>JAMXBB010000002.1:16981564-17106026 GCA_024138015.1 Lumnitzera littorea | reverse complement strand
CCCCCCCCCCCCCCCCCCCCCCCCCTTTCGGCAGATCTTAAATGGAACATTATTAGCCTTAAAAAAGGGGAAAAAAACTATATTGAGGGATATTTTCGATATGAGGAAGGAACGATGAGTATGGCATATGCACCATACACGTGGATATGCCAACAACGCCCATAGGCATAGGATAAATAAAAATCGTTAAGTGAAGGAAAAAAAAGAAGCATGCAAATAGCTAAGCGTCAGGTGTGAATGCTACGAGTAATAAGAAGATATTAAATGTGTTGGTTGGTTGTGGTTCAGCTTCCGTGCTTTTTGACCATTCTTCAATCTTGCATTGGTTAGACCCAAACGACACACGTGATTGTTACTTTTTCGTATTTGCAATCTCGACCCTCATCATCACACCATCATCGAACACAGACAGACACCAACCCATATTTTCTTCTACGTATATAAATACGTGTAGGCCCGGTTCTGAAAGCTACGGTATGTACGTCCACTGTTTTCGTCCAACCCAAGAGCTTGCACGTGAATGGGGTTTTGTCCAAGTCTAATGATGTTCTCTCTCTCAGCTTTCGTTTCTTTCTTTCTTTTTTTTTTTTTTCAATTTAATTTCCCTCTAAATATAATTAGCCAACTAGACACACCCGATAATCAAATGTGAATGTCTCCAAAGTAACAAAGTAAGTATATATTACGAAATTCATATTTGTTTATCTTTTTCTTTATTTATTGAAAATTTATTAAAATTATAAATAAATTATACGATTTTATAAATTTATAATTTTTTTTTATTTCTTAGTTAAATTTTTAAAAGATATAAAATCATTTGAGTATAAAATTTTTATAGAATTGTCATTTTCGATATACGATTTTATAAGTTTACATTTTATGGATATTTTTGTACGATTTTATAAGATTCAACCAATTCTATAAATTTAAAATAATAGTATAATTACGATTTTGACAATATTTTCATGTTTTATATAGAATTGGAATGAGACTTGAAATTTAAGAGATCTAACAAAATACTAATATAAACTATATTCACGTTACAGGTACAAGAAATGGTAAATTCATTTCACCACATGACCGTACTAAAATCACTTTTTCTTTCCCGCTTGCTGCAATTTTGTTGTTATTGTTTAATTGATTTGAATAATGCATTTTGTAAAGTTTGCACAACATCAAAACGGGCGCATGCCTTGATGTTATCAATATATTAGCAATCGATGTACCCATAGATAAAAGGAGAAATTGTGGAATAACAATGATAGTAAATAGAAAATTCCTTAACGATAAAAAAAGAAAAATAACACTTATATTGATAATGTTTTTACTAAAGTTCATGAAATTATGCTATACGTAACTAAGATACTTCGTTCAAGAAGTTCACATTTCCCTACGAAATAATACAAACACATTAGTTAGGGATATTGACAAGTAGAATAAAAAATCATGAAATCAACGTTATTCCTTCGTCATTATGTTATTAATCTCTATATGTATTACTTCATTAGTGAACCCCATGGCCGCCTGTGTTCACTTCTTGCTATCTTTGATTAATCCAACTGCAAAATACATAAAAATAATTAAAACCGATATTATGTGGACGTTTAAATACAAATGATGTTATGGAGGCAACCAAAACAAAAGACTCATACGAAAACCTATTCTTTGGACTTCGTTAATTGAATTGGCGTTTAGGTTCCTTTACATCGTCCATCAATGTAAACTAATATCATATATGGTGATATTTACCAAATAACTTTCTAATTTTTTGTCAAAATATCAGGTGTCCATGCCACTTACTACATTAAATGGACAAAATAAAACCCATAACATCAACTAATTAAGGAGAAAGTAATCTCGATCATCCAAACAGTTTCGCTTCGCCGCTATGGCTCAAATATTCCAACCCGTACGTATCATTGGGAATGGAATGATAAATTTTCACTAAAGAAAGGCTGGATGGAGTGGAAAAATTAAAGGATAGATTAGCGAAAGAATCAAGAATGAGAGAGATTTAATGTTGTTCTATAGAGGAAAAGGAGGATAAAGGAAAAATCAGGATCCGCGAACGTATAGAAAAGTTGCAATTAAATGAAAGATAAAGGAACAGTTTTCAGTGAGGAAAAATAAAAAAAAATGAAACCGTCGTACATATAGAAAATGGAACAACACGTGGCATATATAAAGTTTAGAAAAGTAGTTGGAATATGAATAGAAATATAAAAAGGGAAATACAACCCCAGTACACGGGTGCGACCTTATTAGCGTCCATGATTGAACTCACCCGTCGACCCTTAACCACTATTCCAACAATTTCCAAACACTACTTCTTGATTAAAATTATTACCACCGATAACTTATTCATGTCCCAAAACCCTTGTAACCACTCTCCATTGCATTGAAACAACCACCATCACAACATCCAAAGGCTACCGAAAACATCAAAACCATTGCAAACCTCTAAGGCTTGATGTTTAAACCTCCTTTTTACCAATCTTTTTTGCTCATGAAAATAAGATTTCCTCTTCGATTCGATGTTAGAATTGCTCGAAAAACATAAAGAGACAAAGAGAAAAGGATTTGGAAGACATAAGGAGGGAGTTAGTGGAGAGAGAGAGAGAGAGAGATAAATTAATTTATTAATAATGAAAATTTTATTTCAAAGGTTAAATTAATAAAAACAATTAACATATGTATTGTGTTGACAGTTATGCAAAATATAGATAAATAGATAGTTGAAGTTAAGTTAAATTTCTAATTAAGCTATTGATATTTTATTTTTTAAAATCTATAATTTTGAAGCACAACAAACTATTTTTTTGTGTCACATCTCAAAAAATTTAAACTCTTTACCAATAGGCTCTTTCAATTATTTTTCATATTAAAAGTTCACTTTTTATCTCATGAATAGTTAAAGGGTAACACCGATTGATCGGTAAATTTTCATCACTTTGATAACTTTTACTGTCTATACATTAGTCAAGATATAGAAATTGGAAAGCTTTTTAAAACTTATAATAATTTTTGTTTTGAATGTGTTAATCTAGTATATCATATTATCATATCATAATTAGGGTATAACATATTTATCACCTATCCCCTACTCAATTTGGAAAATTCTTAGTGAGTATTAAGGGTTATATAGTAAATTCTAAATATTAATTTTTTAGAACCTACTTCCATGATAAGGTACAAATATGATGATTTCATACTCTATATCTTACCTTGAAACCTATATAATGAGGTATGTAGAGTATAGGTTCCAAGATAAGTTATACTTACCCTTAATGTTTATTAAATAATATAATACATTAATAAATAAAAAATAACCTTATATTTTTCAGTTGTATTTGCATTATCTTCTAAATTTTGTGAAAGTTGTTGGTTATCTTCTTTGATTAATGAATACAAAAGTTATGCAATGAATTTATCTCTAATTTATATGTAATAAACTTCTACGAATAATATTTTTTATTCCAATTTGTTATAGATTCTAAGGGAGCTTATGGTTGATTAAATGGAATAAAAGAAGAATTGAATCATGATTATTTGGAAATAGAATAAAGGTGTGATGAGGAGTGAATAATTAATACGTCATTTTGAAGAGTGTAATTGAATCGATATTACATTGTTCACTTCGGTAAAACCGGACAAGAAATAAGACATGAATAAATAGTACAATACCCAAAATACCCCTCATATAAATGCATAATAAATTAACAAAAATACAGCACTGGGACTTGACAAAAAAGGAGATTTCCTAGTGCACATTCGAAAGAACAAATCTTCAAGTAGCACCTTAAGATCAACAAAATCCTAATCCTAGATTTTGAAGAATGTTGTCAAATTGGGAGAGCCAGTGGATCTGAGGAAGGGGATCGCTAGTTCCGAAAAATTGCAAACCCCTAACGGATCGCGTCTCTCTCTACTACGATGAAACATCTTGGACGAATTAGGTACAAATCTTCCCCTTTGCTTCGACATTTTCTTTTGTTGGTCTTATGGTAAATGTTGTAAATTATGATTGCGGAATAGTATGGAGGAGGAAAGTAATTCTCATTCTTTGGTTTCGGGTGGGAATCTGGATACACATACAGTCGGTAATAAACTTTTCCGTGGAACACGAATTGTGAGGAAACAAAAACAACTATACAACATAATCTACCAGCTGACATGTAATAAGGGGTGAATTAGCATTCCATTGGGTCCAAGTGAACACAGTGTAACTATTTTATTAAATATCACATAAACTTGAAATAAAAAAGATTACCTTTTTTTATATAATAGGTCTTTCTACAAGCTTCTAAGTCTTGCTATAAGTTTCATAAGTTTTACATATTAAAAAGCATATAATATCACATATAAATTATTTTATAATATTACATAAATTTTAAATTTATGAAATGATAGAAAAAATTTACAAATATTTTAGGAATCCATACTCTATAGATTCTATAATGTGTTTTAAAATACTACAGAGCATATTTTGGTTTCAAAAATTAGAAACGGGTACTTTACAAGATAAGGTATGATAAAAGTCTTGTGCTCTATCCATCTAGTACCTACTCATTCTTATCATAATATATCATTTTAAAAGCCTTTTATATTATATTTTCCATCCATTACTTTTGTTTATGGCATCATTACTTTTCAATTAACTACCTTTGCCATTATTTTTTTTAAATCATATTGTTATATCATATCATATTTTTCACCAATTACTCATCTTCTTCATCATTAATTACATATGCCAATAGATTTTTTAGGCAATTTAATATTTATTCGTAAGCACTTTCCTTGTATAAATATATAATACAAATATGCATGTTGCATATCATATATAAACCATATTATATGCTATATTGTAACGTTCCAGAACCTAAAATGTCACAGCGCCATGAGTCCTTAACCTCTACTAACACGTCAGACGTAAACGTTTAACTAAAATCTCCAAACAAATACATTTTTACCTACAAATGATTCCATATATTTTAATTTTCCAAATAATTATTTCAATGAAATCTACAATTTTAAATAAAACCAACATAACTACACAATAAACTTTACAATTTTCTAAACAAATATATATAGAGTTCATATAATAAATTCTAACTATCCTAACACAATTGATAAGCTCATAATGGAAATTCTATTCGCCACTCCCCATTCAAGAATTCTTATGTATCGAATTGAATCGACAACTTTGTAAATTTTAGCTAAGTACCTACACCTAAAAAATTATAAAATGGAATAAGTCGAAACTTAGTATGAAATACGACAAGTGCACGTGTGTGAACAGACAATTTCCAATCACACATGAATGTGGAATGCAAAATTTAACAACCAACTATTTAATTATTTTTATTTTAATCCAACAAGTAACATAAGAGTACTCATGACACCGGCACACATAATATACACATACCATATATTATTGGCATTGAGTCATCCCCAACACCTTAGGAACCAAGGAACATCCTAAAATCTATCCTAATCAGTTTTAAGTAAGACGCCATTCAAGACAACGTTACATAAGAATTATCAAGGTGCCACCCCAAGGTCTAGTCCTTTTAGTACTAAACACACACAACACAAAATAATTTAATGTTAAGTAATTTATTAAGTTTAATTAATTTTTCTAATTTAACAAACACACAACACAAGTAAATACCCCGCACTTAAGTCTTGATTATTTAAATTCACAACTTTCTTTATCTCACTTAAACCTAAATTAGAAAAGGAAAAAAAAAAAAGATTTGAATTACAAATCTCCCGTTAGTCATGGCTAAGATCAGTGTCTAAAGATAGGTCACAATTAAATACCTGTTAGTTTAAGTTATAAGGAAGAGGTAATACTATAAAAAAAAAGAATATAATCTATCTTAAGTTAAACCCTCACTATAGATTAACAATTATTGACTCATGGGATAACATAACTTATTTTTCTTTTTTTTTTCTTATCGTAATTATTCTAAATAATAATTAACTAACAAATCTTAACTAATTATTTATATACTTAATATAACCAATCTATTACTACTTATTAGATGAATAATAACTTATCAAAACAAGCTTATAATTAACTTACCATAATAAAATATAACTTAATATAATTAATTAAATTATTCTAACAATTCTATCTCTTTTGACTAATTAACTTACTAACTTGTTACTATTGCATAATTATATTAAATTATATCTTTCAATTACTTTTATTAATCAGGATAATTAATAGCCATTAACTTTAATTTAGAAAGTCAATTGTAGTTTATGGACTTTGTTAATTAAGTCAATTAGGATCTTTTACCAATTAGATTTATTAAGATCATTAAATTTTATCAATAAACTTATTTAGAGGTTATTTAATATATTGAAATCGGTTTCAAAAGTTTGAATTTGACTAAAGTGTATATAAAGGAGTTTTAATAATCATTATGGGGTCAATAACAACATAATTACTAGTTAACAATATCTTTTCTTTTACATATTAGTAAACTTAGTTAATACTATCTTTATTACCAATAATTATAACTTTTCTATTAGATGTTGTTATTATTTTATTGTTATATAATATCCTACTAGTTACTTCTAGAATTAGTTTAACATCAATTATAACTTTATTATTTAAATTATATGTAAAAGAAATAAGTTTTAGCTAACTTTTTAATAGAATACATCATTTTGTAACATATTGTATTAAGTATATTTAGTAACGGTATTACATAGAAAATTAAGGTCAAATAAATCTAAGGTCCTAAAAACATATTTTCCAAAATTTCCTAAAGAAAACCAAATTAACTCATCCACCAAAGATCAAACTTTATTCTCTTCTTAAATCATATAATTGACTTTTAATAGAAAACATTATTGCAAAACTCATTACAATTGCTTTATATAACGTGATATCAACACTTCTAAAGCTTGAAACTTTACTAATAAATAAAAAGATAATATCTAAAGTATCTTTAACAAATTTATCAACAATACCTATCAATTTCTTAATTCCATTATATGAACAATGCACTATCTCGAAAATTCATGATGTAAAATCCAATATCTAAACTCTTCCTTCTTTTTTAACAAATCATTTAACGGCACATTCCTTTTTCTTAATTTGTTACAAAATAAGATCAATGGCAACTTCCATAGAATGTATGGATCTATCTTCTTCTTCTTCTTCTTCTTTTCCAAATTCAATCTTAACAACAAAATTAGCTAAAATCATCATTATAATCAATTGCTCCTTTCTATCTAAATTTTCCGTAGTCTTATTAATCTTTAAATCAACTTTGTCCTTCATCCTTAATAATCTCTCAAATTTCATAAGTTAGTCAACTTCAATATAATTAACCATATCCCCTACTGATCTTGCATAAAAAGAATAATAACTTTACTTTATTGAATCATGCTCATAATTATAACCTCGAATACTCCTCACTTAAATCACTATACATAAGTAAGATTCAAGCTTTCCCTTCATGAACAACAATCAATCAAGACTTTTAATTAATAAAAGAGCAAAATTAATCTATGATAGATTCTTATTTGATCAATTGAATAAAACATAATTCTTCTCTAAGGTTTTCATTACCACCACGAAGTCACCGACTTTTGAAATTGTAAATGTAATTCATAAACTAAGAGATTAGTCTCCAATTTACTGTAAATTAGAACTTAACAAGATATAACCCTTACCATAATCTTGTATTTCTTTGATCATCGAGACTCCTTATTCTAACCATTTGATCCTTTTAATTCTAATGGAAATTGCGATAAGTAAAAAGAGATGATGACTCTTTTTCATCGTCATATTTATAACTTAAGGATTTCAATAGGGCCCATTCTAACTATAATGGAGTAGTGCACACTGTGTTGTTATAGTATGTAATTAAATAGAATATATAACCAAGTTATTTATAGATTAATTAAGAGAATCTGAAAAAAGATGCCCTTTGTTTTAAAACCATTTTTTTAGGAGCATTTCATATATATTGCAATATTACATAATGCAAATTACATTATATTTTATGATAAATCATATATGTTATAATAGGATTATTATGATATAACAAATAAGCTTCATAACTCACTACAAATATAACCACTTTTGTTTTTCATTACATTTTCAATTAATTTCCATCTCTTACACTTGTGATTAATTATTTTCATTTTGCTATAATTGAAAAGAAAAAAGTTTAATTTCTTTGAACTTTAATGTCGAATTGGATACTAATCTACTTAATTGAATCGCCATAATTTATAGAATTTTTCTTTTTACATTTTTTAGCATCAAATTGTTTTGTCTTAGTTATTTCTATTAAGAAGCATAAGAAATTTGTGATTTTTTATAAAAAAAAAAAAGACTTTTTGTTTTCTATTTTCTTATTTGATTTAATAATACATTTTGAATTTGTTATTTCTAGTGTCACCAAATTCAAAGTTTAAAATTTTTAGTCTTGCATTATGTATACTTTTTAACTAATTTTAGTGTGAAATTGGAGGATTAATGGTAATTTAACTATTTACTAGTTTTTCCTTTCCTAAAGTATAATATATGATATAGTTGGCTAAAAGAAAAGAACTGATATGTTTTATTGTAAGTTATAACATAGGGATAATATCATAATTAAAAAGGAAAGTTCAACAAAAATATTAAAGTGCAATATATCTTTCTAATTTTTAAAAAGGAAATTGGCTACCCCTTTTTCATTTGCTCTCTCTTCTCTCTAACCTTTCGTTTATGTTTGGGAAGAGGGAAAAATTATTAAGGAATGAAAATAAAAGGAAAAATTGAAGAGAAAAGAAAGTAAGGAAAAAAAGATGCAAAATCCTTGTTTGAACGAGGAAGGAATAAAGGTAGAGAAAAAAATTAATAATAATAATATTTTTTATCACAATATTAAAAATGTCAAGTGTGCTTTTACTATAAAGATAAGTAAGTAACTTTAAATATAGAGAGTGATTTTTGGTGGGCCTAAAGGAAACACAATTCCATTTTAAATTTATTCTCTTTCCATATATCCTTCCTTTATAAAATAATGGAAAGTACCTTAAAGTTGTAACTTTCCCTCTAATCTCCGTTCCTTCCTCAATCCAAATATTATATATATATATATATATATATATATATATATATATATATAAAAAAAAACTAAGAGCTCAACTATAACCCTAAAGGTGGTCACTTTGACCATGCCCGCTTTTCTTCTTTGTTATCATATCTGTTTTATTTCATCTTCTTCCTCTACTTATCTCCCTATTTTTGAATCGTCCTATCTTTTTTTTTTTCATTTTTAAATTCCTTTGAAGACCTTTTAGATCGCTTTTTTTTTTCCTATATTCGGTTATAGTTTCCCTTAATTTTTACTTGTTGCTTTATCGAGATATTGAAAATAATGCAGCATTTGAAAGTATGGTAAGAATTTAGAGGGTTTATTTTGCTAAAGGATGTCCTAAGAGGACGAAAATCTATTGTCCCCATTATGCTATCTCAATCATATCTTAGTCATTAGTTTTCTATTATGTTGCACTGTATTTATTATCCCCCTTTTATCCTTCCATTAAAATAAGTCACACTGTTAAATATATCAAGTTGGTATCTTAAGAGTTGTGATGTTTTATTTTTATTATATATATATATATTTTAACCACCTCAATAGCAATAAAGTCTACAACCTTGACCTAAGCATCTCACATAAGGGTTTTTGCTTTTTTCCAACACTTTCACCTACTTTTTTGTTACAGAATTTGCAAAGTCTAAAGAATTTTTATTAATTTATAAATTTTAAACCTCCATTAATTACACTTTATCCACCATTAAAGATTAGTAATGTATTATATTAGCAAGTTATATTTTTATTTAATATTTTATTTTTTTGATAATGCTCTTTTTTTATATAATTATATCATAAAGAATGAATGATTTGTTGGTTACCTACCATAAAGCCATCTTCTTACATTCTTTTCTTGTTACCATTTGTTTTTAATTATGTAATAATAAATAATAATACATTGTGTACTTGTTTAGTAAACTTAGATTCAATTATGAAGCTGTATAAATTCTTACAAGTAGATGTTTTTATGGATTAAATTATATGTTTTAACTCCAAATGAAAGATTAAAGAAGCTTGCTTTTTTTTTTTTTATGTCCACAATAATAATTATGGCAAGGAATCGTGACAAGGAAAAAATAAATAAAAATCATGTGATGAATTTTAAATATTGAACGATGGTAAAATGATTATTGTTAGTAAATAAAAATTTTGAGGTGTATAAATAGAATTGCATAGAATCGTGATAGGAAAAGGAAAGGAAAGGAAAGGGAAAAAAACTAGATAAAATAGCATTTGTAATTTAGATATTTAAAATTTATTAATTTATTTTTATTTTTTTCCATTGTTGTTGTCTCTTGGAATATTTCATCAACTATTCCAAATTATAATAAATATGTTTTAATTTGAAACAAAATTTATTTATTTGTTCTGTTTTATGAAGAAGATTAAGAGTTAAGTTAAGTTATTAAATTCTTTTTTTTTTAATTTATTAATGTTTATATATATAATTTTTAAGTCCATAGGAGCCAAAAATGATATTTCTCTAGATGAAAATCCAACATGTAGAAAACTTAAGTTTGTTGAAGAATTTGAATAGAACAATAATGATTTAAGTGCCAATCTCATCACTAATAATGATAATGGAAAATTAGATTTTCATATTGACATCACAGAAAATGATATACCAAGAGTGGAAAAAGTGTTTGAGATTGAGAAAAAAACATATGATTTTTATAATCGATATGCCAAAGACATCGAATTTAGTATTTGAAGACATAAAGCACATGAAAATTCCAAAGGTGAATGGACAGATCGTATTTTTTTTTTATTATGCTAGGGAATGAGAGAAAATAACAAAAGAAGGATTAATGTCAAACATAATTAACCATAGATAAGATTCCGTTGCTTAGCACAAAAAAAAAAAATACAAAGATAAAATAATGGCAAGTTCCAAGTGGTAAAATTTTTCTCTAGTTATACATATCCTCTGGCTTCTCCTCAAAATATATATATATATATATATATATTTCTAAGATCACAAAGGAGTTTGAATTCTTTGCAATAAGGTGAAGCTGACTTAGTTGAAAGTTCTAGAATTACACTAAAAGCAAATAAGGGTAAGAGGGTACAAGAATCTTATATTCATTTCTAAAGATTTTAATAATTATTTGTAAGCTAAAAGGACCCAAAATATGAAAATTAGTGACATAGGTAAAGTGTTAGAATATATGCAAAATAAGCAATCTGAAGACTCAAACTTTTCTTACGCCGTACAAGTAGATGTTGATACTTTTATTACAAATATTTTTGGGGAGAAAGCTGATTTTGATTATTTCAGTGATGTTGTTTATTTTGACATCAAATACAAAAAAATATGAGGATAGTAGACCACTTGGTTTATTTATTGGTACAAACCACCACAAACAAGGCATTATTTTTAGTGCGCCCTTATTATATGATGAGACTATTGACACATTCAAGTGGTTATTTGAAGTTTTACTACCGCAATGTCTAACAAAAAAAAAAAAAATCATCATTGATGAAGCCCCTGCAAAGGCAAAAGCATTAGAAGAAGTTCGACCAGTAACTAGACATCATTTTTTATATATATAGCTTATGTACCAAAATGCAGCAAAGTATCTAAGTCATGTGTTTGAAAATTTTGATACATTTGCTAGAGATTTTAGAACATGTATATACGAATACAATATTAAAGAGGATTTCATTAAAACATGGCATGAAATACTTTAGAAATATGATCTTTGTGAAAATACATGGTTGTAGAAATAGTTTGTGATACAAGATAAATGGTGATGGATTACAACTGCTGGATGCCTCATTCACGCCCGCTTCCAAGGATGCAAATGTCTCATTAGAAGGATTCTTTATTGTCAACCTATCGAGAACAAGCTTTAGTACATAGAAAAGTTGTGGAAAAACTCTTTAAGATCAAAGATCCGATACACTCTGCTCTGCTTTAACTCTTACCCAGTTGCTAAGGTCGACTTACCAAGTGCCAAGGTTGACCTATTAAGTGCCAAGGTTGAGGATACTATATGTTGAGCTCTACTCTTCCAGCCTACTGAACTATAGCATCATTCAATCACCTTGGCAGCTCTCAGCACAACTCATCAACAGCAACCCCAACATTAACTCCGCTTAGCTACAGCGCCCTAAGATCCTAAAATGCGAATCCATTGACAAGTTGTCACCTACTCCTTACTTTTCTGACACTTATACTATATTCCCTTCTTCTTTTTTTTTTGCCGTATTTACGCTTTTTCGAGTGTTTTAGGAATCTCTTCCTTACATTGTCTTTTATGCAATTATTCATTATTATATTATTGTCATAAAGGACATTTTATAAATAGTCATTTTTTACTATAGCAGTAATCATCATATATCTTACAAGTTAATGAATATCTTTATTCTTATAAGGTACTATTCTCCAAGTACATTCCTTTTTTTTACTCTTATCTAATCTTGTTGAATAGTTAAAAATTAGTGGCAAGTAGGCCTTAATATTAGCTTATGCATTATATTAGGCGAAGTACTAAGTCGTGTTGTACTCGTTGATGTGTCATATTCTATAAGTAGTTGTATGGAAGCTATTATGTTATTCAATCTATCATTTCCTTCTTTCTTCGATATTTCAAAAGACTCATCTAGTTACTACTTCCTACGGTAAGCCTTAGTAATTAACTTGGCTTTTAAGCACATCAAATGAGCACTAGTTTATGGTTGAATGATGTTTTGTGATGACATGAATATTACTTAAAGAAATGAAAGTATGAATAATCAAATCAACAAGTATATCAGTTATGATTTCGATCTTCTATGATTCTTTCAATATTTTGAAAGATTAGTGAATGATAGATGTTATGAAGAGTTAAAAGAGAACTTCAAATCTAGTCAAAGTTGCCTTTTCATGTCAAATAAAGTAGAATTATTAAAACATGTTATAGAAGTCTACACTTAACAATACTTAATAGTGTTTCCAAAACCAAGTTGACCCCTATAATTTAACTTGGTTTGACTTCAAGTTGAACCTGGTTTTCCTCTTAATTTTTGACCTTCTTACATGTTCAAGTTAACTACTCAATCCAAGTTTAACAATATTAATATTTAAGATATTTCACAATGAGTTATGGTATACATGGTATTGTGAGGTATGTATCATTGAAGAGATTGAATTAGTAATGTAATGCCCTTGAACCTTGAGTGTTACAGTCCGCCACATGTTTATATTATCTACCGGCATGTCTGGCGTAAACTTCTATTAGCATCTTCAAAATTTTTATTATAATCTTCAAATAATGTCAATAAAATATAATCTCCAAATAAATCAAAATAACTACTAATTAACGTTCATAAAATATTGAACAAGAATTTATGACACATAAATTAAAATCTTAATTGTCTAATTTCCAAAAAAATAAAATCATTATCACAATAAAATTTCTAATCGCTAGTCCTGGTCCTAGAAATTTTGATGATTATCGATGGTCGATTTTCACCTTATAATATTATTCGTCTACTCGGTTGATGAGAGGCTTAGTGACTTGGTTTTTGGCTGATGCCGACTGAAGCTTAACCCATTTGATGGGCTTTAAAGCCTGACTTGTTAATACGTTTGGTTTGAACTTAGGAAAGTGGCACAAATAGTTATGATCTAGTACGATCTCATTATATAAATATCCTCTATTCCTATATCTTAGGCACGTGTTTAATTATGAGATCTCTACGTATTCCAGTATTGATGATTAACTGTTATTTTAGACACCTGATTTTCATCTGTAAACATGAAAAGGAAGCATTGTAAGAACTCTCTTATGACCCTAACTTCAATACTCATTTATTTACTCTTATTCTAAATACACTTACTGACTTTGATATCGAAGTGGCTATACCGAACTAACACCAGTACCTTATAGTTCTTTCTTTCTTTCTTTCTAGGAACAAAGTCCTAACCCAAAATCACCTAACAACAATGATTGTATCCAAAGTCAATAAAATTTTCTATTTTCTACTTAAGTATATGCACTTGAAAAATTTAAAACGGAATGACCCAAAGCCTAGTATGGAATATAACAAACACATGTACATGAAAAATGTATCACAAATCATACGCATTACAAGTACCCACCAATGTACCATGCACCAAACAACATGTTACTATCTTTGATAATTGTTACATAACATAGGGGTACCTACGATCCTATCACACAATATATATAAAATATTATATAGTATTAGTGTTGATTCTTCCTCAACACCCTAGGAACTAAGAATCCAAATTACGCCTAAATCTACCCAGATCATTTTCAAGCAAGACTCCACTCAAGATAGTATCGCACAAGGATCATTGGGGTACTATCTTAGGATCATCGGTCCTCCTAATCCCTTGAGCCTACCCCTAACACATGTAACACAAAACAACTTATTGTTAAATAATTTATTAAGTTCGATTAATTCCTTTAGCTTAGCAAACATAAACAACAACAAGTATCTAGTATCTCGTTCCGTTGGCTCAATAAAAACTGATTCAATAATCTCTGAACCTATCATAACATAAACACGAAGTCTCATTCATGGCTTATACTTATAATAGAACAAGACCAACTCAATCCCAATCTCGCTATTAACATCATTACCTACTCATAACAGCTTAACCCTTTCACCCTCAAAACAAATCACTAAAAGTAACTAAGCTCAAGATGAAGAAAAGTTTGTTTAAGAGTTGTTTTGATTGTTATAATGGGTTGGAAAACATGTTAGAAAGGTTTAGAAATGAGAAAAGAAGCTTGGAAACTAAGAAAGAATAGAGGAAAAACTTATTGTACATATCAAAACACTTGGCGTCCAAATGCTACCTTACATGGCATCCAAACGCTAAGTTTTTAGGAGGACTTCCTCCCTAGCGTCTGAACGCTTAATTGCAGACTATAGCAGTATTTTCACCCCCTTACTTCAACCTCCTTCTGATCCCTTTTAAAACCATCACTCTAAAAAGTGTTTCCTATCCTTCATCTCTTCTCTCTACTCCTCATAACACTCTCTAAACAATCAGCCTAATCAATCTCCAATCAAAACATTCTACAATTCAAACAACCAACCTCATAAAATAACATGTATAAAGGATTGTAATCAAAGCTTTCCTTTTAAGATGAGAAAGCTTGCACCCAACTACCACAAACTTACTGCAAAGTCCTCAAATCACACGCCAAATTCGTTTTACTTACTGACTTAATAGGAAAAACGAATTTTCTATTAAAAGTTGATCTAATTCTTTAATAAAACGACATTTCTAGATCTTAAATTATACCCTTCCATCTTAATCTTTTGGGAATGAGCAAAATCTTCGTTTGATCTAGGTTCTTGGATAGGAACCTTAAGCCAAAGGTGCGGGACTTGAGGAGTGAGCGTGAAAAAGGGGCTTCTAGATGCTTACATTAGCTTATATATTAGAGTTTTGGAATCTTTCATCTTACCTAAAATAATTCTAGCACTTCTTTAATATTATCGATTCACTCATTTGATTAATTTATTTACTTTTATTCTTTTACTCTTCCTTTTTTTTTTTCTTTTTGTTAGGTTTTATAAGTGATTATATATAAAGTTACTCCTCTAAGATGATCCCATCACTATGTTGTTTATTTTAACTTGCATAATGTTTAAGTTAATTGCAGTTATAACAAATACGAGCTTTTGGGAATTCTATGCGCATACGCTTTAAAAATTTTATCGTTTCACTGTATCCAGTAAGTTCCTAAAAGGCACATGCTAAAGAGATGGATAAAACATACAAAGGTTGGGTCTATGCCTCCATATCATTCATGTGAATTACATGGTTCAAAGCTAAACATTGGAGAACGTTATAAGATATTAAATGAATTATTTGCTCATTAAGCAACTAAAACCTCCTTGATAGATGAGTATCTTAATATAGCTATTGATGGTTATGAGAATATCATGGGAAAAATTAAGCCAAGCATAAAAGGCTTATCCTTTGAAGAAAATCCTAAAGGACAAGTATGCTATAGAGAAATCAATTTTGGAAGTAAAAGTAATAAAAATAAAACTAAGAACTAGAGGTAGCACATCCATAAGGGGAAAAAAAAAAGGTGCCTTAGAAAAAGCGATTAAACAAAAGAGATCGACACGTATATTGGTATAAAAATTAAACATTTCTTTTTATTTTTTCTTATACCATATCATGTAATTGCATATTATTCTAGTATTGTTATAATATTAATTTATCCTAAGTGTAGAAATCTACTACCATTACTCTTGAGTCAATTATGAATACTCAAGATGAAATTGTACTAAGATCAAACGTAAACACGTGTAGTGATGTAACAATCTCGTCTTTATATTTTATTAGGTCCATTATAAATTTCTTATTTTTATCTTCAAATGAAAAATTAAATGTTTTTAATTTCAAGTTCAATAACCAAACTATTCTCAATATTTAAATATATTAATATTCATTCATATATTTTATTTCTTTTGTGTTTTTCTCTTCAAAATTATGACATTGTAAGAGATAGCTATTTCTTTAGATAGCTCCTTCATGGATATAAGTGATCACAATCAATTACGTTTAATATCTTATTCAATAGATGTAAGTTCTTGTGACTATAATAATAATGAAAATTTTCTTTTTAGAACGGAAAAAATTTACTAATGACTCCGCTTTTTATATGTTAAGAGAATTCAAATTTTAGCTATTGCATAACAAGAATGAGAGGAACTAACTCAAATAATACATGAAATATCATATGTAATATAATATAAATCTTTTTTCTTTGCAAATAAATGAATTATTTATCAATTTTTAACTTATTTAAAAATTTTATTTGCATATATATGTTTAATATAACAACCAATATTTGAGACTAAGATAATGGATGATTTCTAGAAATTAACTTCCAGGCTAAATTAAAATTTTACATTTTGGTTCTTTTTTTGATACATTATGTTATTTCTTGTCAAGATAAATGTATTATTCAAAGACTTAGTTATTATTGTTATTTGTATAGCTGTTAAAATCATGATTCTACTTATGTGATTCTATAAGGTTCTTCTGAATTAACTCGTGCATAAAATCATTTTCGTATAGAAACTTACGTTTTTAATCGAGTTTATATGTAAACTCGATAGAAACTTATATTTTTTATTCAATTTACCGATTCTACATATCTAAGTTGGATAGTCTAAAAAATGAAAAAATATAACTAAGGTTTTACAAGGCATCAACTATTGGGTATTACATCATCTTTCTTATCCTATTTTAATTTTTTTTCCTCTTTATCTTTATAAACCCTGTGTAATCGGTAGTATGAACCCTAATTTATATCCAAATATCTTAAATGATACCATGATTCAATAAGGCTAGGCGATAAAATTTTTATTAAAATGAGAAATCGAATATAGTATCGATCGTAAAAACCCTAGAAAATCGATCGAAACCTAAATTGCATGCAAAAAACCCGAAATCTGATAAATGTGAAAATACTCGAAATTAAACTCGAACTTGATTGAAATTCTAAAACTATAACTTTAAGCTTATAAATGAATAAATATCATTTAATAGTAATATAATTGTAGTCAATTACAATTATCGACTAAATCGCATAAAACTTTTAACGAAAACATCAAAACAGCTTATAAATATTATCAATATAACGAGTACCAATTAAATTGATAAATTTTCATAAAATTCCAAATTAATTTATAAACGTCATTTTTACTATTTTCATGTTTAGAAAAATGACATATAATTATTTTTTTTATTCTCCTTTTTCTTTCTTTTCTTCCTAATTTCCCTTGTTGCCAGCCTATGTGATTTTAAATTCCTCCGGGTGTTAATTTTATAAACAAAAACCAATAGCAATGATTTAAGTTGTCCCATCCTCATAATTGCAACTATCTCATGAGATTTGTTTCATTACTTTATTAGTGGTATTTAGTCTTTCTCTTGTCTTCTACACGTCCTAAAAGCAAACTAAAAACCTAGAAACCAGAAAAAGAAAACAAGAAAAAAAAAAACCAAAGTACACATATACAAACCGAACAAGAAAAGCAAAGGGAAAAAAAAAAAAACTAAGAAGAAGAAGAAGAAGAAGAAAGAGAAGATTAAGGGATTCTCTTATTCAAATTATTAAAACAATTAGGTAAGTTTATTTGTTTTACTTATACGTATGTATATCATATAACATATACATGTATAGTGAGTATTTGTTAATTTAATTTAATTTTATGTATTACATGTATGTATGTGTAACTATAGAGGCATATAGTATAAAGTATGTACTTAGTATTTTTTTATATATTATATACGTGTATATGTACATGATAATTATTTTATATGAAATATACATATAAATATACGAATATGATACATATGTACATATAGTATGTATTTTTCCTACACATGTATTTTTGTACATATGTATGCATGTGTATTATATATGTATGTATATTTAGTATTTTGTTATATAATATATGTAGGTATATACATATAATATATGTATATGTACCAGGTATTTTCTTTATATACATGTATATATATTTAGTATTTTATTTAATTATTTATGTATATATGTGTGATTATGTATATATATGTACTTATTAATTTTAATATATGAGGTATATACATGTATACGTATAATATATGTATATATACTTAATAGTTTCAAAGTATACGAATTTTTGTATATTTGTATATATATGTAGTTGATGTGAATATGTATAAATATATATTATTATTAATATTTTGTATTTTTGTATATATATACGTTTATAGTACAATCATATATGTACATAAGTGTATAAAGTATAAATAAGTATATATTATACTTGTACATAAGGTTAGCTGTACATATATGTAAAAATACGAGTATAANTATATGTAAAAATATGAGTATAATTAAATAGTATATACAATATATTATAATATTGATTTAATAAATAAAGTAAGTTAATAAATATATATATGTAAGAATGCCATAAATTAAGAAAAGAATAATAGTTAAGTATTAAATTAGAAAATTTAATAAAATATGATCATAAGTATTATATATATATAATTATACCATAAAATAAGAAAATAATAGAAAATTTTGGAAAAAGTATAAAGGTGACACGTGGCACTTCTATATGTTGCAACATCACCATTTATTATAAATTAATTAATTTTCGTAATTAATAATAATAATAAAATACTTAATCAATTAGAAAAATAATAAAGTATAAAAATTTAAGTTAATAATTCTAAAATCTCAAAAATAAGTAAAAATAGATAATTATAATAAAATAGGGTTAAAATAAGAAAATAATCAATTATACGATCTAAGTAATTATTAAATCGTAAATATACTAAGAAAAGCTTAAATTGATATTTTATAACTTTTTAAGTTAAAATAATGAATTTTGTGATATTTTTATATCACAATTAAAACTATAAGTTAAAACGTTCAAAATGGACCTTATTACGAGAAAATATACTAAAAAACGATCGAAATGAACTATAAGTTCATAAAGATCCAATCTAGATTGAAAATGTTATATATAATTCGATAAAAAGCTCGAATCGATGATTTCACGCAAATCAATAATTGAGTTAAGTAAACAATATGAATTACCATATTATTTTAGTTTTTAATTCCTAAACTTACTACTTTCTGTATTCCTTATTCTCAAGTGATCTCGACTTTAACCTTGAGTTGCTATCGGACTATTATGATCCTTGAGTCGCTCATAACTGAGTGAGTTTTTCCTAATAATTCCATACTTACTTATGTATATAGTTAGTGAATTTAAATTGTTATTAATAATTGAATATTATGTGTGGGGTTGAGTTATGCTTGTGTATGATACTGTTTGTTGATAGTGGATTTACTTTAAAAGTATACTAACGTATTGATTGTTGTATGGTAAATTCGATAGGAACTGATTATATGTGACTTTGTTGATTACTGAGTAATAAAACCTAACATTATTTGACTTGAAATAACTAAATCAAATCATGCATAATCATACACTGTATAACTTATTCCTGTCATCACATCACACGGAAGTAGTGAGAGGCCATACGCGGGTTGATTATTTGTTGTTATAGATTTCATACGGTGCATACGTACAATATAACCTTACCCTAGCCCTCAGGATCACTAGGCGTTAGAGGTGTTAACCACTTGGCTAAAAGTTAAGTCAAGAGACTTCCGTTTAGGGGTGAGTGAGGATTGCATGAACTTACTCATAATCATATATAGAACTCGATTTTGACAAAAAACTAAGAATGTACATACTATTATATTTTGAATACGAAATGCGAAGTTTCGTTATGATATAAGTTCTAATATGATACCCAGATCTAACTGTTGTCGATGTATCTCCAATCTTGACTTTAGAAGCCGTTAAATTTGAGTTACATAAGATACTTAGTCACCTATATGTATTTATTTGGCATATTGATTGTTTATGCATTCATATAAATGAATTAAATTATTGGATAACTTGTTTGTTGTATAATTGAGGGAATTATCTCACTGTGCTAGTTAACTTATACTCCTGTAGTCTACTTTTGCAGGCCGAGCTATTTGTGGAGTCGGGTCGTCGTATGCTCGAGATTAGTATTACTCTAGTAGGTGGATGCGAACGTAAAATCAATGTTGTTATAAGCAGATTCAGTAGTTAGTATTTAGTCTTAGAACCTTATTTTGTAATATTATATAAGGACAGTTTGTAATATGCATTCTTATCATCTTCTTATCTATAAATCTCTCTATATATGTGTATTATTTATATTTGAATGATTGTAATTATTATAATGTAATGATATTTTTTACACTTACACACTTTAAGTTGTTAGTTGTAGTAATAGCTTTGTATATTACATGAAGGGTTATCGATTGAGAAAAAAATCAATCTATAATCCTTTGTACAGTATATGGCGACTGCTACGACTAACCTTCTCAGGTTGTGACAATCTCTCTCTTAATCCCTTATTTTATGTATATAGTTTTCATCCAAGTTTCAACTCCAATAGCAAATATTATAAAGAAAACTATATTTTACTTTATACCATCACTAATTTACAATGAACTTAAATTTTTTGTTTCCTTTAATTCATTGCTTTTTTCTAAACAAAAAAGGAAAAAAATTTAGTTTTTCTTTATCCTTCTTTTATACATGTTAAAATATATATTATCACAAAGTTTTACAAAAAAAAAAAAAACTTAATTTCTTTATTTCCATCATATATTTTAAGTTTTGAATGATTAATATATGTATATATACAGTTTTTTAAAGCTACTTTATATAGGTTATAAAAACTTATATTTCTATATTTTGATTTTACATTCCGATTTAACGATTCTAAATAGAATCGCGAATTTCACAACCTTGGCTATTTGGTAGTATCATAATGAAACAATCATGTTATTATCTAACTTACTGAATTATATATAATCTCAATGTAATAATATTGCACATTGGTGTCGTTAAGCCTGATGGATAATAGAGATGTTAATAGATTACAATAATTTTCTTTAGCCCTTACTCAATTGCCATGTGGCGCATTCTTATACGAGGGACAACAATAGGATAACATCCTTGGGATAGCTAATTTTACATGTGCTTTGATATATTTTTTTGCCAATTATTATGTGCTTCAAGAAAATGTCCTATTATCTATTATTAGTACCAAATAATTGTGAAATTACAACATCTCAAATCAAATCAATGAAGATATAATCTATACAATTCATGGAGACATAAATGGCACATAAAAAAATAAAATAATAATTTTATTTAATAATTCTCGTATGTTCCAATAAAAAAAGAACTCAATTGAAACTATAATTCTAAAATTAAAGGCAAAACCAAATTAGAATTGCTAATTGTTGAAGTGATCATTCCGTTTTATCCATGATGATTCCAACCTACCTATTATGATATATTTTGTAACTTAAAAGCATATAATTACATATTTATCATTCAAAATCTTTTTATATATAGCTTTAAATTGTTTTATATATTGCAACTATTTAAGAAAAAATGAACCAAGTTTTTTCTATTCGGCTTAAAAATCAATATTTATACTATTATGTTACAACAATTTTAACTATTACATATGAATATCTAAAGATACTTATTAATAAAAATATTCTTATTAAGAGAATTGTAGGCTTACCACTTTATCAATTATTGTTATTTTACTTAAAAGATTGAATCAAGATTAATTTCTTTCAAAATGCAATATGTGAATTTTTTTCCACAATAAGAATACATGAGTTATACATTGAAAGAAAAAAGGAAAGAAAGTGGAATTACATAATTTGTTTCTGTTATTTTTTGTTGTTGTTTTTTTTTAATTAATAATTCAACTGTTGTCATCCCAACGTTCACAACTTCGCATGTCGCAGACAAACTTTCTTATCTTGTAATCCCCCATGGAAAAAGGTAACCAAAACTGTGGTTACAAGGCTATTTAGCGGTGCGGTACATTTTAACGGAAGATAAAAGGTGATAATAAACGAAACGCGACATGGTAGAAAACTAGTGCCTGAGACATGATGAGGACAGCCTAATGGGGATAGACTTAGGTAAGTGTTAGTTTTGAATCGTAAATCGGTTTGGGCGGGCTTTGAATCAGCCTGGCTCAGAAGTAGGGGAGCTAAATTGCCCTGATAAACTTCAAGGGCTTAGGCTATTCAAGAGGGCAGAATCATCTAAACCGACGGGTCGTAAATCATCGAGCCGACCCGCCATTGAACCGACGGATCGGCCCGGCTAATTCACTCTCTTAAAAAAAAAAAAGAAAAAGAAAAGTGAGATAATTAAGTTAGAAGAAATAATTTGATAATATTTAATAAGTTATTGCATGTCAAAACTATTTTATTTACGATGGTGAATGGTAATTTTTTTACCGATAATATCATCAAACTAATAATAGATAACTAATCATAAGTTAATTATGTGTTAAGGATAGATAGAAAATTTAATTTTAGTTATTGTAAGTCTTTTTAATAAAACTTATTAAATATTAAAGACTTAAATATGAGAAAAAAAAAAGTAAAATTTAAGGAAAAAAATAAAAAAAATCGGAATCATATTAAGTAAGAAATTAATAAAAAAATTAAAAATTATTAATGAATTAATACACTTAAAAAAAAAAGAGAAGGGAAACCATATTATTAAAATTTATTAATATATTTTAAAAAAGAAATTAATAAAAAATTTAGATATTAAAAAAAAATAATTCAAAGGTCTTGAACTGGTCTGGAACAGTCAACTCCCAGGCCAATTTCGGTTCACTGTATCACCGACCTATAAACTGACGATTCAAGATCGATTAGCTTTTCAACTAGATGGCTTATTTTCTAGACGTAAAAGAGATGTATACATTGTAGAGGGAGGATTTAGACTCTTTGATTGTTATAAATTTGTTTTAATGTAATAATCTTATCTGAATGAATTCCTATTCTTCAAAATAAATTCCTAAGAAGGAAACTGTATGTATTTTGAGAAGTAAGTGCATAACCTTTATTAATTGAAAATTGCATGAAAAATTTAGATATGGAACAGCTTCGAAAATTGAGGAGGTTTGGCATATAGAGGGCATCGGGGAGTTAGTTAAATGTCTATTTCGCCATTTATATGTTACTTTTTTTTCTCATAATCTATCCTACAAAATTGGATGAGATATTGGCAATCGAATTAATTACGAAAACAGTAAGACTCTCAATTTCTACTTGTTGCTTTATTTATGTAGGTGGCAAAACTCTGAAGGAATTTATATGGCTTTTCTCTGTTCTCCATAATATTCATACTAATATATAATTATAGAAGTTTGCTCCATCAGTATTTGAACATGATTGACAGGAACATGCATAAGACAACGAATGGCCGGCATAGCAACTTCCTAGTAGAAAATGAGATTCTGAAAGTAACATTAATCAAAATAGAAAATCAAAAGCAAAAGCAGAACTAAAATCTGGATTACAGAAGTAAAACTTTTATCAATTTCTTTTTTATTTTCCTTAATAATGGTTAAATGTTTTTCTTAGAAAAATTCGCTAATAAATTACTTCAAGAGTACCTAAAAAAGTAAGGATATGTGTGGCTTCTTTCAGCTGAATAATATTACACGTCAACAAAAATAAAAGCATATTGTTGATCTAGAAATTTCGTTAATTTGTCGAACCTTAAGAAAGCCGAAGAGAGTCTTAACTGTTTTGGTTAGAAACTAAGGTTTGTCCCACAAAATATTAATTCATTTAGATTGAACATGAAACATTTTGTGCTACATTTTGAACATTTTCATGTATATAAAAAGAATTATTACCTAAACATGGAGCCTGTAATTAAGTCAACTCGAAACAGCATAATATTTAAGCAGGAGAGATTCCAAAGCAACCAATCCTTTATCCATAGCTCCTTGCCATTTAGGATCAAGTTTAGCCATGATAGTTTGTAGGTTATTGAACAGCGAATACGTGGGCCAATGAAACAGCATACTCCTTTGGACAACCGACGGAGGGGATTAATGTTCGGGATAAATTCAAAAAGGAAATTAATATTTTAAAAAGTTTAAATAAAAAATTAATATTTCATAAAATAGTTTAAATAATTTTATAGATTGATTATTTTGAATCCCTTAATTAAACCGCTTTATGAAATATTTATTCATTATTTAAACTTTTTAAAACATTAATCTCCTAGTTAAATTTTTTAAAATGTCGATCCCTTAATTAAATTTATTTTTAAATATTGATTCCTTTTATTATAATTCTCCATATGTAAGTAGACTTCAAACTTGAACAAGTTTAAAATTTTAAGCTTAACTAAGTCACTCAACTGAAAATAAGACTTAAAAAGAGTTTAAGCTTGAAATTCAATACTTGATTAGATTGGATTAAACACGATTTACTTTGAAAACAATATTTTTCTTTTAATCACAATTGCCATAACATCTAAAAACAAGTGGTCTTCGCTAACCCTTAAACTCAACTCAAATCCAATAAAGTTTGCAAGTTCCCCATTGTCAAGTGTTTATTGCTTTATATCTATGTTCTACTTCTTTTATTTAGTTATTTTGTTGTGAAGTGCCAATAGATGTCATGTGAAAACTTATTAAAAGACCCAATAAAAAAAATTTTATATAATTAATCACTTATTTCATAAATTATATTATCAATATTTAAAATAGTAAAAACTTATCAAAACTATTATAATCTAATAATATGAATAATATTTTTCATCGAGATGAATTAGATTTGAATTTCTTTTCTCTAAGTTATAGTATACTTGATGGAAGAGAATGACAAGAATATATATATATATATATATATAGTTAAAGCTTTAGGAAGAACTCTAGGATATCCGTTACGGGATTGTAATTTGTTTTACGCTGTTACGGATTGAGACTATATGCAAATTATCGTCCGATCATCCTTTGGGCAAAAATGTCTTCAAAAGAACCAATGGGTTTTAATATCTTGAATGAGATTTATCTGCCCTTGGAGAGGATTTGCGGTGAGGGGAAACCGAAAAGGACCGGCTCTTCTCTTACTCCCAGCGTGTTCCACGCTCGCTTAACTCGACACCCTCGTCATCTTCCGATTTTATAGCCCAGCTGCCACATGGTCCCCCCAGTCCCATCATTAATAATTACAAATCGGAAGTTCATATTGATCCACAAACTACAGAAAAAGGGGAAATAATTCTAAAAAAAAACAGGCCCACTTCGTGCACGCCAGATTGAAACCTGCGGTTGATTGCGCAACAACTAACAAGAATTTGAGCATGATAATTAGACAAAATATACTTTCATTCTCGTTTCTTAACTTATTTCATTAATATGTTCTTTCGAATTTGAGCATGATAATTAGACAAAATATACTTTCTTTCTCGTTTCTTAATTATCACCTTAAGCATTTTGCCGATATTAATTAAATAAAGATTAGATTTCGCACCAATGATAGGCCTGCAAAAGAGAACATAGAAATGATACATCAAGAGATTGTTTAGCATAATCATTTTGATATTTAAGTTAGCTACGGATATTTAAAGAGTATAAGAGCTTGAAAGCAAATAGTAGGCTTAAGTGTACAAAATATTAAATAAGTCAATGTTAGATAGTAGTCTTATATTTATAGAAGAGTAACGTCAGCAATTGAGAAGCAGTTAATGGTAGAGCTGTTTCCGTAAATATTGAAGAGTGGGTTTATGGCATCTAACGTGGTCTACATATATAGGAAGTGGTTATTGACCTAGTTTTTTGGTTTTATCCAAAGTATTTTATCTGTTGGAGACTTGCTATAAGTGGATAGATCTAACTTTAGGTTTGAGTCGAGGGTGACCAAAGATGAGTAACGAGCCTAAAAAGATTGGCCTGAGCTTGAAGGACCTAATTAATATGATCTTTCAATCATGGTCTTGAAACACAAAGCCTACACAGTGCGAGTAGTCCAAGATATTAGTCCACATTATAAATATAATAATTAGGATTCCAAATGAGTTCAGTTAAGTAAATTTTAAGGGTGTAAGCTGGTTTATTTAAAAATTATTAAGCTTAATTTGAGTCAACTTTTTACAAAGTTTGAATATTATAATTTCAAGTCGAGCTAGTTAAGAAATCTAAAGTGTAAGTTCAACTAATGAGCTAAATAAGCTCATACTCAAATGAAATTTCGAAATTATTTTAAATTTTCAAAATCTACCTTTTTGGATGGAGTTAATTTGAAATTTTTTAATTTTTAGTTATATAATGGTTTTCACTTTAGCTTCCAATGTTCTTGTACTTATATTCCTACTCTTATATATTTTTAATAAATTTTTATTTTACTAGTATTATGCTTATATTTTAATATTTTATAATTTTTAATATAATGTATCACATGCATGCGGGCTCAAAAGCTGGTTTATTAATAATATAAATAACCTACTTACAAGCCTAAACAAAAGCTTGAACTTTATTTCTTTAAATAAACAAGCTTTATTTTAAACTTAAAATTGACTCATCTAGATAGGGACGAATGTAGAACTAAGGATGTAATTGAGTGGGCTATTATGAGGCATTTGACCTGCTTAACTCGTTAAATACCATAAGGTTTAAGGTCAAGTTTTAAGATGTGATTAAAAATCCTATAGGGCTTAGGATCGAGTTTTGAGATCACAAGAAATCCTGATAGGAAACTCTATCCGACAAGAAATAATAAATTATTCATTAACTTTATCTTATTTTTTTATTAAAAAGAATAAAAGTATATTAAGTTTTTTTTTTTTGTGAAAATTCTTTAAGAATATACTAATATAACTTAAAAAATTAAAAGTAAAACAAAATATTTTATATAATTAACGTCGGGTGGTTCAGGAATAGGGCAATAATGACTTTAGGGGCAAATTCTAGTAGTAGGTTAGAAAAACTCTATAGGGTTTTGGGAAATCTAAAACTCTAGGGGGAATGTTTTATTAATAGGAGTAAAAACCCTATTTACTCCTATAGGGTTTTTATAAGATTTTTGAAACTATTAAACCTTATAAGGGTGGATTTAGGTTTTATAAATTCTATTCCAAACCCACTGTGATTGCATCTTTACGTAGAACCATATGATTAGGGAGGATGGGGGATAGGAGGGAGGGGGGCTAGATTTATTTTAATTAACTTAATATTAGAAGCATATATAGGAAAATATTCGCTTATTATCACAATTATATCGATGTATGTATGTATGTATGTATGTATGATTTTATTGTTGATTACACTTGGAATATATTCCAAACTTTATAAAATAGAAAATTTTCTTTAAGGAATTATTAAGAGTGCTAAGTATATTTTGTAAGAGGTTAAAAAAATAAACTTTTTATCTTTTCCTTATAACGTATATACTAATTGAGATCTAATTATCAATTTATTGAGAAAAATAAAATTAACATATCTTTATAGTAACATCAAGAATGTAGAGATGAATAGGAACTATGGTAAAAGTTATATCTTTATAGATTAAATGATTACTAAAAGAAAATGGGTTATTGCAACTATTCAATTGAAATTAAAAATATATAAACCTTTTGATGTTCCTTCGCATTTCAATTGTATTTGTAATTCAAATTATTGTAAAAGCCTACTCCATGAATTGAATTGTTTACTCTTATTTTTTAATTTTCAACAAAAGAGAAGTAATACGTATATCTCATGGAAGGTCATTATGAAAAATAATTGACAACTAAAATGCATTTTATTTATTTTTAGATTATTATATCTAAAGTTTCAGGAAAAAAATGACATTTCGGATTTCATTTGTTCGTTTGTCATCTTTTAAACTACAAGTTAATTATAATAGAAATTATACTATTATATAATAAGTTAGCTAATCGGTATATTTTTCGTAAGCATATGACAACTTCTACAATGAAGTAAATAAAGGGTGATTAGTACTATTGTCCTATGTAATAAAGAAAGATAAATATCCACACTTATTTTGTGGTTGATATTTTTCATCAACTTATTCGTGAAAATTTTTTCCAAGTGCTTAATCCTTGCTTATGCATGTAATTATTTACTTAAGTATTTCCTCATTAGTATTTCACACATTCAATGTTATTAAATCACTTCATGGGCATAGCATCCGCCAGTATATATTGGATGGAATAAGTGAGAAAGTAGAAAACCCTGAGAACTTGTTAGAGGAATTAAATATTCTAATTTATAAGAAAATGACCGAATAAATAATTTTACACTCTTTAAGTGGGTTAATTCTCTTTTTCCTATGGTTTTTCACTCCTATTCTTATGTGCATTTCCACGTAAATCCTATACGTCTTTCTTTCGCTTTGTTTTACCTGCTATACCTCTTACAAGAAATTCAGATCCCATCCCAACAATATTAGTAAAAAGATTGATGCCTAAAGATAAGTACTTTCGTTTTTATCTTTTGAATTACCAATTTTATTCCCATGGATCATCCTAGTGTTAGTCAAAATTGCTCCTGTAAACCCTAAAATTCACGCTAAACCCACATCCTTGGGGTGGGGCTGCTAAGACCTAAAGCACTCAACCATGTAGTCCCCTTTGCCTTGAGAAAAATAAAAAGAAAAAGAACAAAGGCCCATGTTGTCCCTTGTTGGCTTCTGTCCAATATCTTTATAGACGACCTATGAAGAAAATGACGAATAAAACTTGTGGTATTTTAGCAGCAGGACTGAGGACATGGAAAAGACTTGTTACGATAGAAAATAAGTATATCCCGATCTGGATTTGTGCTTGGATTATCCTTACAATATGCACAAACTAGGTTTCTAATTTTTCCAAGACAATCGGGAACCTCTGAACTCAGAACATATTGGAGTCAACTCTTTCTACGTAGGATTCATCTTGAGGTTGGTTTCCTTTCAGTTCTGGAGAAGATTTTACAAGTGACTAACATTTCCTATCCACTCGTGGACTTTCATGGTTTTTCCTTTTAATTAACTCAGTCTCCATGTTTTATGGGTTTCGTTACTTTGATAACAAACTAAGATCTTGAATGGGATTTGATGATATTTAATGCAATTTGATACATTCTTGATGTTGATATATGATTTAAGTTGTTATTTGTAATATTTTTATTTTAGGATAAATTGAAAGGACTACCTTTATAAGCTTTTTAAATTGCACAAACAGCCCTAACTTTTAAAATTGAGTACTTTCCTCCATATAACAACCATGGTTACCATTTCTTTTACAAATGTAAAGGTTGATATATCATTAACTTCTATTTATAAATAGTAACTCTTAATTTCATTTGATATTAATTTTTGAACACATTATTACTACCACATGTTAATTGGTATATCAAGATGGTTTTGTTGTCGTGCTCGTTTATGTTAATGATATGTTGATAACTGAGTCCAATGAGTCTCTTATTACAGATTTAAAATCCAAGTTAGATATTCCATTCACCATTAAGGACATAGGCTTAGCAAGATTTTTCCTTGGGTTAGAACTTTGCAAATCAAATTCTAGCAATTCTTTAAGCTAACAAATGTTTATTTTGGATTTTTTGGAGGAGAATGGGCAATCAACCGTAACTCCTACTAAGTTTTCCTTTCTTAGTGGACTAAAGTTGTCTATTAATTTAGGCACTTTGCTTGCAAACCTTTCTTATTATCATTGGTTGGTTGGGTGCTTATCTTATATAAGTTATACTAAACCGAATATTAGCTTTCTTGTACATGCTTTGAGTTATTACATGTCCCAATCTCATTCTGGTCACTTGCAAGCTCTTTTTCATGCCTTAAGGTACTTGAAAGAGACAATTACAATAGGTCTTTATTATTCAACATTAAATGATATGGTTCTAAGCGCCTATACTGACTCAGATTAGGTAGCAAATATAATTGATTGAAAGTCCATTTTAGGGTATTTTTTTATGCTTGGGTCTTCTTTGATTTTGTGGAAAACTAAGAGGCAGTCTGCTGTTTCTACATCATCTACTGAAGCTAAAGACAAGAGTCTTGCTGTAGCAACAAAGGAGATTCTTTGGACATCTTATATTCTTTGTGATTTAGTTGTTGAACTTTCCCTTCCAGTTCAAGTTTACCGTGACAAAAAATCCACTCTCTTGGTTGCTTCCAACCCATGTTTACATACACGCTTAAACATATTGATGTGGATGTGCATTTTGTTTGGAAACATATCACATCTTGTTTTTTTCATGTTTCCTACATTTCTTCTAAGTGATAGGTCGCTAATTTCCGTACAAAGCCGGTTGGAGAACAGCAACTTCACTCTTTTCGATCTAAGTCGTTTATTAAAATGGCTAGAAATGTAAGCTTATCGGTAAGTATAATACTGACAAAAGAAAAAAAAAACCCTTAAAATTTAAGTATATTATATGATATAGGTAATAAATACAAGTTAGGAAGAGTACACCAAAGGAAAACCGAATAGTACTTTATATATATGTGTGTATATATCTATATAGTAAAATGTATATATAGATATATGTATATTTAAAATCTTTAATATCAAGTACGCAACTATTAATAATTAAGAAAATTTATGAATGTATAGCATCTATTTCCTTTTATTGTGGCTAGACGTTAACTTAGACCTTGAGAATTGTTTGGCTCCTTGAAATTTGAAACACATAAGAGGAATCCAAATAATGAAATGGCAAGGTAGGATTAGTTGTTAAATAGAGGAGTCACTACTTAAACAGGTGATGGCCATTTTCTGATCGGACTGAAAGGAAGCCTAAACCTGCATTTAAAAAAAAATATTTGACTCTTTTATTTATTTATTTTTTACTTTCCTTAATTTGTTTTATTTTCTCTTCAATTTTATATTAAATTATCTAATATGGCATCCTCATAATAAAAATTAATGATATATTAACCACCACATTTTCAAAAGAAATGGTAAACCATGCTTCTTGGGGAAAGTGCACAATTTTAAAAGTTAGAAGTCTCTGTACAGTTTAAAGAGTTTATAGGATAGTCCGTATAATTTACCCTTTATTTATATCGATTAGTGCAATTTAACAAGTTATGGAATTGGAAATCTAATGACATCGGAAGGAGCTAGAGTTGATGTAAAGATTAATTTAGGATTTGAGAAGCGGGAATTGAGATGCGGATCGATTCAATTGAATGCGTTTTGGGTTTAATACATCTACTAAATAATTTCCTCAGTACTGACGTTGGAATAAAAGAGGAATTCGGAAGAAATGCAAACGTGACCTTTAAGGTGATATTAAGTTGGCTGTAAGAATATAAGAAATTGTTTAAATAATTAAAATTCACAAATTCTGAGGGAAAATGTTTTTAATATTTAGATATTTATAACTTCGAAGGTAAGTAATTATCTTGACTAATTGTCTTGGATTCCGAATAATAATTTTTATACTCATATTTTCATGAATTGTGTATAGAAGTTATCTGTATCTATAATAAAACTAAATAAGTCATTCCAATCCTCCATATTCCTATTGTTGCAAGCACTTCTATTAGTTTTACTCATAGTATATAGCTATAAAACATATATATAAATATATGTATAAATGATTAGATCACTTGATAAAAATAATTAATTGGCTCGTTTAAAAGACAAAAGAGTTTAGAAATCTAAGACAATACATAAAACCTCTTCAACAATTGCAAACCCTTGCCGTTGAGGGATGACTGCACCTTTTGAATCCTTTTTCTTTCCTTCACCACTCTAGAACTGCAAATCTACCCATATTGATATCAATATTCACATATCTCTACTTTTTTGTTAAATAGAAATTCTCAGATTTGGGTTTTCGGTGTTTCCCTATCAACTTCACTATTCTCGATTCATCAAAATCCATCGCTATATGTTATTTCTATATATTTACCATTTGTTTACTTTATGGAATAGAATGAGAGGAAATGGAATTAAAATTTCATAAGGTGTAATACATATTATTTTGTTTAATTAGGTATATAAGTAATTTAAAAATAAATATGTAATATAACTTTAATAATTAAATTATCATTGGTTCATTTTTTTTCTCAACTAATCTTAAAATAATAAATAGGGATAGTAGGGGCAGTTGGTGGCGGTGGTGGTTGGCGATAGTGGTAGTAGCAGTGGTTATACTATGGGCGATAGCAGCGGCGGTGGTGATTGCAATGGTTGGTAGTGATGATAGTTGTTACAGTGGTTGGCGATGGCTATACTAGTAATGGCCATAATGGTAGTGTTAGTAGCTATAGTGGTAGTGGTAGTGATAATAGCAGTGGTTAGGAATCGTGATTCTTTGATTAAATTAAAGAATCCTTATAACTTAATTTCAACTAATAAAAATTCCTACAGAATTGCGATTCTGTAATAAAAAAACCAAATGAACATCGTGATAAAAAATAAAGAGGAAATTGAATTCTAATTTTATAAAGTGAACATGCCGTTAATGAATTTGAAGATATCGTGATAATGGGAATATTGGTTTACTAATAGTTTTTTAAATAAGTGGTTTTATTTTATGTGTTTGATATTTTTCCTATTTTTTTATTGTAGTACCTTATATAAGATTATGCTAAGCTTTTTATTAGATTTTTCTTTAACTCACCTGTTGAGTAAGTTTTGTTTATATAATAGAAATCATTTCATCCCTTAGATGACATAGTTTGACTTTTGAAGTGACATATTGATCTGTTAAATTTCATATTTATACTCCTAATCCATCAATTATGACTCCTCTTACATTGATCGGATTGATCAATATAACATTTTCTTATCGAATAAAATTCATTTATCAAGGAAAAGAAAAAGATAAAATAGTTTGATAGAATTATTTGTAAACATGCAAGATTCAAATAATTTAATTATAATTAATGGTATGGTCACATTACCAAATGACATAAGATAGTCATTGCCCATTGATTAGAAGTGGAATAGGCAAATAATGTCCTACTACTATGTTGACTTAGACTTAATGGACTATTTGACCATCCAACAAGCTCGATGGATTGTTATTTTAATAAACATTCAATACGAAACGAGCTCCTTCCGGCAAAACTCAATCAGTGGCAGCCACAGCAACTCTAATATGGCTTGAGAACAAACTAAGGTGGATGATGTAGCTAAGGCTGCACCAATGTGGCTCGATGTGAACGAATTTGAGTTTACCATAGCGTTTGTGCAGCTGGTTCGGGTACCAACAAGGTGGTTCATAACAATGGTTCGTGTAATTGTGCTTAGTGGCGTGTGTTTGATGTCATGGATATAGATCTATCGGCATGGATTTGATGGCATGGGTTTGATGGTGATTATGCGAATGAATCTGATCTATTGGTTCGAGGGCATGGTCCATTGGTGCGATGGACTTGATCTGGTTGTTTATAGGAAGGCGGTGGATTCGGTAAGAAATGGTTATTTCTAATTTGTGAGATTTCTTGTCCCATAATAATAGCCATTTATTTGATCCAGGTAAACATAGTAATGGGCCGGCAATGAGGAATGGAGGCAAATACCATAGTTATTCCACCAATGTTGAGTGAATTGACCGTGTAGTAAGGAATTCAATTATATTTAAGTAAAATGTAAGCAACCTATGTGTTGTACTCAATCCCACTAAAAGATTGTCTATTGCACGATAATGAAACATTTTCTTTCTGGGCCAAGCATGATACTGAACTTTAGTTTCCGAGTTTAGATTATCGATCGTCATGGAATAAATGCTGAGCCCAATTCTTGTATTAGACTTACAACTTGAGCACTTGTGGTTGAATACTATCATGTGATACTTGAGTTGGACATAACCGTATACACATATGCTGGAGGAATCGAATTACATCAGTTGGGTTAAGAATATAGTGTCTGCAAGCAATTATTACGTGTCAGAACTCTTCGATCATGCCCGACACATTGGAATGATGGCATAGATTTCATTCAGAATCGTAGAGACACAAAAATATGATCCACATTTGCTACTTGCTTGAACAATGTCTCCAGTGCTCAATTTATTTTTGGACACAGTTTGTGCCAATGTTGTTCGTAATATTCTGCGAAGTCATCGCAGCATGAAAAAAGAAGTAAGACTCTCACATCTAATGACATAGGAATTAAGTTCTCCCTACTTGTTTAGGCCTCGACTATTTTGTTGGAACAAATTAGTTTAGACCATATCGCAACTACTTTAACATAACAATTAATCTTGGTTTTGCTCGCATCAATTGGTAAATTTCTTAAACATGTCTAATTAACGTTTTAACACTCAATCAAATGCATCTAGTTTTATAATTAGTATTATGTACAACTATAACTACTCGTAGCTAATGATATTATTCATATTTTACTATATGTCGTTGCGACTACCACAGTCTTCACATTTTCTTAATACTTATTATGCTACCAATCAATTGAACCCTATAATGTTGAGATTCTCACATCTGTTGAAAGCTGGATTTTATGGCCAATTCAAGAAAGAACTTTGGGATGATCCTAACTAGAATGCAAACAATCTTCTAGCCTAACGACACTCCACTTTCCTTTTATAATACGGGTTTGATACTCTCCATCCCTTAATTTGGCACCATCAACCCAACAATAGTTTTCGGAATCTATTTTTACTTACACGGTGGAAAAAGTAAGTAAAAATTGTAAATAACTTTCTTAAATTATGATTTTTATATAAATATATCCTCTAAACTAATAAAATTTATCTTAACACTACTTGAATTCTAATAAATTGATAATATTAAGAATATTTACATTTTCACTTCAAAAACATGCATCGATATGTAGGTTTAGAGGTTATTAAATTATACTCTAATAAGTTTAAAGAGGTAGTTTCGTATTAATATTAAAATTTAGAAAATTATTTGTGCTCTAAAAGTTATATAGCAATTTATGGTAGTTTACAAAATTTTAAACACGATTTATAAGTTTAGAGGTACCGTACAGTTTTTTGCATTTTGCAGGGAGAAAAACGAGTGATAAACACATCAAATCTAGAAAAGTTAGAAACACAATGCCTCTGGACAATGCCCCCAATGATCAGCTTTAAGCATGTTAATAAACCTCTAATGCATTTCAAGCACTAGCCTAAAGTTGAAATAACGACAAACCTTCAATATACCACATTCACAACAATTTTGCAACTCATAATCACAAAAGTGATTTTTATGTATTATGATTTTATCGATTCAAAACATGTACCAGTCAAATGAATACCCAACCAAATTAAACGAAAAGGGGAAAAAAAAAACGAAAAGAAAAGAAAAGAAACAAAGAGACAGAAAATGCTTCCCCCGATAAGTACATCGTAGTTAAATACTCTTATCGTCCTCTCGAAAGGGCCTTCTCAGCAGTGTCCATTTCCTCCAAAATTCTTGCCCTTCGCTTAGCAGGAATAGGGGCCGTTGGGCCGAAACTAATATAATGCCCTGAAACAGCATTTAGGGCGGAGTACATGTCCCTAAAAGAAGCCCGCCCTAATAGAGCTTTCTCTCTCCTGTACTTTGCCACCCATGAGTTGGAGGTCTCTCTAAGGTCAGCTACTGCTGATGCCACGTTAGGGTCATTTTTGTCCATGCCTATCGTACTTCTTACCTTGTTGATCACCTCTTCGGTTTCCCTAACGTATTCCTCGTCGTTGGATGCTAATGCTGGGCCAACGGGGGAGATCAACCACGTTGATGATAGGATGCTGGTCGTTCCTAGGGTTAGGAGGAGTTGTCTACGGTTTGGTTGGGGAGTTGTGGTGGTGGATGTCGTGGGGGTGGTGAGTTTGAATTTGATTTGGGAGAGGAGTTGGGGTTTGGTGGTGGTGGGAGTTATAAGGGTGGTAGAAGCCGCCATGGTTTGGTGGTGCGACAGTGGTGTCGGTAACGGTGGAAGGCGAAGAAAGGGGAGAAGGAGAGGGAGAGAGAGCATTTGGGGTTTGGATAGAGGTAGAATAGGAAAGTAGGCATTGGGTTTGTGCCACGTAAGCTTATCAACTTATCCAATATTTGGTTTCAATTGGCTGAGAATTGACCCAGGGAAATCTAAGATGTGTGAGAGTGTCGGTCCACCTGCAATCCTAACCAATCAAATTCGGTTGAAAAACTTACGTGTCATTGGAAACATCGTAAATTTAATTAGCAACACTCTGTGTTGGGATGTAATATGTAAGAAACGAGGTTAGTATAATATTTTATGAAACTGTTTTCTTAGATGTCAATTGTCATACCCAAAGAGGGTGCTGCAAAGTTAAATGGACGCAGGAGCTATCTATGTATTTGCCTTAAATTTACCCGGGAATGAAATATAGATGGCAAGAAGAAAAACTTGATAAATGACCTTGACTGAGCTAAGGCCGAGTGATTCAAAAGTAGAGGACTTATCATACGTTGTTACTAACTTTAGCAATGTTATTAAGCACGGTTAGATCAATGGTGAAAGTCATAAAAAACAAAAGTTGTAGAATATATATGAGAATTATAAAATAAAAATGATTCTAAAAGTTATCTCGTAATGCCGTTGATTATATAAGATTACATTATTTGAATTAATCATAGATTTGTTGTCATACTTATAATTTGACGATGTGAAAAATAATCTTTTAATGAGATGGATTAAATTTGATTTCTATATCTCCTAATTCATATTTGTAGTATATAATAGTCGGGATTAATGAAATTTTGAAGATGAATTAAACAACAGAGAAAATCATGAACCAAAGCAATGTTATAAGAAATAAAGCGTATTAACAAATTTTAAGGGAAACATAAAATAAATTAAGAGGCCAAGTAACTAGAAAAAGAAGGAGAAATATATTAATTGAGCAATGTTATATTTTTTAAGGAAACATATGAGAAATTGCATGTTATGAAAATTAAAGAAATGCCACGAATTTGAAAAGGCTAATTAAGCAAAGTCACAAACTGTCGTACAAAGTGAAGTGGGCTCATGAATTTTTCCCTCCTTAAAAGGAGGGATGTTAACAAAAATCAAGTGGAATTACAATAGATATAGGACTGGTAATTTGGAATGCGAACACGATATAATACGATTTAAAAAAATTAGTATGTGGCTCAAATGGATCAGATTTGTTTAATACAATTAAATTCGTGTTTAAATTTATGTATAGGTCTTAAATCGTGTATAGGTCTTAAACCTATTTACAGATCCATTTAAATAAATAAGTCTTATAAACATATTCGAGTTCGACTAGTGAACTCGTTTAACATTATATTTATAGTTTTATTTTTTTATTTTTTTTTCTTTCCATTTTCCCCTCTAATGTAGTAATATAAAAAAATAAAAAAATATATCAAAAGCAAAATGTAAAAGACATTAAGTCACAATTAAGATTCATTCCTTCTTCCCTTTTTATCTCACTTTCATATCTAGGCAACCACATTTGCACTGTATTTTCTTCTCAAGTAAGTTTTTTTTTTTCCTAAAAAAATTGTGTCTTCAATAATTTAGAAGGAATTGCTAAACTAACTCTAATTAGACCTCTAATCCGTTATTGTTAATTTTATTTAAGACCTCTCGTAGAAAATCATATCAACGTGTTAGAAATCTTCTTTTTCTTTTTCTTGCGAATGGTTTTATAATAATTAATAAACTAGGTAAATTAAACTAAATAAATTAGGACTAGATTATGAAGTTCGCATATATTTAATATCTGCTTAAACCATAATCAGTATAATTGTTATGAAACAATAATTAGCATGCTAGTTAAAAATTAGTCTGGTCTTTCTAAATTATTTAGATCCTTAGAGAATTAATAAGTAATTAATAATTAATCGTTACTCGGTAAAAAATAACTAATAAACTATTTGATTAATAATTTGTGTACATTGTATTTTAGTACTGATGGTGCATATGCACCTTAAATAGGAAAAGCACTTAATTAAATAAGACATCATAAAAATTTTTATAAAAGAATTTTATTAATAAACAACTATTATATAATTGTCAACTTAAAAGGTAACTTTAAACAAATTAGTATATAATTAGAAAAAGTAATAGATAAGTCAAACCCGAACACGAGACACGGTAAATCACGAGTTAAGGTATTCATACACGATTAATAAACGAATCATATCACATATTGAGATTTTTAGAATACGGATTTGTTTAGACACAAAAACGAGATACAATACGATGATACAGATTGCGAACCTTAAATAGATGTGTAAAGATATAAGTTTCTTCTTTTCTTTCGAGAAGAGTTGCAATTGTGAAAGCAGAGTTATTAAATACAAAGTAAAGTTACAAATTTTTTGTAAAGGGGAATATTCTTTTCTTTAAAAAGAAAAAGCAAAATCAAAAAATTGTAGAGTAAGAGTAAATTGTAAATATATATCCTAAACTATTAGTTATGTATAAATAGATTCACATATATTTTTATGTGCTGCATTCCCTCCCATATGGAGCTTCAAACAAAGTTATAAGGTTATTAGCATATTTTTAAAAGTTACGAGAATGTGAAGTTATACCGTAAAAATTAAGACATCTATCACTACATGAAAAATAATTTATGAAGTAGATTTGCAAGTATCCCATAAACAAGACATAGGTGGCAATGACCAAGCAATAATGGCTTACACCCTGGCTCCAATGTGCGTCGCTTAAACCACTCAAGTGGTAGGGCAACAACGAATCGATCGAAGGAAAAAGAAAAAATTGAGGTTAATTTGTTAATTACTTAAAATTGTTTTTCTTGTTCTTTTTGACAACTGGTCAATTCAGGGTCACCACCCATTACTGTAAGGAACATATATATTATTAACCTTCCCAATTATTTAGTATTTCTTTTCTTTTTAAAGTATTCACTTGTCTTTGTCTTAGTTTATTAAGATTTAAGAAGATTATTTGCAATGTATAAAAGTTTAATTGTATAACAGCACCAAAGTCAAATAATCCTATTCATATGATTAATTATTATTTAATTAATCATATTTCACTGCATTGTTTCTTTTCAAAATGTAAATTTACAATCTATTCGACATATTCTTTGACTTTTGAAGCCTTTACGAAACGTAAAACATAAGATGTAACACAAGCTATTATAAATATTTCAACTGTCTTTTCCTAAAAGTTAAACTACTAACTGTTACGTAACTATAAGTAGTGATTTTATGTTGGGGAAACTGAAACAATGTATAGAGGATTTAATAAATTATGGGTACTGCATATTATTATATTGTTTTAAAGACATGAATCTATTTTCTCGTTTCAAAAAGAATCACACCATTATCCCTCTTTTGGATCATTTTTTCTTTCTTTATTTTTTTAAAGATTCTTTTGGATCGTTAATCTATGAGATCCAGGAAAGGGGCCAAGAGGCTTCCCTCAAAATTTTACGGGCTACTTCATATTGTCAGTACAGCCACCGGAGGTAAGGCCCAATTAACGCTATTAGCCCAGAAGGTAAAAGAGACTAGCTCCCCTTATTCTCCAAGTAAACTCTCGTTCCCATTTTTAGTTGTGTTTGTGGTCTACCATAATGACGATTTTGCAAAATGCTACCGTACCAAAAAAATAGGAATCGGGACTCCTCAATTGCACCAACGAATATGTATTCTCGCTTCACATTCTTTGCTTAATTCCAAAAGTACCCTCTATTATAAATAAAAAATTGCAACAAAATACCCTCCAATATAAACATTCATCTAAGCATCATCATTGATCACTTACACCCACAATCGTTCCTAGGGTTTCTTCATGCAAGTGTCACTCCAAAACACCACAACAAAAGCACCTTTCTCAAAACCTTTTCCACTCTATTTTCTTCGATCATCATAACAAATGGTGTTCAAATATATGTTGCTAACTATTCCCTGTTAAACACTACGTAAGATGTAGGAAACCTAAAATAAAAAAGAAAAAGAAAAAGAAAAAACCTTATAACCAGCAACCTACGGAACAATGAATGAAGAAACGATATACCTTAAAGCAGTAAGCCTCCTATGTGACTTCAGATCTCTTGGATAGGCAACTTTCGCTAAGGCTTCGACGTAGAGGTTCAATCGATTACACCTTTAGGGATGATAGATCCTGCAAAGGAGTGTGGAAGATCGGTTAAGCATGGTCAATTTCGTCACTTGACGATTGTAGATTCTCTATGGTTAGAGCTAAGACGGAGGTACAAGGTTAATTGATTGGCATAGAGCTTGATTTGGGGTTTTTTCTTCTAAATTACATTTTTCTATTATTTTATTTCTCTAATGGCACTTTGGGTATTTCATTTTCTATTGAATACATACTTATTATTATTGGATTTCTTCAAGTAAATGGTGTCATGCTTATTCAATTACCTTCAAGTGAACACAGTAATTAGTTATTCACATCTTATTACTCATATATTTTATTCCTTAGTAATTGCAATTTCAATCCTACTTTATTCCATTCTCCTAACTAAACGTGTCGTAGATGTTGAGCCTTGCATTATTAAAAGGTTAAGGTTGGAGTTCAAGGGAAGTTTAATTAGTGAGGAAGCATGTTGATGTGTTTAAGAGCTGAGTTATCACTAGAACTTACAGTAGGAAATGAGAACCAAATGAGTCCTTTGAAGTATCGAAGAAAATAAAATAGTATGGTCAGCGAGTTGAATGTAATAGTTGATGTGAAGTTGCTTGGAGGATATAACTCACATACGAACACAACACGATTTGGCACTTCACTCGATGTAACGCACAAGCTAATGCCAAGGTCTACCAATCACTAATCTTGAGTTACTTGGCAAGACTAGATAAGAGTGTAGAAATAAACTTAGAGAGGAATATCTCACAAGGACCAAGTATATTCAAAATGTCTATTAGGAATGTAAGATGTTTGGGCTATAAAGAGAGGGAACCACTTATAGTAAGTCTCTAGCGTGAACTTACAATTAAGAAAAATTATAAAAAGGGAATTCCTATTACATATGAAAAAAGGTAAATGGGACAAATAACAAAAAGGGAAAATAGTATAGAGTCAAGTGAAAAGGATGGATGGTAACTAGTCAATGATCCCATACTAAGGAATCTTTAGGGATAGTAGCTAAGCTGGATTATAACGTGGTGACACTAAGTTACCAAGACGAGTAAAGGATGCCATAAGGGGATTCTTATTACAATGAAGGAAAATTATAAAAAGGGGGATTCCTATTATATACGAAAAAGGATAAATGGGACAAATAACAAAAAGGGTAAAGACGAGTGGTAACTCATCAATGGTCCCATATTAAGGAATCTTTAGGGGTAGTAATTGAGCTGAATTATGACGTGGTGACACTAGGTTGCCAAGACAAGTAAAGGATACCATAAATATTAGTAGTAAGCCGAAAGAGAAGTATTCGGCTAGTAGGAGCCTATGTCCCAGCACTCAGTAGGAAGCCCTCAGCAACTAAAGGTCCAAGTAAGATTTGGTGTGTAAGGCTTGGGCTCTCATCATTTGGTAAAGAGTTCTTAGCAAGAGAGCAGTCGGCATCGGCATAAGGGTCAAAGCAGAGCAGGGTATACGTACTTGGAGCTCTCAAGGAGTTTAGCCACTATTCTACTGTGTACTATTTCTCATTCTCGGCAAGTTGACAAGAGAGAATTCTTCTAGCGAGGGACTTAAGGCCTCTTAAGAGTGCGCGAGTAAGTGGGCCAGAGGTCGATAATCCATCAACTCCCTGGAGTTGTTGAAGATTTACCCTCAAATCTTGGTCTTCTTCTTTGTCAAGCATATAGGGCATTAGGTCGACAACATTGAAGGTAGCAAATATACCGTACCCTTTAGATAGATCAATCTCATAAGTGTTGTCATTGATACACCTAAAGATCTTGTAAGGTCCACGTGCTTTGGGAGATATTTTTTTCGTTATCTTTCTAGGGAAACATTCTATACTTAGGTAGATCCAAACAAGATCTCTAAGAGTAAAAACAACTCGCCTCCTTCTTTGGCTTCCCTACTCTTTTTGTTGAGCCATAATCTTGGCATGATGTTCAACAACCTATGGAACTCTTCGGCACATTACAGGCCGAATTGGCTTTCCCTTTGAGTAGTTAGGTTGATAATCAAATCCAAAGGTAAATTCAGATTAAGTCCACAAACGACCTTAAACGGCGACCTTTCTGCCGAGTTGTGAGTTGAGCGGTTGTAAGCGAACTTAATGACGGGTAGGCATAGATTCCAATCATGTTAATTCTTCCCTACAACCACTCATAGGAGGTTGCTAACTGTTCTATTCATAACTTCAGTCTGGTCATCTGTCTAGAGGTAGCAAGAAGTACTAAACATGAGCTTATTGCCAAGTTTCTTCTACAGGGTCCTCTAAAAAGAAGCTTGTAAACTTTGAGTCATGGTCGGACATAACACTTCTCAGCACTCTATGCAGTCGCACGATTTCTTACAAAAAGAGGTTAGCGACAAATAAAGCATTATTAGTTTTGTGGTAAGGAATGAAGTGGCTCATCTTGTTGAATCGATCAACTCCCACCATAATTGAGTCATATTTTCTCAGCATTTGGGGAAGGCTAAGCATGAAATCCATGCTTAGTTCCGTCCACAATTGCTCGAGTATAGGCAAGGGCATGTATTCTCCATACAGTGCTCTCATTCTTTTTGCATGTTTACACACCTCATACCTCTCAAAAACTCGGTACACATCCTTCATTATCTTAGCCAGTAAAAACGTTCTTTTAATATTTCAGTTGTCTTCTTTTCTCCGAAATGGCTAGCTAAGCCTCCAACATGAGCCTCTCGAATGAGTAGCTCACTAACCAAGCCATTCGGCATACAAACCTACTTACCCTTCATCAGGAACCCTTGACTCAAGTAAAACCCATCCACAACCCCTCCAATGTTTACTAAGGTCCCAAAATACAGATCATGCTCATACTAATTAAGTATGGTGCCAAATCCAAGTATCTTAACTTGCATTGTCATAATAAGGGTATGACGACGAGAAAGGGTATTAGCTATAGTGTTGGTGTTGCCTTTCTTATACCAGATAACTTAGCAAAAGGACTCCAAGAACTCTACCCATTTGGCATGATGCCGCAAAAGTTTTTGTTACCTTCGGAGGTGTTTAAGAAATTCATGATTTGAGTAGATGATGAATTCTCTTGGAAACAAGTAATGTTGCCAGTTTTGCAATGTTCGCACAAGGGTAAAGAACTTCTTGTCATATGTCGAGTAATTCAGGGTAGCTCCTCTGAGTTTCTCGTTAAAATAGGCAATAGGTCGGCGCTCTTGCATAAGGACAGCACCATTGTCGACTTCAGACGCGTCACATTCAATCTTAAAAGCTTTCTCAAAATCCGATAGAGCAAGGACTGGAGCAGATGTCAATTTAGACTTTACATCTTTGAAACTCTTCTGAGCTTTCTTCGACAACTTAAACTCAAAGTTCTTCCTGATCAGTTCGATTAGTAGCATCGTTATGGAACTAAAGTTCTAAATGAATCTCTGATAGAGCGAAGTCAGACCATGGAAGCTCTTGACCCCGGTAGCATTAGTTGGTGTGGGTCATTCGAGAATAGCTCTGACTTTCTCTTCATTAACGCAAACTCCTTCCTTTGAAACAACATACCCGAAGAATATAACCTTACTTTAGTATAACACACATTTCTTCAAATTACCGAATAACCTTTCGATACGGAGTATGTTAAATATCGATCTTAAATGCTCAACATGGGCGATGAGGTAGGTACTGTAGACCAGAATGCCATAAAAAAAAAACCACAACACATTTGCTAATCAGTGACCTTAGCACATGATTCGTGAGTCGCATAAAAGTATTCGGTACATTCGTCAAACCAAACGACATCACCATCAATTTGAACAATCCATCCCTTGTCTTGAAGGCCATCTTCCATTAACCTCCAGGTCTCATTCGTATTTGGTAGTAGTCACTCTTCAAGTCAATCTTAGAAAAGTTGTGAGTAACATGTAACTCATTAAGCATGTCATTAAGTTGTAAGATCGGGTATCAGTATTTAATAGTGATTTTATTGATGGCTAGGCTGTCAATGTACATTCTCCACGACCTATCTTTCTTTAGTACTAGTACAACACATGGGCTTATGCTCTCTCAAACATATCTACAATCTACCAACCCATCTACTTGTTTTTTTAGCTCGGCTACTTGTTCAAGGTTAAGTCTATAAGTAAGCCGGTTCAATAGGGTAGCTCCAGGTTATAGATCAGTACATTGTTCTCGACATGTCGGTGGAGAACAGGTCGACATACTCTCGTAGTATTATCTGCACTTCGATAGGTAAGATTTCGGCTTCTCTCAACTCTAAAAGTTTCCTGGCTAAAAGAAGTACACACTCCTCGACCTTAACTTCTTGAGCAAATTGAGCTTAAGAAATCACTAAGGACTTCTGCTGTAGTGATTTAGCAACCTTATCTTATGCCTCTTGCACTTCCTTAGGGCTCATAGGGTTTAGTATGACCTTCTTCCTATTCTTTTGAAACATGTAGGTGTTCCTATACCTATCGTGTAATATCTTTTAGTCAAATAGCTAGAGTCAGTCGAGTAAGATATGAGAAGCACATATGGAGAGGATGTCACACAACACTTCATCCTTGTATCTATCGTCAATGGCAATCGGTACTTTAACCTACTCGGTAATGGGTATACCTCTCTTTTTCGTTCAACTAGTGAATCTTATATGGCTTAAGGTACGAAAGGGTCGGCAACTTCATGGCCTTGATTATTCTTTACGCTATAACATTGGTATAGCTTCCTCTATTAGTGATTAAGGCGCATAGCTTTCCATTCACTTAGAAATTCGTGTGGAAGAGATTCTTCCTTTGCACATTCTCGTCGGCCACAAAAGTACTGAGAGATTAATACACAATAAAACAGTACTCGGCTCCTGCTTCAGGAAGTGTAAAGGCATCGGGGTCTTTCTAAAACTCCTCTAGCATTAGGTCAACCTCTACTTCCTCTTCTCCTTCACTAGCACTCTCCACTTTGAAATTGAGGCTTGTTTCCCTTGATTGTCATGACATGCCAGTTTGGACATTAACTAGTCACGTGTCTGTAATTGAAACATTTAAAGCATTTGATCTCTTAGGTCTTCCTTCCTAAGCTTTGACCATGGTTTCTTTGAACCTCAAGTTCCTTAGCCTTACCCATACCTCGTCTCATTTTAGGTCAGCTCGACATTTGTCCTCGGTGGTCCACTTCGGAACTATTTTACGCTCAGCCATAGTCTGATCAACTCGGCATGCTACTTCAATTCAGCAATATAGGTCGGCTAATCTAGCTTTACCTTTACCTCTAAACCCTTTGTACTACTCAGATGGCTTCATCTAAACTCCCAAGTCTTTGTAGCTCCACAATATGACTAACCTCAATCCTTAGCCTAGAAATGAATCGAGCTATGGTTTAGGTTTCGGGTTTGTCAACGTCACATCGAATCATCAACAATTGGAATTCCCGTACATACTCATCTACTGACTTACCACTTTACTTCAAATCTTAGAGGCGTCAAAAGGTATCTTGTTCATAGTACTCTGGAATAAAACAATTTCTCAGAACTCTTTTCATTTTATTCCATGTTTGAATCTCTTGATGTGCTCTCTGGTGTGCATTTCGCAACTTTTTCCACTACATTGCTGTATATCTAGAAAATTCTAATGCAGCTACTCTAATACAAACAATATCCTCATAGTCATAGAATTCAAATATTTTTTCAATCTTTTCCTCCCAATCTAAGTAGTCATCAACACTAGCAGATTCATTAAAGCTTGGAATCTGCACTTTAAGATGCTCAGCTCCTCGGGGTACCCTTAGGTTACGTTCCTCAACAACATCATATTGTTCATCCTCATTAAACTCTTTGACTTCATTTAGCTCGAGTCTCCTTCTCACAACTTTGTCAGCATGATGGGGTGGTGCTTAGTTCAAAGAAATGTGTTTTGGGGCTTGTTACTCATTCATTTGTTGTCTTGGCCTATCTCTCACTTCTCGACCCTGTTCAATGATAACTCTCTCTCATAGCCCAGTCTTTGAGACTCTTTGCATTGAGACACCAAGATTGGCTACAACAGTAGTAAAGTCTTGTATCTGCACATCAATAGTACGTGTGTTTATTGGGTAATATGATCATGACCATGAGCATCACTTTTGACATCATTAATCTCTCATTGGATGCTAGGATTCAACATTCTCACAAAAAAGCTTTAGAAAAACACGTTTTACGCAAGAAATTCCCATACACACAAAAATTACCAATCAAATAGAGGACTACAGACTTGCTCTATTCTTCCAAATAAAAATAGAGTATACTAAATAGTAGACTAGTAGGAACTATCGCAACACAGCTCTCGGCCTCACCCTCAAGTTCTGATATTTACTGTAGGAGATGAAAACCAAATAGATCCTTCAAAGTATCGAAGAAAATAGAATGGTAAGGTTAGCGAGCTAAATGTAGTAGTTGACGTAAAGCTATTTGGAGGATATAACTCACCTACGAACATAATATGACTTGGCACTTTACTTGATGTAATACATAAGCTAATAGCAAGGTCTACCCACCACTAATCTTGAGTTACTTAGCAAAATTAGATAAGAGTGTAGAAATAGACTTAGAGAGGAATGTCTCATAAGGACCAATCATATTCAAAATGTCTGGTAGAAATGTAAGATGTTTAGACTACAAAAAGAATAGACTATTTATAATAACTCCCTAAGACAACATTATATTAAGGAAAATTACAAAAAGATATACATAAAAAGGGGATTCTTAGTATATATGAAAAAGGTAAATAGGAAAAATGACAAAAAGGGAAAATAGTATAGAATCAGGTGAAAAGGATAGATAGTAGCTTGTCAATGGTCTCATATTAAGGAATCTTGGGGCGTAGTAGTTGAGCTGGATTATAATGTGGCGGCACTAGGTTACCAAGACAGGTAAAGAATGTCGTAAGGATTAATAGTAAGCCAAATGAGAAGTACTCAGCTAGCAAGAGCTTATGTCTCAGCACCTAGCAGGAAGCTCTCAACAACTAAAGGTTCAAGCAGGACTTAGTGTGCAGGGCTTGGGCCCTCATCATTTGGCAAAGAGTTTTTGGCAAGAAAGTAGTCGGCGTTAGCACAACGGTTAAAGTAGAGCAGGGTGTACCTACTCAAAGCTCTTAAAGAGTTCAGCCACCATTCTACTATGTACTGTTTTTCGTCTTTGATAGGCTAATGAGAGAGAATTCTTCTAGTGAAGGATTGGAAGCCTCTTAGGCATACACAAGTAAGTGAGTCAAAGGTCGGTAATTCATCACATGTACGTTTAACCTTTCCCCCCCCTCCAACACATATTCATCTTATCTATGGGATTTTAATTAAACCTAACTTATGTATTCTTTTACTCCATTCAATATTCGTAGTTCTGTGTAACTGAGTAGAATACACATGCATATGACCTTATATAACATGCATTATTTTTAGTTCTTGGCATACGTCTTGCTTGCTATAAAGTGACTACAAAATTGAGAACTGAGCTCATGGAAACTTGAAATAGAGTTTAGCTTTAAGGTGTTAAACTAGGTTTGGGCAACTTTTTTGAGTGTACTTAGTAAGGGTTTACATATGATTGCATTATTGCAACTGTGCAAATTCATCATTGATCTGAAGTAGCTCAGGTGGTCATCAGGACCTTTAGAGCCATCATATAAATCAAAGCTTGGGAGCTTAATGTGTTGGAGGAGCAGCTTATCTTAAATCTTCCTGGTGAAGGGAGATCGGCCAATAAAAAACCAATTATTGGCTTCATTCTTCTTCGTGTCTCTAATGATAATGAGGACTTAAACATACTTCTCAATCTAGTTTAAGTCCTTTGACTGGGCAAGGCAGTTGCTTTGAGTTGGTGCTTAAGCATTGCTATGTACAACAACTGGTGTTGTAAATGGGATAACCTGGGGGGTGTTCTCGGCCATTAGCAATAGTGGTGGTAATGTTGGTGGAGTGTTGTTGTTAAAGGCATCTTCCAATAATAGAGGGATGTCCTGTTGTATCCTTTCATTTAACCATGCCTTCAGCTCTTCATTTTTTGCTTATAACTTAAGAAACAATTCTTCAAGCATGCAAAGCACTTTGGGTTAACCATGTTTGATGGTGGGACTGGTTTTGGAAGTCATAGAGGTGGATTTTCAATGATGTTGCTAATGTTTTAATTGAGCTCATGCTCAGCATTGCCAATGCTGTCTTATTGGCTTGAATGGGTGATTTATTTGTTTCTTGCTATTGTAAGCGTGACATTCCTAAACAAACAACACCAAAATGTTGCTTAACTTACAAAGGTAGTTGGGGTTGGAGGTAACCTATTATCGAGCTTGATTTTTCGGTTTTTTATTTAAAATTGAATTTCCCATTTTCGATTAATACTAAACCTTAACCTGTTTTAATATTAATCCTCGACTAAAGAAATTGGAAAATTCCAGTTTTTTTATTTAGAAAAATTTTTGGAGTCGTCACCTAACCGGAGTCGGGAAAAAGGAAGAAAATTGTAATCAATTGGGTGGATTAATTACGATTTAATTACCGGTCTTTGATTTCAATTTTAATGAAGAATTAGAGGATTCCGAATTCGGGGGCTAACCTATTAAACCCTAATGGGTACCACCATCTATTTACCGAAATTAGGATTATTCTTCTAATTATGATATTTTAAAAAAATAAATAAATAATTAAAAGGAAAAGAACATAAGTTTCTACATATTTTATCGTCGCCCTGAAGGTGCCTACGTACCCGCTAGTCGGGATCAGACGATCGTAGTTATTTCCGAAAATCTTTAGTGTGTTAATTTATTTTAATTTTGAAAACTGCTCAAGTTTACGTTTTTAATTTATTCGGTTTATTTAAAAAAAAAACTAAAGGGTCCTAACACTTAAGTGTTGTTATTTTATAAAAAATTCACTAAGTCCTAAAATTTTTTAAAAGGATTTTTTTATTAATTTAAAAAAAAAAACAAATTTCTACGTAACAAATCCTTAAACAAGACCAAATCCTAAAAGAAAATAATCAATCCTAACAACCTCTAAACTATATATAACTATCTACCAAAAATAAAATAATTCATATAATACACTTGTATGAGAACTAATACTAAAACCCCTATGCCGACATATTCATATATTATATATTATGTGTACTAATAGATAACAATAAGATAAAGCTAATCTTAACAATCCTTTATGTAATATCTATATATCTTTATATGCCTTTATATCTATATCACTCCAATTTAAATAAACTTTCACTTAAATCCATGTTAAAATTAATGCTAAAGAACTATCATATATAAATTATACTAAATTACTTAAGATTGCAATAAAATATAATAATATAATATCATATAATAAATAGGAAATTTAAAAGAACAAACAAACATAGTTGAAACCTGATTTGGCTTACCATTATGTGGATTTGATTGTGCTGAATTCGTCGCCGAGGTTGTATTGTCTGTTACGTCGCATGCAAAGGATGACTGCCATACGGCGTCGGTCCAAGGTTGCTGCTGTCGTCGATGCAGAGTAGCGTTATTGCAGCTGCTGGAGCATGTTGGTCTGAACTGCGATTGTGGGATCTTGATCCAGGTGTAGCATCTGCTATCGCTTGCCATGGACTTGCTTGGACATGTTATAATGGATCAACGATTGCTGGTGCAATTAGTTACTTGCTTTTGGTGTTGGGTTCAGTCACTGTTTTCAGCGTCGGGGGTTGTCCGTTAACGAAGAGGACTGTTGTCAATACTATTGGTGCTTCTCGTATAGTGCAGCACTAGGTGCGATTGAAGTATCGAACAGTGGCTTGCTGATGAAGACTGTATGTACAGTTGAAGTGGTGATCACAATTGTACATATGTACAAGTGAATTGGATCAGCTTATGTGTTAATTAGACAACAGCTAGGACGTTAGTTGGGGTGTTTGGTTTGGTGCCAACGTAGGCGTGCTGTGTTTCAGGTAGTGGATGGTGAGTGAACTGTTCATAAGGTGCTGTTAAAGATGTTCCTGTGCAGCTGCAATTGTATGGTCACGGTGGGCTTGCTGGCGTGAATGGCAGTGAGGAGTTGGAGTGGAATTGGACAGTGAGTGAGGCTGGTCGCTAGTGCTTTGCTGCTTGTTTGCAGTCATGAGCCACTTGTGGATGAGGGGCTACTGCAATTTTTGTTTCGAATGTGTGTAAGTGGGCTGATCAGCAATTGTGGACCTCAACTAATGTTTGGATTGGGAATGACAAAGCAAATTGGACAGGGGAGTTGTGAAAGTGGATTGTAACTTTTTTTTTTTTTTCGATTGTATTTGTGTATTTATATAAGCCAAACAAAATCACATCAAATCATATTTATTATGTCTAATTAAATAATTAAACTAGATTCGAATTAATTCAAATCTGATTTAATAAAATCAAACTAGATTCAAATGATTTTAATTAGATATGAATCTCGTTTTCTCTTACTTTTCTAAAATATAGAGAAACAAAAGACATAGGTGCCTATTGAAACTTAAACTTAAGACCTCGAATTAAATCTAATCCAATACTCCAATGCTTATTTATTAGGCCGTTGACTTGTGTCTTAACATTCAGTATAATTAAATTGTACTAAAACTACCCGATTCACTAAAATAATTTTTTGAACTAAACTAAAACTATTTGTTCCTAATCTACAAAATTTTTACAATTTTTCCTTTCATTATTTTTTTTGGTATTTTCATCATTTTTTTAATTTTTTATTATTTTTATCTTTTATTTTATTTTTTTTAAATTAAGACCCTTTTTGTAAAATAAAATAAAATCAAATCAAATAAAAAAAATTAGGATTATAAATGGGCAAAAATTAGATGTTTACACCTATATAGAAGAATAAATGTAAGCTATTAAAGAGGCATTAGAGATGGTTTTGGAGACGGGATGTAAGGACATATATGAGAAGACACAATGAGCATAAGAGTGAAAGAGTAATGATCTTTTACCTCCAGCCTTTACTTAGTGTTTATAGGTACGGTAAACAAGCTAATTATGAAAAGTTGATTATGATTTCGAAAATTTGACTCCGGATTTTATTAGAGGATATCGGGCTAAATGTATGCAAAGTTATAAACTTTTTTTTTTTTTATTGAGCTATCCCTACCTAATTTTCTCTTAGACTTATTGATTGGGCCTACGCATCCTAGACTTAAGGGCTATGCTCTAATGTACAAGCTCAATTGGTGCCTTTTGGTAAGGTCAATTAAAGCTCTTAGGAGCTTATCAGGTTTTGTCAAGGTTGTCTAGAATTGTGCAAACTATGATAGGTTACACACATCTGCCCATTTAAACCGCAAAAAATATGAGTTGCGCTTAAAATTTTATATTCACATAAATGTGCGATTTTTCAATCTGTCCTACTAAACTATAGGGTAACTTGTTGCGGGGCATGTTGGCGCACTCACTCAAAAAGGAAAAAAGAAAAGAAAAAAAAATTGACGTCATCTGGCCCATTTTTGAATTTCAATATTTGATACTTGTTACTTTACTAACCGATTTACCAAAAATGTTGACGAGCGTCATGGAGACCTTGAAATTTAATAATTCAAATTGATCTTATTCTATACGTGGTTATATGTTATATTTTACATTTAAAAAGTGACTACAATTAATGATTTTACTTTCCGTCAATACAAATTCACGGAATATGATGTAAGGGTAGTAGGAAGTGGATTTCATGATAATCTTATCCCAATAGCCAATGATGATCGATTTTCATCGAAACATCTCTATTAGGAAAATAATGAAAATTTAGAAAAAAAACTCATATCACGTTTGGTATAAAGAAATAATTCGAAATGGAATGAATCAAAATGAGATGGAATGAAATACATAATAGCAAACCATTTTCTAATTAGATATGTTGGTATAATGGAATGAAATTAAATACATACAAAATAATAATTATCAAAGATATCTTTAATTATTGGATATCATATTTAATTAAAGGCTAAATAAATAATTTTGATTAATAATAATTAATAACGAGTAAAGGAATTGCAATTACGTGTTCTCAAATGTGGAATCAATTTCTTACTCAAAGTTTTGGGAGGAAAAAAAAGAAAAAACACTTTCAACTATGAGAAACGGAATTAGAAGCTGAAATCATGATTTCATTCTAATCATTTTCTATATGTCGAATGTAATATTAGGATATTGTGAGTTAGTAGGTTGACCTATTTAATCCATCAACCAACTATAGGCTAATTGGGTTAGAAATTCCAACTCGTATTCACAAGTGAATAACCTGTTTAATCTGTTTGTATAATTGTAAAGTTATCCTTAGCAACTTAGTATAGAATTTGATGAGATCAGCTGAACTCTGGAAGCTCAGCTAGACTTCGAATAGGTTGATCTTGAGCTTCTTAATTTGGCCTATGTCAGCTTAAACTTGTATCAATAATTCTATTCATATGATTAATAATATATAAATAACCATGTTTCACTGCACCGTTTCTTTTCAATATGTAACTTTACAACCTACTTGACGTATTCTTTGACTTTTGAAGTGTTTCCGTATATATTAGACATAATAGGTAACACAAGCTATTATAAGTATTTCAACCGTCTTAAAGTTAAACAATCAGTTGTTACGTAATTATAAGTGGTGATTCTGATGGGAAAATTGGAACAATGTAAAGAGGATTTAATAAATCATTGATAATGCAAATTAATAAATTGTTTTAGGTACATAAATCTTAATTCCCATTCAGAGCAGAATCTCACCTAGATCGATAGGATCTTTGAATTTAAAAGATCCAGAAAAGGGGCCCAGAGGGTACGAAAATGGGCCTGGGCCTGGGCCTTCTGAATTTCTCTTCCCTTTTCTTAATTTTTTTATGGGCTACTTCATATTTCGAGTCCAGTCACCAGAAGTAAGACCCAATTAACTCTCCTGGCCCAGAAGAGAGAAGAGATACTAGATGTCGAGCCTCGCATTATCGGACCATGCATCATAACAAGGTGAAAGACCGAGTTTGATGGAAGTTTAAGTGGTGAGGAAGCACGTACATTTAACTTATCGTCACCTCCAGCATGCATTCATCTTCTTATAAATGAGATTATTTTTACATATATCGATATATACATTGTTTAAAATATTTCTCAAGTATAAATAAGTTTCTTAAACTTTAAAGTGTAATCTTGCCGCTCTATAACTTTTGAACATGTATAAATAACCTCCAAAAATTATGGAAGTTTAAATCGATTTGAAGGTTTTTTTAAAATTATAGTGAGATAAAATCATACTACAAAAATTTAAGGATTCTACTTATACATAATTAATAGTTTGGGGATATATTTACAGTATAGTGTAAATTCTCAATGCACTCATTATACACGTGCAAAACAAAACAATAATCATTCATTCATATGAAAATATAGTTACATGGCCATGAAAGTGGAGAAACAGATAAAAATATTATTATGACAATTTGTATAAAATTAGGAAAATAAAGAAATGGATAGGTAATTTCAGTTCCATTACTATTTTAGAACATCATCCCCTTAACCCAAAACTTTTATATTGTGAAGATAAGAACTGTATAACAAAATGGGAAATAAATAATAATACAAAATATTAAGGACAACAAACTGGTGATACAATCTTTAATAATATAGATATAAATATAGATAATAGAAAAGAAAAATAAAAAGATAAATGCGTACCTTATTATCAAATATTATTTAAATAATAAAAAATATTAAAAATACCAAACATGTGTCATTAATCTTGATAATATAGATATCAAAATTCGTGTGAATGTATGTCTAAGTGCCTTGTAACACGAGCATAGAGCATGCAGACCTGTGCAGCCATATATAATAAACATCATGTTATGATAATTGTATGAGTATTTCGTAGATGGTCAACAATGCCTTGTTTCTTTTTTAAATCAATGCTACATATAATGTAGTTCTAATTACAAGAAAAAAATAGATATGATTTAATGACTATATATCATAGTCATTGCTAAATTTTTGGGTAACTATAACTACATTTCCTTATATTTATGTTGCATACACTTAGTTCTTACCTTTACGTGTTTGAAGTATTTCTTTAATTCTTTTATTTAAGGAAAAAGTATAAAAAAAAGTTTTTAACGTTTATATATATATACGAATTAATTATTAACCTTTCATTTAATCCATTATAATTCTCAATATTTTAATAATTTACAAAAAGTCTTTCTATTAGTTTTGCCATTAAGTTTAGACACATGATAAAACCTAATTCGCTCAAATAATTAATTTAATTAAATAAACTAGTAATATATATTATATAACTAAAATATTATAAAAATAATAAGAAATACNTCAATATTTTAATAATTTACAAAAAGTCTTTCTATTAGTTTTGCCATTAAGTTTAGACACATGATAAAACCTAATTCGCTCAAATAATTAATTTAATTAAATAAACTAGTAATATATATTATATAACTTAAATTCATAAAATAATAAGACATAAAAAATGATAAAAAATTTTGAAAAATAAATATAAATATCTGAGAAATAATACATATATATTATTTAGTAATATATATTTATATACATGTATATATATTAATATTTAATTTAAAATAAATTAATATAAATTAACAAAAAAAATTCACATCCAACCATCCTAAGGCTAGGGGATGATTAGATATGAATTTTTTTTTTCAATTTTCTATTATTTTATATTAATTCATTTTAAAATAAATATTAATATATATATGTATATAAATATATATGACTATTATATACATTACTAAGGATTTTTTCTCTTTTTGGCATTTTTTTTATTTTTTACCATTTTTCTTATTTTTCTATGTATTTTTTATATTTTTATTTAAAAATTATACATTGGCAAATTATATACTAACACATGTCTACCTTAATGGAAAATTTAATAGAATTTAATGAAAAGACTTATTTAATATGACTTCAAAAGGTTAAGGATTGAATAGTAAAACAATTAAAGGTAAAGAACTTTTTTTATATTTTTCCCTATCTAAAATTAGTTAGGATAATATAAAAGTTTCAATTAGGTACCTACAAATTAAAAGTTCAAATATAGTAAATTGAATTTTCGATCATAATTTGTGTAATATTTACAACATTATCCCTATCTTTGTTATATACATTTGACTTTTTACCTTTGAAATTTTAGCATGAAAATGCTTAAATCTTAAAGAAAAATAATGTATTTTTAAGCTCTATTATACTATTTTGACTTAAAATAAAGGGAAAAGTACAAAAGATTCATATCTTTGTTATCGTTTTTTAAAATTTCTTATTAGTTTTATGAATTAGAGTAATATAATATATATTATTAGTTTATTTAATTAAATTAACTATTCGAGCAAATCAAATTTTGTCATGTGTCCTTACTTAAAGGTAAGACTAACAGAAATATTTTTTTATAAATTTATTAAAACGTTGAGATCTAAAATAAACTAAGTAAAATATTAAGACTTAATACTTAATTTGTATATATGGGTAAATGTTATAAACTTTTTTGTTTTTTTTTAGATAAATAGTGACGATAATATGAAAAGTTTCAATTGAATACTAAGTTTGACAAATTGAAAATTAAAGCGGTAAATTGAATTTTTAATCAAAATTGAGGTAGTGTTAGTCATATTATAAAAAGAATAAAAAATATTAGGATGTGGTTATAATTTATTATTATTATTTTATTCACTTTTTGTTTTTCCGCCCACAGGGTGTGCGGTAGTGTGCAGGACCCATGGTGTGCCCGTTCCATATCTCTGCTCATTGTCGCCATCGCTTCTGACTCATTCCGGGGCTGAGGCTGGAGATAACTGGGAATTATTATTTGATTCAACTTTTATATCATGACCAAATATATCCATCACATGGAAGCATTACGGCGAATCCAACAATGCGACACGATAGCTGGCGCATGCATGTCCTATTATATTTATTAAAATGAACGACTTTTATTTATAAAAAAAAAAACCTTAAAAAACCATCAAAAGTTGAGGAAGATATTCACTAGATTTTCATTTAAAAAGAAGAAAGTAAGTTCCGTCGAGGACGAGCTCAAATTTAGGTAATCAGTACATCAACTTTAACGTGAAGAAAATGATGAAAAAGTGAAATGGTAGGGACTAGGCCTAGGGTCTACATTTTACACCGTATGCGTTGGAAAGACGGAGAGTCGGCGAGTCCATTAAAACAAAAGTGAAGAAAAAAAGATGCATGACCTAATTTTAAGTCGCATCTCCACTCACCTTTCTTAAATAGGAGCACAATTGGAGGCAAAATCAAAATTACATGTTGCTATTGAATCTCCAGGTCTGAGGATTCACCAAATGCGCATCGACTGCGTGAAGCTTTTACATGACGTAAAATCACAATTTCAAGTGAGATGAATTAAAAGATGAGTTAAGGAGGAACGTTTTCTAATAGACGACAAGCTTGAATATGTTGGCTTCGTAATTTTGATCTTTGACTAGGAACGACTTGAATGCAGGAGGCTCTTGATTTTTTTATTCCACTCAACCTTTGAGCTTAGAAGTTTAATAGTCGATTCTGTTTTTATATCCTTATATCTTATCTTAAAATGTGTGTCAAATTACCAGAATGATTAATGAGTAAGATAAGCCAAATTAATCATATGGGTTTTCAAAGTCTTCCATGGGTTTTTAAAGTGCTCAAGCTCATTAGTCTATGGATGGTCTTACTATGTGCATCAACCTATGAGAAAAAATTAAGATCGATTAAGTTAGCTCTAACAATTTCTGCCACTAGCCTACTAAATCAAAACTTTCTATATCATCTAAGATATATACATGATTGCTTGGATTCTATCACTAGCCCAAATAATCATCTTAAGCTATTATTAGGCTTCACCTAATATTGTATAAATACATTTTAACTCTATACAAAATGCTAACCAAATTCATGGAAAAAAAAAATTAACTTTTGGCTAATAATCTTGACCTTGAAAGCAACTTCTAACTATTTTAATTTTTAACATATATCAAATTTCTAACTATTTAAACCCTTGATGTTTTGATATTTTTAAAAGTTAGAACTTCTATCAACTCCTTTAAATTTTCTATACATCATTGATTTGTATCAGCTTTCAATGCAACAACAATTAAATCTATACATTAATAAGATTAAATAATTTAATTAGATGATAAAATTAAAATAATATTAATTATATTTAATCTTATAACAAAATAAAAATGATAAAATAAAAATAGAAGAACAAAGAAGAAAATAGTGTAATGTAACAGTCAACTATTGTAATTGACTATTTCAAAACCAATCAAGACTACTATATATAAAAGATAAATAAAAAATTTAACAAAGTTAGCGAAAATCTTGTATTTTTCTTTAAGTTACAAAGAGAAAAAAAGTTAAACTTAGAATAAAAAAATAATCGACAACTAATTGTGTGTGTTATGATACATATTGTAAAATATAAATGGAGTCTTCGCATCACATATTGATTGATAAACGAAGAGCTATGGTACTTTTCATGGCATTTCAAATAGAGCTTCGGTCTCCTCATAAGTAAGGCGTTGGCCTAGGTTTCAGGTTTCAGAGTATCCGATTCAAAACTCATGGGAAGTAGGCCATGGAGAAAATATTCTCACTGTAAATTTGTTTGTTTACGGTTTACCTTTAACCTTTGTAGGTGGTTATCTACCTTCTTTCCCGGTTAGACCCATAAAAAATTAAAAAAAAAAGTATATCTTTTCTTAATCATCGACATGAGTAGGGAAAAAAAAAAACATTAAGAGCATTTTTATTACCAAATCCTTACTCAGTTACTTAAGTTAAAGATCTTAAGGGATTAAAAAGCATCCTTAGATAAGGGCCAGTCCTAAAGACAGGTTTCTATACTTACTTTGACATTCCTTTTTCTTTTTCTTTTTCTTTTTTTCCTCCCTTTTGAAAAATGCATAGCAACCTCTTTGACTTCATATACACACATACATATAAATATACCTATATATACATATATAAATAAATATATATATATGTAGAGTAGCAATACATGGGACGATAAAAAACAGCCGAACAATAACTTAGCACCACGTTATTATTTTCTTTCATGTGTTCTTAATTTTAAAGCTTCACAGCGGAATCCGGTTTCATTTTTGGGTCCATTAATCATTTTCTATATATCAATGTTTTCTTCTTTTAACCTTAAAAGGTGATTTTTTTTCTCTTAAAAGAATGCATTGTGCATGACTCATGGGGTTTCTACGAATAAAGGTATGGGGGTTCATAAAAATGGAAATTCTTAAGCATTTTATCTGCTCATGAATAAAGATCGTCTAGGTCTAGCTAAAAAGTGATTATTATGTGTTATTAACCAATGTATTTGCACGCCCTTAAATGGTGAAAGAATAGAAGTCCTTGTTGTAATGTCTCTAGCTCCTTATGTTCTGGTGAACGTATATTTCATGTGAGATTTTTTTTTTTATGTACTCTATAGTCTGATTTTAATGTTTTGAGGTAGAATTGCGATGTTATCTATGTGTCTTTACTAATTTTGTGCATTTCTAGTCAGATTTGACATGCTTTTGTATGTATTCCATGTATATGCTATTTTATCTCATTAAATATGAAAGTATTATTACAGCTTTTAATTACAGGTTAGGTGCGTAATAACAATTCTATAGGAAATCTTTTTTACTTACTTGATTCATAATTACTTGACTTTAAAAAAAAAAAAGAAAGAAAGAAAGAAAGAAAACTCCTCCTATACTTAAAATGATAAATGGCAATTTATTAATAAGACCCATGAACAAGCCATTCATCAATGAAACCGGTTTCACTTTTCCAAGGATACTCTCATTGAAATGATCATATTATAATCATATTCTCTTGTAACAAAAGACGTTTTTGCCGCACGCATTGATATTATATATAAACATGAACAATTTATACATATATATCATATGTATGTGTGTTAAGTGACAATATAACAAATATAGACTATATAGTAGATAATATTACGTATATGTTACTATTATGCTTCGATATATTATAACATAATATATACATGTTACGTAGTATACAACATTAAGTATATAAATTGTATTATATGTTTTGTTACATTATGATGTGATATATTGCTATATATATATATATAATATGTTATTAGGTACTTCATGCAATATGTAACATAATAATGCCATATATATTCAAAAATAAAAACATAATAGATATGTAATATATACTATCATCTCAAATAACAACGATATGATATATATATATATATATATCATTACATATATACATTATACATATTTGTGTGTATATTTGAGTTGGTCTTCATGTTTACTAAATTGGACTCGAGAACAATTTATATATATAATTTAAGCTCTACTCGATCGTTCTCGAGCCAAAATCGAGTAAACATGGAAACCAACACAAATGGCTTATATATAAATTAGTTTTCTTACCGATATATGCATTAATTTAGTTCCCTGTTCTCCCATTCTCTTTCGGGTCCCGCATCTTTCCTTTGTAGCAAACATGGGCAAAGGCCTTCCATGTACTTTGTTTCTGCCAATGCAGACGCTTCATACTAGTAAACGTCCGGTGTAAAGCATGTTGCGACAGTGAATTTGAGCTGGAGCCTGGACGGAGTCCGACCATGAGACACACCACCCCATTGACCAGAAAACAGGACGACTTTTCGATGTTTGTGTTGAGTGGACGTCAAGAATTCAAAAGAGACCCATGCATGCCGCTCCTTGTCGCTTTCCTCATCACTTGATAATTAATTGGGTAAAAAGAAAGATTTGAAAAAAAAAATAAAATAAAACTAGAGGCTGCATAGGACTGGACTTCACATGCAGAGCTCGTGGACAGCCGATTACTAGTTATCTAGTCTTGGAAGCTACTTGATGGGTCAAATTTAAAAGCATCCGTTTCATAACAACACACAATACAGTTGGATCCAAACGGATAACTTGTGATGAATATCGTAATACCAATGTAAGGCTAAGGTGCATATAAGTTCTAATTTAATGCATCTCAAAGGCATTCTTTTCTTCTCTTTTTGTGTATTTTATTTGCCATTTGCAAAAATGAATATGTTAATATTGTTGGACAAATTGCTCTTTTCACTATATCATAATTTGTTGATACTTCTATAAAAACCATCTGAAATGAAAATGAATGAAATAAAAAATAAAATAAAATAAAAACAAATGATCTATTCAATTATGTGTATACACAAAATCTTTATTTGCAATCTACTAATTATGTTTGATTGTAGTATATTTGGAATGGAAAAAGGTGCATATATAGTTTGTTAAGAAATTATTCGATTACAAAAAGTGAAATTTTGAATAAGGACTTGAAGGCACAATAGGATCGCTATTCAGAGAGAGTAAATAAACCTTATACGCTCAAATTGCATACGAAGTGGTTCTCTCTCAAGATATAACTATTATAGGTATTTGATTAATAATCTTCTTTATCGCTAAACTGCATTAAGAATTGAAGAAAGAATGGCATTTTGCTTTTCAAATAGTCTAGATAGAGGAACAAATAACTGAATTTTTCTGGTAAAGTTTGTGTAGAATTTTGCTTTGGAAAATGAATCCATTGTTTTAAGTAAGTCTGAAGTAACAATAAAACCATTTTAGTTATAAGAAACCCATTTTAGATCCCTATATATTATATCAACATCTTAGAAAGCTCTTTTCCTTATGAAACTCACCATTTTATTCTTGAATTCCTTTGTAAAAGCATCTTAACATTTAATTTTTTTTTTTTTTTTATTCTGATAACACATTATTGTTAACCAATGAAAACTTAAAAAGAAAAAAAAAATTAAACAAAGAAAAAAGCTTAGGTTCCTCTGACAAGGACTGACTCCTTGCTTAGGCACAAACTACTTCGCCTAAGGAACGGTAAATGGCCTAAGGATTCATGCTAAGTAACCGCGATACACATGCTCTAAGAAACATGACTCTTCTATGGACATGGCCCTTGAATCTAGTCATGAAAGTTATTTCTGACCATTAGATGCTGTTACAAGTGATTAAGAACATATTAAGACCTTTGACACAAAAATAGTACATCTTAGTTGCTCAATAACCCATTGTTTCAAGCAAAATTTTATAAGTTTTGAATAAACATGGAGTTTTGCATAAAACACTTTATTTGGATATCACACACTATGTCCAAATGACATATCTATTGATTTCTCTCTTTTTAACGCTCAACTTGACTTTGTTCACATATCTCAGGTAATGAGATTTAACGAAGTCTTCTAGTTAGTACACAGGAAAATAAGGATCTCCTTTATTCAAATATAAGATAATGAGATTTGATCGAAATCCCATACATTCTCCCAGCTTCATTTTTCACTTGAATCTCATTTGTGAGATTGGATTGTTCTTTTATCAAATGCCTCATTTCCTTAGCTTAATATTTGATCTTGATATTAAAGATGATTGAACATTAAGTTTTTTTATATATTCCAAAATTCATATAAACACTTAAATTGGCAATCTATTCAACAACAACTAGTCACATAATTACTAATCTATTCAACATAGTTGTATTTGTGAAAAATGTATATATTAATAAAAGAATGTATATTATAACGTATGTATGTAATGTAATATATAATATTAGATTTACCTATCATATTAAGGTGTAAGAGATCGGTTTTTGCATTACATGTTACACCACTTAAAAATTAACTTTCTACTAGTAAATTCCTTCTATTACCCTTCACTTAGATGGAATACTACTCGAGTCTTAAACTTTTTCTATAAAATATAAAAAAAAATTGGTGATGAAGCGTTTTTTAAGGGAAAAAATGTCACTAGAAGCCATCAATCTTTAATGAAATGCTTCTATGTTAGAATCATTTTAGTTTGATTGATTGTAAATTAGTTATAAACAATATAAGGTTAGTCATTCCATCAAATTTTTCGTCAAATTAGAATTCTATACTACTTTTCCTCCACATGGGCTATCATGTCAAACTTAAGCGAGCACCCCTTACCATTCTATAACAACCAGTCCATAAAGGTGTACAAATAAGTTTTAGTAAATGGGTTAGGTATAAGTTCTTTGACATGTTTAAAAAGTGAGCCATAGGAATCCAACCCATTCAACATATGAGTTGAAGTAGGCTGATCATAATTAGCCCATTCAATCCATCTTTACACTTTAACCCCCTAGGCAGACTTTTTTAACTCGGTTAAAAAGGGGTTAGGATTGAGTTTTTCTGACCTATTTATAAAGCACATCTAATGAACTTAGTCCGTTTTATGTACAAGCCAACATAGACCAAGTCAAGTTAGCCTATTTAACTTATTTACACACCTTGTCTAATCTTAACCCATGTAAGCTTCCTAAGGACCGGGCCAACCTTACATAATCGAGATAGGGGTAAAGAAATGATGGGATCCTTTCAATTGGTATTATTAAATAAAAGGGGATAGATTTAAACTTGCCTTGACTATGATGCTTATATATATATATATACATACACACACATATATCTTAAATTTTGATTTATAATTCTATTTTTTTTCCTTCCTTTTTATGGGACTCTTCAAACTCATTTAAAATAATGATGTTTTAATTTTATCAAATATGCACTTTCCTTTCCTTAATTCTCAAAATGCACATCTACGCTCTTAATTTGCATAATATTAGTTCCCTTTTCATTGTACAGCAAGTGTAATATTGTTGCACTTAAGTTTAAGGTTGTAGTCAAGTCGAGTCAAGATGATATAGTGCTGAATTCAAGCTTGAGTTCGATTCAAAAATTTGAAGCTCGAACTCAACTCAAAATTAGTCAAGTTTAGAATTATAAGCTCGAGCTTGACTCAAAATAGTACCAAACAAGCTTTAGCTCGACTCCATTAAGTTTGATTTATTTAAAAACACATTTTTTTTCTAATTATAATAGTATTAGAGTTCAAAATCAACTCAAACTCAATTAACTTTTATATCCGACTCGATCTCAATTAGACTCGTGAGCTAATCAAGTTAAGTATTATGAAGCTTGAGCTTAACTTAATTAACTACTCAAGTAGCTCGAGCTCAACTCGATTTTTTCTCAAATCAAACTCGAGTAGTTCACGTATAGTTTAACTCGTTTACATCCCTGCTCGGGTTTCCATTAACTTTTTAGAGCGTCAACTTATCCCCATCATTGGTAAATGAGCACTTATATGTTTCAATAATGGAAAAGAAAACAATTATGTTTTAATTATTTTTCCTCCAACTATATATATTACAACTGTTAAAAGGAGGGAATCATGTCTAATCCATGCCATTAGGTCAATAATATTTATATCACTAAATTTACATATATTTCTCTAATGGATGTTTGAATGTAAGATAAGAATATAAATATAAATTCATCAAATTTTCCTTTCCTTTTCCTCTACAAAATCAAGAGAATGATTTGCATGGTAAAATAGACAAAGTAATCCATTCTATTTTCTCTTCTTTACCGATCTAGATTAAGCCTTTTTGTATCCAAATGGTATTTTTATTCACCTCCCTACTAATTAGATGCTACCATTTTAATCATTAGGATTTATTGTAAATACAATGTCTAAACTATAATTAGGTAGGAGTATAACTATAAACTTTTAAAGTCTAATTTTATATCTTCATAACTTTTGAAAATATGCAAATAACTCCAAAATTGTTGTTTAAATCTCAAAAGTTATGTGAATTTAGTAACAATTTAATATCCATATGCATATTTTCAAAAGTAACTGAAAGTTGAAGTGACATTTTAAAAGTTAAGATTTATCCACATCCAACCAATATTCTACGGAGTATACTTGCTATTTGCCAAAAACATTAATCTAAATTCTACTTATTTCCTTTTACTTATGACAATATGTACACATAGTATGTAAGTATTAATAAAATTTTCACAATATTGATGTAGAATAGGTAGTTTCTAAAAAAACTACCACCGATGCTTTGTGTACACTATAAATGGAAAGTAGTTTCTTAAACAACTACCATCAGCACTTTGTGTATACTGCATATATCAAAATTTAATTAGTATTTATACATTATGTACATATTATACGCGTTATCTTTGGGTTTTGGTCGGTAGAGATTGATTGTGACTATTGGTGCTATTGTGTGATTGTGCAAAACAAAGAACAATGAGGGGCGCTGGAATATTGTTCGGTATAACCATTCTAATACTTAATCAGTTCGATATGTAAAAATAGTAAGAGTATTTGAATGCAAAGAGAAGACTCTAGTGCACAAAATATCAAGTAATTTACCGTTAGATTGTAGTTTTATATTTATAGAGGAGTGGGGTTAGTGGTTAGAGGGAAGTTAGTGGGCAAGTCACGTTCGCAAGTAACGGGTAGTATCACGCCCCGAAGCAGTAGAGTCATTACAGCCCTGCCGTGTAAATCATCCTAAGATAGAAGTTGGCCTTGCAACCACTATCTTAGACCTGATCTACACAAAGCATCCATAACTAACCTGCTTTGAAGTAAACAGTTTGTAATTTAAATAAATCATTTACTTATAAAAGTGAGGAATTATATATATATATGTTATAATTCAGTTATTATAGTTAAAGTTTACAATATTTCTCTATAGTATATTTCCTAGTTATTATATCATTCGGAAATGAAAAATAATTATAAAATAAAAACTTAGACCTTAAAAATATGTGTTTATTCTCCAATGTTTTTCCTCACTTCCCAGAATCCAGCAGTTGCTAGCTTCAGAGTAGTTGTTTGCCGCTTCTTAGCCAGCACCTACACGACGTCTATAGGGATATGAGCAACCACAGCTCAGTAAGTTAGGATGGAGGACTTAAAACTATACCATACACAACAATTTTTTCAATTACTTATTAGGTGCAATACATGTGCAAGCAAATGTCATCGCACGACGTTGTCCGGTCCATCATAAGATTAGAGAAATTGCGCCTACTCTAATTCGGATTGAGGAGTTGCCGTTAATGCAACAGCTTACGACCAAACCCAGGCTTGTGTAATGGAGACCTTGCTCCTCTCGTGACTACCTTTGAACCACTGTCTTCACCTTCGCCGCGCCCTCCTCTCCTGTCACTTAGTTCGACTAAGGATGAAGAAGGGACCATTTGGCAATCTTGCGCTATTCCTTTCGAAGGGGTCGGTATTTGGCCGGAGAGTCTTAAGTTCCCCTAACGAGTTTCCATGCATGTCCGATTATAATTATTGGTCGTATATTTGATTAAGTCCAATTTAGAGTGATCAATCATTTCATACAAATCATACAATATATGCCAGAACAACAAACAAAATTATAGCATCATCCATAATCAAGCACATGCACACATTCAACTATTTAATAAGCACAACCAAACATAATCTTAAGCCTCCAAAATACAGCATTGTATTAATCCTATCTTACCTCGACTCCTCGCTCACTCACTCGAGGTCCGATTTGCTCAGGCCATCGCCGATCATCTCTATAACATAAACGTGATTTCAGCTTTTCATATAACTATTATAGGTTCATTTCATCCTATAACGCTTATTGTTAGGTTTTGTTTAGGGTTTAATATGCCTAATTATCTAGGTCTTAAGTTTTTTATAATTATTCTAGGTTTGGGGTTAGGTTCGGGTTCGATTTTCACATCGATTTCTAAATTAGGTTCTAGTTCGATTTTTAAGTAATATTTTATATTCTAACCCTAGAAATTCGTTTCAACTCATAATGTGAAATTAATCACATTACTTCCCGATCTCCTAAATATCATTATTACCTCTAGTTAGTATTTATTTTACCGGGTACACTTAAATCCATATTAGTGTACCGAATTCACTCCTAATGTGAGAAATTTTTATATTTTTCATATAATTACATAAATTCAAGTTTCCTATCAGATTTATTGTATATTTTTATTATTATCACAATATCAATTTTTATTATAATATTTTCTATTTATTATATTTCTAATAATTACCTATTATGTATTATTACCTTTTATGTATATAATACACTTCTAATATTTCTATCACTCTAATTATCATTTCAAAATGTCTAAATTCATCCTAAATCAGATTTTTCTTCTAATTACCTTAATTTACAAAATTAACTTAAAATGTACTATTTTTCCATATTACTTATTTACTACATAATTAACCTAATAATTACATCTAACACCCTAAATGCTACAAGTATCATACTCCATCATATTTCAACATCCCAAAATATATAATTATTCACTAAATCAATAAGTAATCATTTAATTACTTAATTAATCCTAAATTACCCATTTTATGCCTCATTTTAGGGCCTAAAAATTATCTAAAAATTTCGAAAATTAATTTTTGAAAATGGGCTTCATAGCACTGTTCTATATCATCTAAGTAATCTACACAAAAGTTTTGGGCTCGAAACTACACTCCTAAGGTCATTTATTTCTAAACCAAAACATGCTCGGTTTTGCATAATTTCTTAAGGACCCTATGTCACGAGACATATTTTCATCAAAATAATATTTTTCCTAAAAACTACATACAAAAATATTTCAGAATANTCAAAATAATATTTTTCCTAAAAACTACATACAAAAATATTTCAGAATAACAAAATTCATAATTTTCTAATAATATTTACTATTTTTACAAAATTACACAAGAATCGGGCTAGAAATCGGACTCACCGATCTGGGTGGCTTCGGCCACCGCCGGCTGTCGTGGCTTTATCGGCAGGCTTGGGCGCTGCCACCACCGTGTGGTGGTGGTGGCCGTCCACTTCCAGCTGTTCATCTGGTGGGGGTTTCCTTTAAAGGCCTTAATTGCACAGTTTTTCCTAATTTTTTTCTAACCCGAATTTTTCTCTCAGTTTTTGCCTCTCTCTATTTTTTTCACTTTCCAAACTGCCTAAATGAGCTCTGTGATTTTTCTTACTATTTATAGAGCTTTAGGGGATTTATTGTGCATTAAATTGAACAAAACAATTACCTTATCCCTTAATTTTTGGCTTTTGTGTTGCCTAATTCTAATTGATTAATTTTTCTTTTTCAGATTCTGACTTGCCATGACCAGATTTGCATCATCATTCCACACTCTTCTGATTTTTTTCTGATTTTTCCACAATTAATTTATAATTTTCTTTAATTATTTACTAAGTTTTTGGTCAATTTAAGTAATTTCGCGTATTTTTATCTACACGTAAATACATGTGGGGTAAATGTGAACATTCCTAATTATTATTTTGGTCATTCTAAAATTTTTAGTATACATATAATCTATCTCTAATAATTTATTAATTATTAGATTACACTTTTTGCCTTTTCGGTAATTAAAATATGAAAATTTTATAGTCTTTTATTTATTACTTATTTTCTTAAATTCAAATTTACGAGGTCATTTTTACTAATATTTCTCTCAATAGTTTATAATTTAGGCTTGATCGGATCTTTCAGCTAATCGAAACCTTGAGTGATTGGTTGTAGGGCTTATAGGTAGTAGAGTTATAAGGTCTGACATAATCTATAAATGTAGGAGGTGATTGTTGACTTGATTGTTCCATCTTATTTGCAGTCTCTTAACCGGTGATGACTATTGTAATTAGGCAGGTCATATAATGAGCTTGAGTTAAGATCGGCCACAAAGATAGAAAAGTCGAGTCCATAAAGACATAACTTAGGCTATAAGCCCAATCAAGTTGGCATAGGTCTATGGGTCCATGTACAAAAATCCCTATCAACAACATGTGACAAAGCTATAAATCTTTTCTCCTATTCTAATAGGAATCAAATTTCGTTACATTTATTTATTTCTTTTTTTGGCCTCTCTTCTCAAACAAAGCTATAAAAATCTGTACATTCCTAAACAAGCTGATAGTGTTCCATGTTGTGGTTTGTGGACGTGCAGGCGCAGGAAATTGGACGTGATCGGCGCACGCATTGTCACTTTTGAAGCACTGCAATGCAGGCAGCAGCGCAGCAGGTGTGAAGGACAAAAACTGGGGCAAAGTGGATACTAGATAGAATAATTCAGCTGTAGATTAGATTGTAGTGTTGGCGATATTACGTATTCCTTTTTTTATTAATTGCATATGGATGCGTTGCTAACTAATAGGAGTAATATTAAATTGAAAGCATGCTAAATCGGTTGGACATACCATATAAGTGACTAGGTCATGTCAGGCAGCAAACTCGAACTCCATATGCAATGTTCTCTTCGTGAAAAAGACATTCAGAAACCCAATCATTAGATTATTAGTTTTAGACGAACATGGCATTTAAAAAAAAAATTTCTCGAAAATGTAAGTGATCCAGTTAAGGGAAAAAATATTCAATATAACTAAAACGTCATATAGATCGATCAGTAGCATATAAATATAAAAAATATTTAAATAAATGATAATGTTATTATTTTTCTTTGCTTAAGGAATTTAAGAACTAAATTGACAAAAAAAAAAAAAGAAGAACTTGTAGTATTTTCATTTTCCTATAAAATATATAATCTATATTAATCAATATAAATTTTTTTTTTAAATGCCTAGAAAGTGTCAACCCCTTTTATTTTCTTACCCTTTTATCTTTTTTACAGTATGTTTGATTAGTGAAATAAAATAAGTTAAGAATAAAGTTACAATTTCTAAGGAATGCAATGAAGTAATAGGTAGTACTTTATTTTGTTACACTCAAAATGACATTATTAAGAACATATCTAGACATACTAATACATCTTTGAATATTAGGATAAAGTCTGGTGGATAAAGTATATAAATACATAGAAAAAGACCAAAAGGAGTAATAATTCTTTTTTCATCCTAAAAAGGAATAACAACTTCTCAACCGATAACAAGGGGAATTTCATGGAATAACTATTTTCATAAAAAAATACAATAATAGCTTTACAAGATAGAATAGCTATTTCATTTCACCTTTATAAGATTAACCAACACAATCAAGCATAGTGTAGTAATGTTTATATTCTTATTAATTAATTAATTTATTTTTTGATGAACTGTTACAGATAGAACAACTTTGAAAAAGAGAAGAATTAAACTTGATCCATTCTATTAGAAGATTAATATTCATACAACTAAACTAGAATAGCCTTGCCAACTAATGTTAGATACTTTATAGTGAACAATGATTGAAAAATAAAAATAGAAAAGTAAAAATTGACATATTTACATGTCTAGCTATAATCCCCTCTAGCACTTGCGTCACCTCTTTATTTGCATTGGTCGTTTCACCTTAAGAGTTGAGAAATTGAGCACTCGATTCTAAGGGCTTCATTTTCCTCCAAACTCTTCTTACTACATGACTTACCTATACAATAATTGAGTGAAGTAAAATGGATTTTCCTATGATGTCGATAACATGCATTCTTCAATCATAACCATTAACACTACTATCGGTGATATCCCCTACTATTGAACCAACATCTATTGAAAAAACAAAAACTGTAGTCCACTATATCATGAAAAAGATGCTAGATTTAAGTTCTTGTAACGATCAAATCACCACAAGAAATTTTCCTATACAATTATATCTATTATAGGACAATTTAGGTACATATTTCATATATAATTGTCATGCAACTTAACTCAATTTCTACCTACACCACAAACTCTAATATTTGCCTATGCCCATGTACATAAACCACTTTATATAGGCCCATAAAGTTGGAATCAATCCCTCCCACAGTACGCATGGAATGTGCTAGTAGAGCCCACGATCAAGTCTAAGGATCTCATATGTTCCTTATAAGCTAGTAAATGTAAATCATCACTTATCTTAGTTACCTCTATATCTACGATTGTATTTATGATATCATAATCCATCACACCAAGATACTCTTAACCCTATTAAGTTATGGACTAAAGCTAAGAACGGGGGTAAAATTCGTAGCACACTACCTCTTAGGGCTTATTTGTTTAACATATCAATGCTTGGAGACGAATTGCTATGCCATCCTCGAGTTGAGGATAAGGTTAATTGGAAATCAAGCACAATTTTAAACTTATAAACATTATGTATTTATATAAAAACTTAGAAATTCCTTTTAGGATACCTAACATAAAGGCTTCACACTGCTTGAGTTGACTAGAGTAATATAATTAATATAACAGTTCCTTACTTTGAAGTTATCTCAATCTCGAAACTAGACTCTAATGTTATCTCTAACTCCATATCCTAAGCTTAGAATAAAGCTAACCACTTAGCATCAAGCCAAATGAGCAAAAGTAAATAGTAAATAATAAATAATAAACGTTAATATAAGCATATCCAATTACAATTTACTACCATTATCACAACATTTGTAGCAAATAGTTGTATCAATCATAACCGAACTTAATATAATTTAACAATCAATAGATGCTTATGCATACAATAATATGCCATGCTAATGCATATAACATGCACTGGCCAGTATCCTAATGAACAAATAATGAGCAGTACTTAACGGCTCATGCACAAAACTATTTGAGTAGCACTTGATGACTCTTGAGCAAAATATTCAACGAGCACTTAGTAGCTCTCGAGTAAAATAATCTAGCGACACTTGGCGGCTAAAAAGCTGAACATGTAGATCTATATAGTGAAAACTGAGCTTTATAAACTAAACTTTACAAAATTTGTGACCTGTAGTCCCTTCGTGCAAACTAAACTTTAAATATGACCCTTAGGTCATTTAATTAAAATTAAGTTCCTTAAAATATGGCCCTTAAGCCATTTTCCTGCCATGCCATGAATGCACACGATACAATGAATTGTATTTAATAATAATTGAGCACATATCTAAGCCACGAACTATAATCCTTTGTTTTTCATAAATCAATCATCACACCAAACATATTGTTGAATCATTCATATCAAAACATAATTTTACAAAGCATGATCAATATATTTCAACTAAAACCGAGTATAAGGTTACAACACTACTTTTGACAAGCCAAGTTTATAGCTTATGGGAGCATGCCAATTAATTCTTAAAGTATCATTTCGTGATATCTTTACTTTCGATCACTAATTCAAATTGTACAACTCATAACAAGATATGCCATTCCAGGTTGAAGTCATTTTGTTCAAGCATGCTCATCACGTATCCATATCAGTTATCTTAGATCAAATCACACATCAGTCCAATCAACATAGTAATCAATTATCAAATAATTAAGTCTTATTATTCACTTAGTGAAGTCATAATGACTTATTTAAGTAACGAGTGATTGTTTAATTTAAGGCCACATCGTATTAAAGTAAGCAAGAAAGGGGTGTTTACAGTATATTCCTAACGGTCTTCATTATTGTCCTTAAGATAGCCCATCATATATGCGATGTTACTTGGATATGTATATTTTAAGTGACAAAGTAAGATTTTAAAAATAAATCAATTAACTGAATTTTATATAAATATCTTCATCTCATTATTTGATTATTATTATAAGTCTCCATAAAATAATAAGTACTTTTAACTATTAGAACTTATTGAAAAATTATTTATTGTTAATAATATTATCTTGTCTTTATTCACATACATACACACACACATACACATAGTGTTTCTATATAAATACTTGCTTACATATTATCATTAAAAAATATTCATCAAATATTAGCCACATATCCCCCTTTTTTATTTTCTAAAATGGATCTTATCTACATATATATACACAAGTATTTTCAATAGACAAATAATAATAATTTTTTTTCTACTAGCCCATAGCCACAAAGAACCAAAATAGTTAAAAGAAACTAAGAACCACACCAAGGCTAAAGCTATTTGCCAAGGGATAAAGATAGAAGAACTAATGTGTAAGTTCATATATACTTGTATACACCTATAGGCTATGCCTTTTGATTGCAGCAATCTCACCATATGTTTCTTCCATAAACCAAGATATACCAATGAATTGCTCCCCAATTAAACCATGTAAGACTAATTTTCATCTATGAAGCAAGCTAAGGAATAGAACCAACGCTAGGAAATTTTTGTGTCTCCAAGTCTCACAATCCAATGGAAAGAAGGATATAAGCAAATATATGATGTAGGACTAAGTTTCTCGATGGTTACATGCTCATATTCTATTATAAAGAGGATGGAACATGCACAAATTTTCCATGTGAGATTAGTCATCTTAGCATTTATCAAGCATGTAAGTTGCAGATTTTTTTCTACAAAATTCGATTTTTAATTCAAATTATCTTCATCGATTTGTCTTTCAAATCACCAAAAGTTATCATATCTTGAATTTACTCTATGTATACTCTCAAATCGTGCAAAATTTTATCTAAAAACTTACCTATAACATGCTTGAAACTCAAATTAAATTAGTCCCCTATAGCTGTTAGGAATTGTAAAACAATAAGAAAGTTTGATCTTTTAACTCGATTATCTTATTGCTCAATGGATGACAAGCAGTACAATCGCCCAATATTGAAATTATTCTATGCTTATTGTCTAATGGTCATAATAGTTTGTCGAGAGGTGGCTATACGGGCAAGAAATCAAGGCTTAAAATAAGTAAATCGAGCTAGGTTAAAATTTGGAAATCTTAACTAAGTTTCAAATATCCACTCGAGAGGTCCACTCTGATGTTTCTAACCAAGTAGGTTTTGGCTTAGCCATGGAGCGATGGTGGAGTGGAAGTATGTTTGGAGTAGAGTTTAGATGTGGGTCTAAATTTGATTTTAGTTGAGGGTATGGCAAAACAAACAAGAGAGAAAATATGGGTCTAGCGGCGTTTTTATTGAAGGAGTAAGAAGAAAAAAAATGCATTTCCTATATAGCTTAAATGTGAACTCAAGGACCTAAATATATTGTTGGTTTAAAAACATCATCTTGAATTTGACATGGTTGCAACACAAGGGAATTAAGGGATCTAAATGCATGATTTTGCGCATCAATGTTTGAAACTTCTAATAGTAAAATTTTGAATAATTTTTATCATGTTTACTTTATTGTACACATGTAAGTTATACGTGTAGTAAAATTATTTTACATCGTATTACAATGAAAACTTATGGAAAAACTTAGAATTATTTATAGGACGTAATAGCAAACTGAATTTATAAATTTTCTATTGTTACCATGTATTTTTATAAACTGACATTTATTTTTATGTTAGTTATTAGTTTAGCAACAAAATTCAATATTTTTGAGATCTAACTTTGCCAGGAGACCTCCTATTATGTTTGAACACTAAATTCTTGATTTTGAAATTTCTCAATATTTTATTCTATATTTTTTTTTTCTTTTCATATAAAACTATTTTACAGTGTATTAAAGCGAACACTTACGGAAAAACTTGAAATTATTTATAGGATGTAATAGCAAATTGAATTTATCAATTTTCTATTGTTATCGTATATTTTTATAGACTAACATTTATTTTGATATTAGTTATTAGTTTAGCAATAAAATTCAATATTTTTGAGATCTAACTTTTCCAAGAGACCTCTTATTATGTTTTAACACTAAATTCTTGATTTTGAAATTTCTCAATATTTTATTCTATATATTTTTTTTCTTTTTTCTTGGCTTCATTATAAAAACAATAAAACTACTATCATTGTTGCTGTTGCTATGCTGCTGCTGCTACTGCTATTATTATTATTTTTTTGTCAAATTTAATTCCTCAGCTTTTATTTACTTACATTTCAAACCTTAAACCTCTATTTTATTTTATCTTTTTTTTTAAAGCGGGCTTGATGGTTTTCCCTGAAATTTATTTGATTAATTATTTATAAAAATTTAAGGTTTGAAACCTCAATTTCCACCCAACATATCTCCAATCATATTCAAAAGCGTATGTTTATAATGGGATATTACAAAATTGTCAAGTATTCACAATATGATATCATAATACTTTCAAACATATTAAGAATTCCCAATTATACCCCTCCTTTTCATTATTTGAAGGAAATATCTTTTTGGAGTCACTCTACCTTGTCTCAAATGAATGTAGATTGGGAAATATATATAATATGAATTCGGTTTGGCTTTGTTCTATAGCATTTTAACCTTATGAGAGCCCTTATGTTTACAGTAGAAATGCACTACACCCTTTTAGATTTGCATTTAAAGCGATATTAATCTCAAACAACAAGACAACAGTAACCTTATGCATTCATTCTCTTAGTTAATCAATCCTTACTTATCGTTTTTTACCTCTAATGACAAATTGTCTTTTAAATAAATCATAGTCTCTCTAAGCACTGTGACAAAGATAATACAAAGTGTCGATGTTAAATCCTAAATCTACGACCTAAACTTACTCTAATATCAATTTGTTTTGATAATTGAGGTGACTAAGTTGAATTTGATCCCATCACAACAAACAACACAAAAATGAAAAAAAGGGGGGAAATGTTAGGAGAAACAAATTAACAAATAGGTTTAATGTGGAGAATGCTAAATTTGCATAAAAAAGGCCTATATAGATTCATTACAGTATAAATGGCAATCAAGTATGAGATATCACAAAAACCATTTTAATGCATACATACTTTCAAGTTAATACATACCTTAACACTTATGCTAATACTAACTTTTCAACCTAAGAATTAATAAAATAATGTTTTACGTAATAGGATTGTAGTTATATAAATAGACTAAAGTTATGTGATGGAGGTCGATTCTTCTTCTTTTACCAAAAATTTCTCTCTCTTGAAATGTACACATTAGGTCCTTAATGTTTCACTGATTTTCAATTTGAATCCTAAGATCCTTTTTCTTTTTGTTTACATTAATCCTCACTGTTAGGAAAATTTTATAAAGTTAAACTTTTCTTAACACCATTAGTTTTTTAATTAACTTTTCAAACATTGCGATCTTTATTTGTCTACATAATTAATTTAAATAAATAATATAAGAAAATACATATCAAGAAATTGAATTACTAAAGAAAATAAAAAATGTTCAAATAAAAAAATTAGTAAAAATAAAGAAAATTTGTTGGTCTTGAGGTGCCCAAAATGGCAACTTTAGGGCAATGGGGTTGTAACCCACTTAAAAAAGCACGTTACCCTTAAAGTGTTATGTTAAAAAAAAAAAAAAGGACGAAAAACTACAAAAGCCAAATTAAGTTGCATAACTTGTTTACAACCTAAATAACGTTTTATCTCTATTTTATTTTCTTTAAAAAAATTACCAATAAAGGGTAGTCATTGCGTAGCCCTCTTAGAGTAGCGGATGGTTACCTTCGATTGGTGGTGGGTTAAACTCCTTGCATTTTTGAGTAGGTAACAACTCACCTACACAATAAGTGGCTATTCTAGCCACTTAGCTTCTTTTTTTTTAATAATTTCCATTGCTTTTTTTAACTTTTTTCGAACATTTTTTTTGTTTTCTAACTTTTTACTTTACTTAAATTCTATATATATTATATTATTTAATTAAATTAATTATTTGGACTAATTAGATCATACTATTTGTTATAAACAATTGGAGAACTTAACACCATTAAGGAAAAAAAAAAGGACTTGTTTGGAAAATTTTAGAAATATTGGTGACTAAAATGAAAAAGAAAAAGTTTATAACTAAAAAAAAAAAAAAAGGATAGAATGCTGATATACAACAATGTACCTGTACTATTTTTTCCTATCCATGATCTAGTACTAACCCTTAAATCAAAGGCAAGGGGTTTTGGTCTAAATGCTGGCTATTCACCATTGATTTTAAGGTGGAACTAGCAATACATTAGCACAATATCAATAAGTGGGCATGGTTATAGCTCCCCTCTTTAAAATTTGGTAGGTTTTCCACACAAATTTCTCAATTCCAAAGTTTAGTTGGTTTGATTTTTTCAAAGAAGAATCTGGAACTAAGTGAACTAGACTTGATTTCAATGAGTCATAGAGCTTTTGATTGATGGCCCTGATCTATAATTCATTAAGATTATCTTGTATGATCTAAACATTTCTCATCAAATTTAAGTATAGATTAGATTTCCTTATTATAGTTTCCATTCCTCTTTAGTGGGCTTCTTATTGAGCTAAAAACCCCTATTAATATAGTTTATCATTAATCACTAGCTTGGTATGTGATATCTTACACATATTTTTATAACTCAAATTAGTATAATTAATATTATTAAAGCTAAAGAGCTTTAGTAACTACAAATAACTGCCAAATTTTGGTATCTTTATTAATTTGCATTTTAATTTTAACTACTATTATTGAACATCCTATATTTCCATAATATTTGTTTTAATTACTGTCCCATCAACTCATATCTTGTTAGTTATTTTTTCAATTCACAAAATCCATTTTAAAATAGCAACTGCCTAGTACATAATTAAAAAAGAAAAAAGAAAAAAGAAAGCTTCTCCCCTCTCTTCTTCTCTCTTTTAGAAGTTTGTATTAATGTAAAACGAAAAAAAAATTAAATTAAATATTACCATTTACCATAATTTGGTATGGATATGCATCTACTAGTGTAAGGTATATTAAAGTGATGTAGAAAATATGAGAATCAAATATAATCATCAAATGGAAACTTTTAAATAAAACATTAACTTATCATCACACTATAAAGCTAGATAATTGTTTGGTACATATTTGAGTATAACTATGAAAATATTTTAGAACTTCAAACGTTATTCTCAATTATCATATATAGCATTTTTTTTAAAAAAAATATGTTATTATATATCATAGTTATGTCTCTTTCGCACAACTTATATAAATCTAAGATATAGAAAATATATACAAAATTGCAACTATTCTAGGCATTAAGTAGTTGGCACCTACTAATTAGGTTGCTAATTTATGTTAATGTATCATGTGCTGGCCTATGTCTAAATTGTTTAAAAAATCTTAATTTGTAATTTGATCCACTTATTAATCCTATTAAAAGCTTAAACTTGTAGCTTGATTTGTTTGATAAGTATGTTTTATGTCAAAATTTGAATTGTTTATCGATTGAAAAATTGTAAATAAATTTATAAAATAGCTATAAATACAAAAAAAGAATGGCAATCATAAAATTAATATTTACAAATATAAATGGCATAGTCTTGACACTTAAATATAAAATTATAACCCAATAAAAATTCTAATAAAGTAGATTAATATAAAAAATCCATAGATTCATTGGCTACATGACATTATTATATTAAGTTAAATTATGCTTAATTGATATAAGCCTTGTAACTGTAGGATTAGGCTTAATACATAAAGTTTATAACGATTGGTTAAAGGATTCGATCAAAACAAAATTATAGATTAAAACTAAAAATATTAGTAAAAGTGACCTTATAAGTTTGAATTTAAAAAATAAGTAATAAAATAATAGAATATAAAATTTTCAAATTCTAATTATATTACTCATTATTTATTAGAAATGCGTAAAATGCATTCCAATAACTAACAAATCACTAGAAATAAATTATATATATACCAAAAATCATAGAATGACCTAAATAATATTTAGGAGTGTTTACTTATACCCTACGTGTATTTATGTATAGGTAAAAATACACGAAATTACCTAAATTACTCAAAATTAGCTAAAAATTTACTAAATAATGAAAGAAAATTACAAAAAAAATAAAAGAAAAATCAGGAAAAAAATCAAGGAATTAAGGAATGCTCTAGATTAAGTCGTAGCATCTGAGAAAAGTAAGGAAAAAATTGGACCAATCAAAATCAAACACTTAAAAAGTAAAAATGGAAGAGAATAAGCTAAAAATCTTGTCTAATTAATGCCTTAAAATTCTTTTACAGATCTATAAATAACAAGAAAATTCTCTAAGCTCATTTGGTTTGTTGGGAGTTAAAAAAAATTGAGAGAATTGAAAATTGGAGAGAAATTAGGGTTTTAGAAAAATTCATCACCACCTGTAACCGAACGACCACCACCCCACTCCAAACCCAGCGTCTAGACCGGTTGACTATCCTTAGGTCATCGTTGGTTGCTGGAAACCCAAGAGTTAGGTGAGTTTAATTTTTTAACCAATTTTGAAAAATTTAGTAAAATTATTAATTTTGCCCAAAAAATTATTAAATTTGTTATTATGATGTTTTATTCTATGTAAATTTAAGGAAAAATAGTGATTAAGTTTAATCATATCTTTAAATATAGGGTTCTTAAGAAATTAGACAAAATCAAGCATGTTTAGAATTAGAAATAAATATGCTTAAAAATGTAGTTTGGAGCTCAAAAATTTTTTGTAGAATACTAAAGTGATATAGAACAGTGCCATGAAGCCATTTTTTTAAAATTAATTTTTGAAATTTTTAAGTAAATTTTTATCCCTAAAATGATGAGAAAAATGAGTAATTTTGGATTAAATGATTAATTAAGTAATTAAATTATTAATTACTTATTTAGAAGGTAATTAGATGTTTATGGATATTAATCTTTGATGTAGAAACATAATCCTAGCATTTGGAGTGTTAATTGCAATTAATAAGGGAATTATGTAGTAATTGTGAGTAATTTAGTAATATGTGAAATTGAAATTTTAATAAATATAAAATAATAGGTTAAATTAGATAATATAATAATAATATCAGTACATATTAAATCTGGTACAAAAATTAATTTTAGATAATTATATGAAAATTGTAAAATTTTCTTACATCGAGGGTAAATCCGGTATACTAATCAAGATTAGAGTGTAACGAGTGGGTTAAAATATGGAATTAAGACCTAGTATGATATTAGGATACTCGAACTTAATGTGATTAGTTTCACATTAGGGTTTGAAATGTATTTTAGGATTACTCGTAGTTGAAATTGAATAAGAACTAGAACTGGAATCGGATTTGGAAACCGAACCTTAAACTAACGTAAGATGAATCGTTCATAAATGATAAGTATATAAGGAGAATTAAGTTAAATCCTAACTTAGAATATGTATCATCTAAGTATAAGTACTAAAAAAAGCATATTTATATTATAGGATACATGAAGATGAGGCAACCTACGACAAGTGGTTGAAGCGACTCAAGATTCTAAGTAAGTTAGGTTTAATGTTTCATTGTATTTTGAAATATTATTTTAGAGTACTTAAAGACTTAGGTTTGTTTATGATTACGATTGTAAGTAGTCTTATGCATGTGCTTGTGTATCTGATTTGGTACTAAAATCTGTGTTATGTTTGATGACTGTTATGATTAGATTGATGTGAAATTGTCTAAATACCCCAAATCGACCCTAATCCTAATCAACCTAAATACCCTAAAAAGACATACATTATAACTTTGTAGGGGATCATTAAGATTTTCTAACCAAACACCGACATCTTTAAAAAGAATAGTACCAAATAGAAAATTAGTCTTTTCTTCATCCTTAGTCGAATTAAGTGACAGGAGAGGAAGTCGCGGTGAAGATGAGGACATTGGTTTAAAGGATAGTCTTAGAAGGAGCAGTATCTCAATTGCATAAACTTAGGTTTGGTTGTGAGTTGTTGTATAACATGAAAACTTCTTAACCCAAATTAAAGCGAATGAAATTACTTTGATTTCACAACGAACCAAACTACGTTATGTGATATCACTTGTTTGTTGCATTTCATGAAAATAATTACTCGATAACCTTGATTGTGTTTGTATATATTCATGAGTCTTTAATTCAACTTATTGAGCTATAGTTACTCATACTTGCATAGATTCTTTTGCAGGTCTTGTCTTATGATTTGTGATGCCACAATACAATTACCCAAATGTTAGATTTCTTTTGAAGCTATTAGGAGTGAGGATCCATTGGCAAAAGATCAAGTCTTATTTAGAGTCTTGCTAGTATCCTTAGGATAAAGAACTGATACATGATATGTACATTAGTAAACTGCTATATTATATAGGATCTCCTAGGAATCCTATGATAATATGAATGTAATTATATATATATGACTTAATATTTTACTTTTACTGTAAATTTTAGCTAAAAATCTTAGTTAAACTGTTTACTTTAAAGCGAGAAATCGTTGACGCCTTGTGTAGATCGTATCTATTATAGGCATTGTGAGGTCAGTTCCTATTATAGGTCGGTTTACACTGTAGGATTGTTGCGATTCTGTGACTTCGGAACATAGCAATTGATGCATATTAATTTAAAAAGTAACCACTAATGGTTAAGGAAGAATGAGATTTTCTACATGGAAAATAATAATAAGTGTCATTCGCATTTCTCATTTTATTGGTACACTTGACACTTGTTAAAAAGAACCCTTTCTATTTTGTAAAAGTTGTGTGAAATTTTGTTTATATCTAAAGAATGTGAAATTCCTTTATTAATGAAGTTTTCTAAATGTTTTTACTTTCCTTTGAATCATGTTATTACTGTTGCAGAATTATTTGTTTTAATACAAGAAGTATTTAATAACTTTTATTTTTCTCTCAATACAATAATTATAAATACATACTAGGACAATAAAAGCCAAAACTATAAGATTAAGCATGTTTTACGGTGCTTATGTTAGAAACAACAATTAAAAAATGTGTTAAAGAGAATATGTAAGCTAAGAGGGTACTTAAGGTTGCTCTTGCACATATGCTCCTATGTTCATGTTATTTAAAGGCCTGAAAGGTACTAAGAATCTTTGATATCAACACTCAAGAGAGTTTAGAGAAAGAGAAAATGCACTAAGATCAAAATAGGGGTTTGGGTCTCGAAGGTGTGATCCTGATCCACAAAGGCATCCATGGGCTTTACAGGATAGAGATGGCTCATAGGATTTAGTTATATAGATGATGATCCATCTTAGTTGTTACTTCTTCCCTAGGGGTAAAGATAAATAGGCAGTGGATTTTTTAGGTTGAGGTATATATCTTTTGATGGGCAGGGATCCCTTAGGTTGTATGAGGACTATTCAGATCAAGATAACTGGTGAGGCATCTTTACTTTTGTGATACCCTTTATGCCTTTGCAAGGCTACCAAGGTGTGATGGGTATTCATCTACATTCTTGGACGATCTTCTCCTTCAAACAATGATAGGAATCAACTTCTGACCTCTTCTAACACTTAGCTAACTTGTTTTAAGTCCGAGCTAAGCTATTCTACTCATGGCTGAGCTGATGCTAAAAGGCTAAGGAAGGAGAGGAAACTAGGACAACAAGGACAAGGGAGGTAAAAGCCTTGCCAATGTTCGATGGACTTGAGGTCTAACTAGCTAATGCCCAAAGGTAGATGGCTAGCTAAAAACCTATGTGCTTGACATACACTCAAGTGCCTAACCAGATTGGACGAAGGGATGATAGACGTGCTCAGCCCAACTCGGTTTACCAACATGTTCTCCACTTAACAACTCGAACTCACATGCTAACCTATTACTGAGTCAAGTAATTATGGGTTGACCTAATGGGGCGTTCAGCTAAGTGTAGTAGAATGTCATTGCTTTTGCCTTGAGCCTGGACATCTAGGTGCCAAACTACTTTAAACTAAACTCAACCTATTTTGCTTAAGCTTAGATAAGCTTACATCCTGACCTTCCTCTTAAAACACACAATTTTATACAGATTCTTATTAGATTAATGTTTTAGCTCATGGGCATAATCTTTAGGGTTTAAGGCCTAGTAGATTATTACAATTTTGTCATTAGCGTATTAGTAATTACTTTAAATAGCAATATCTTGTAATTAACAACCATACTCTTAAGCGAGTAATGAAGAGTACACTTTAAATACTTTTCCTATGTGAGCTTGCTACTTAACTAATGTAAACTCATTGTTTTATTTGAATATTGAGTGTTGTCTCTTCAATCTTTTGCTCTTATTATAGAGTATGTCAACCTCTTTTGGTTAAGTGGTACATTATACCTACCCTCCATTAAAACCTATGAGTTTGATTTGGCTATCGTAAGTGATATCGAAACCCTTTTCAACCTAACCTCTATTTGTGTTTGTGATAAGATACGTTATATTTGCTTACATTCACATTCAAAACCTGATCTTCGTTGTCGTCTCTCATTAAAACCCTAAAACATGTAAACCCATCTCTATTCTTCATGTTGGTGAACAATTGTACTTCATTGATCTTCTGCATGCTACATCATATGACAAGCTAAGTAAGAGAGCAAGACAAATTGGAGATAAACCTATGTAAGTGCCGGTTTTAAACTGTGAACTAGTTCGGAATCGACATGGCCCGATCATGGGCATGCTTGACCAAACCATTGAATTGTTGAGCCTTAAGGACCTTAGTGGTTTAACATGCAAAAACTAGCGGGTTAATTAAGTCTCAAACTGGTAGGCTAAATCGCCAATTGGTCCGCCAGTTTGGAATCAGGCTAACCTTGAAATTTAAAAAAAATATATATATATAAATAAAATGTTCAACAATTCAATGGTTTGGTCAAGCATGCCCATGATCGGGCCATGTNAGACAAATTGGAGATAAACCTATGTAAGTGCCGGTTTTAAACTGTGAACTAGTTCGGAATCGACATGGCCCGATCATGGGCATGCTTGACCAAACCATTGAATTGTTGAGCCTTAAGGACCTTAGTGGTTTAACATGCAAAAACTAGCGGGTTAATTAAGTCTCAAACTGGTAGGCTAAATCGCCAATTGGTCCGCCAGTTTGGAATCAGGCTAACCTTGAAATTTAAAAAAAATATATATATATAAATAAAATGTAATATACTATACATATATACTACATATATAATGTAAACATACTATGATATGTTATATGTAATATATAATATACTATATATATATACTATGATATATATATATATGGTATATAATATACGATATATAATACACTATACTATATATAATATTTACATGTATTAAGGGAAATTCAATTCATGAGTAACAATAGTTAACATAAATTTTTAGATTTAGTTGGAAAAAAAAGAAAATAAATGAATAGGCTATAAATTATTTATAATAATTGATAAAAATTTGAAAAAAAAAAATCATTTATAATAATGTGGGGAATTTGAAAAAAAAAAAAAACATATGGTTCGAGGTTTATGGAATCGGACCTTAAGCAGCCGATTCAATTGAATGGGCCCAAGCTTGCCTCCTTAAGAGCCGGTCCTGGTTCATTCCCTAGTTAGCTTGTGAACTGGCGCACAAGTCTAGCTGGAGAGCACGATAACCTAGAGCCTTATGGGTCATAAGGATGTTAATATGCCCAATAGGTGAAATGAGCACATAACAATTATACTCTAGCGCTAAGATGGTGTAGTACACCACTCCTAAAAACCGATAACTTAACTAACTCCTTGGCTTGCCATCCTTAACATTCGATGTGCCCTCAGTAAGAAAGTAAGAACTATGGACGAGTCGAGAAAGAAATAATAATAATAGGACAATGCTTAAGTCCCCCATGTAAGCTGAAAATATAAGGCCTATAAGGAACATGAGATTCTTCGTTATCCATCCCCTCTTATGTGTGACCATTACCAATGACCTCTAAAACCCTTTGAATTTTATAGTCAAAGGAGAAGGAGACACCAACATCTAAAGCATCGCTAAAGTAGCACCTTAAAGGGGAGAGTAATATACCTAGGGTGCCCCTACATTAGCTATAGACAATGACAAGGAAAAAAGATTTCACCCAAAGTACTTCCTAAGTTTCAACAAAGGGAATAGAAATGATGAACGTCTCTATCAACTTTCAACAACTCTAAAAAGGAAGGAGAGAAAACATTTTCAAGTAAGATATGTTTTCCACATAAAATAGAAGGATCAAGTAAGATCTGTTTTCCACATAAAATAGAAGGAAATCCCACCAAGGGTATTTTTCTAAAAGAATAGATACAGATGAGGGATGCCAACAATGAAGATGATAACCTTTATTTATAATGTTAGAGTCCTTAAGAACATTCAAAGAGTAATACATGTCATTTAAACAGGGTACTAGAAAATCCTAGAAAAACAATGGGACATCCTTATGGTCTTAATGTTTTTAAATGTAACTGTATACATAGTAAAGTACATAATTGGATGAACTTGATCACTAGAATATTGGGCCAAAAGTTGCTCCCACATCATTGCACCCACTCCACATATGTCACCCATTGTCAATGGTCAATAGCATTTAAGACCTAAAAATGTGCACTTGCATAAAGGCGTTTACACTCATTTTTCATATGAAAAGATCTTTCAAAATATGGAAAGATGAAACAAATTTCAAGATAGCTAACACCAGATGTTAAGAAAAACCCTATAGCCACTACAAATTAGAAAGAGTATGATTACTTTCTTAGCTTGATGTGAAGGTTAAGAGAAAAGCTCAACTACCTACTTGAATGCTCAGTATATCCTCCTTAATACATCGCAAACTTCAACCTAGTTAGGGAAGGTAGAGAAAGGTTAAAACTTGTTCACCAAACTGCTGAGGTAAGTTCACTCCATTTCCTGAACATTGACCACTTATGCCATTCCCATTCAAGTCTAATGACAATGTAGTTTATTGCCTGAGCTTGATTAATGAAGGAGCTTAAGTCAAGTCAACATAGCCTATAGCCTTGCATGCTTATCATTTGAAGACCTAAGCCAACTTGCCTCTTCTTATTGCCTAGTTAACAACAAGAGTCAATGGTAAGTGTTACACGTATATTACACCTCTTGGGCCCTATAAACATCCTCATGGCCCACAAGGCCTCGACTTGTCTTACTCTCCAGCTTGTTTTACTTCTTTAGCCCAACTTATCGCATAAGGAAGAAGACCCTAAAGAAATGCAAATTGACACATATCACACCTTTGTGACCTTGTAGAAGTACAAAGGGGCATTCCATGTGTAAGAATTACTCACCATTTATCTTGATTTAAATAGTCCTTATATAGCCCAGGGGATTTATGCTCGTCAGAAGATTTCCACTTTTAGCTAAGAAAGATTTACTACCTATCTATCTCTATCTTGAGGGAAGAAATACTAACCGAGAAGGATTGTTGTCCATGTGGTCGAATTTTAAGGGTCATCTTTAACATATAGAATCCCTTAGATGCTTCTATGGACCTTGATCACACTTAAACTCTAATATCAATCTTGCTACATTTTTAATATCTTTAAACTTTCTTGAATGTTGATATTAAAGTTTCTTAATATCTTTTAGGTCCTTAAAGTTGACTTGACCATCAGAGTGTACATTTCGAAGTTACGCCTAACATCATCTTAATTCATATATCCTCTTTTGTAGGTTTAGGGTTATAGACAAAGACAGATAAAGCCAAAGGAATTTTCAACCATCAACACGCCCTTTACCTAATGAATAAATATGACTACATCAAATACATTAAAAACATATAAATATAGATTATCATTAACGTAAAATGTTGGGAAAAAAAAGTTAAATGAGTTTGTGAGTCAAATATAAACCTGATTATGGATATATTTAATAAATAAATTAGTTAATGAGTTGAATCCAAATCTGGACATAATTATAACAAGTCTAAATGGATTCAACTTATTTATTATTCATATCAAATTTTATCAATAAAAAACCATTTAGAAATGTATCATATCTTGAAATCTCAATCCTAATACGATATATATATATATATATATTATAAAACATCTTTAGAATTAGAATTATATACGAGAAGTGGAATTTATATCCGCATATATATGGTAATTGCTTTTTATTTTGGTGATATAGTAATTAACAACCGTGAGAAAGAGCAAAGAGGCCAGTTAGTTTCCAAAAACAAAAGGTCAGATCAAATCAATGTCGAATGTCCTCTTTTTTGCATTTTGCCTTTGTGTACATTTATTATTTCCTCCGTCCATAAGCCACCAACTTCTTTTATCTCTTCTTTTTTACCCTCTGCTGTTGGAAGAAGAAGTAGCTACCAATTAATGCTACCTTCCTTTCTCCACTCTTTCACATTAATTAATTCACACACACAGGCACTCTCTTTCTCTCTCCCTCCTTCTTCATGCTCTGCTCCTGCTCTTCCGTAAACTTTTGCTTCACTAGACTAATCAGTATCAAGACTCAAACTTTACTCAATTTACGAAGAGAAGGTACAAAATAATGTATACCCTTTTGCTCTTTACTTCAGCTTTTTCATGTCAAGTAAGATTTCCACTCAAAGATCCATTTTTTAATATATTTTTTAAATGCATATTTTTTAACCCTTGTTTCTCCAACTTCGCAGTGTGAGTCCCATTTATGCTCTTACGTGTTTCTTCTACGGATTCTGATTTTTATTTGCTCTTTCTCTCATGCTTGTGCTTTTTCTTTTTTTTTTTTTTTATTTGCGTAAATTTTCTGCTTAATTGTTTCGAATTTTTTAAATTTGAGAAATACTTTATATATTTTGTAGAAAAATCTGTATCTTATCTATGCTTTGTTCTGTTTGCTTTTGTCAGCAGTGTGAAGGCGGTACCAATATTCTCACTTTCTTTTTCTATTCTCTCAAAGAAAAAACGAAAAAGAAAGAAACTCCTGGTTACTTTTAAAAGTTTATTTATTTTTTTCAAAAAAAATAAACTTATACCAACGTTTCGTTCTTTGGACTGATTCAGTCGTAATCCACTTTTTTTCTCAACAATAAAATCTATTGTTATGCGAAGGGTAACTGCAACTTTCGTCTAAAATATTTTTCAATGTTGGATTAGTCATATGTGCAAAATGGATTGAATATTCTAGCTGCTTTTTGATCCTTTTGATTCTGTGAGCTGAAAAGATTAGGGTGGTTTGACGGGCATTTTCGTCATTTCGGGTCGCTTTCTCTCTACAAATGTGCATAGAGAGCATATTTTAATTTCTTATAGGTAACTGTGATTTGTCTCGGCTACTTCTAAGCAGTTTTATTTAACAAGAAAGGAAATTCATAGTTATAATGCAGCTTTGATATTTTTATTTTGTGGATCTCCAATTTTTTCATTATAAAATTTACCTTTCATATGCATATCCTCATCAATGTGAAGCTGGGCTGGATCAAGGAGAAAAGATTAGGACAGTGTAGAACTATATTATATTACATGGTCACATGGACTATTTATTGAGTTCATGTTGGTTGGTCTTGTTGTATGTTTTTTTATATGCAACTAATTCGGACGATGAAATTATGGCACATTAAAATACTATATTCTCGGGTTTTTCAGCTTGTTTCCTTATCTATTCATAGCCATGAGCTTCAAGAATCTTCATTTGACTAACATTAGCAGATTCTAATTTCTATGTTGAGTTGTTAAGTGCCATGTTTTCATGTGTAGGAATCTTTTGATGCTAGGTTGATGATATTGATTTTCGATTTATTGACCAGTCGATCACTCGCATTAAGATTCAAACGGGTAAAAGGCGGTTTCTTTTAGATGTCCTTCCCTTATTGCTGATACCGATGGGTGGATGTGTGTCAACGAGTAGTCAGAGTACTTGTAGTAGCAGGAGCAATGGAGAAACAGTTTCTCCTCGTTGCTTTGATCTCGGCGTTTGTGGACAAAAGAGAACTAAAAGAACATTTTCAGAACATCACGTTCCACCGCAGCATTTGCCTTCTATACCAAACCGGGTTTACATGAATGGAAAGAGTCAAAGTTCTTGCATTTTCACACAACAAGGTCGCAAAGGCATTAATCAGGATGCGATGCTCGTTTGGGAAGTAAGTTCTTTATCTCTCTGTTTTAACATTCTTTCGATTAAGGAGTGCTGTTGGTAACATTGAAGGCACTGGTTTCTAACGTGGGGTTTACGTTAGGATTTTATGGCAGAAGATACGACCTTTTGTGGCGTTTTTGACGGCCATGGACCTTATGGCCATCTTGTTGCACGGAAAGTGAGAGATGTCCTACCATTAAAGCTTCAATCTTTTTTGCATAGTTCTCATACAAAGCAAAACGAGTCTAGTACCACTTGTTTCAATGGGAATATGAGAAAATCAGATGTGGTTGATCTCGAGAAGGATGAAACAGCGGAAGATAAAGTGCTTTCTCTGTGGAGAGAAACCTTCCTAAAGTCGTACAAGGCAATGGATAAAGAGCTCAAGTCGCACTCTAACCTGGACTGTTTCTGCAGTGGTAGCACCGCCGTAACAATGGTTAAACAGGTATGTGTGTATATGATGAAAAGTTTGCCCATATCGCCTGCAACTGTTTTGGTTCCATCCTGTTCTTATACTTTTTCTACCTTGCTTTCTCAATACAAGGGGTCCAATCTCTTTATGGGATATATTGGTGATTCTCGGGCAGTTCTAGGCTCAAAGGACGATGCAGATTCAATGGTGGCAATCCAGTTATCTGTAGATATGAAGCCTGATTTGCCAAGTAAGTTAAAATTTTCCCTTGACTTGTTAAACAAGTAATCCTGTCATGTTCCTTCAGAGTTAGCTAGAAGGTCAAATTGGATTTCAACCTTGCTGGATGGACCCCTTTCTAATGTCTGTCAGTTGGGATCAGGAGAAGCTGAAAGGATCAAAAGGTGTAAGGGTAGGGTTTTTGCATTGCAAGATGAACCTGAGGTGCCTAGAGTTTGGTTGCCATTTGATGATGCTCCTGGATTAGCAATGGCCAGAGCTTTTGGTGACTTCTGTCTGAAGGAATACGGGGTCATCTCTATTCCAGAATTTTCTCACCGGATACTGACAGAGAAAGATCAGTTCATCATCCTCGCCTCAGATGGGGTTAGCCAAATCTAATTTTCACCACCTCAGTTTTTCTTGCAATATGTATCAAGGAAATTGCCAGATTTTTTATCAATTCTTCAATCAAATTGTGCTACATTGGTTATCCAAAAAACTACATGTACAATTTTGAGAGAATTAATGGAGCTGCAATACACACATTGAAACAAGATAAAAGCATTGAGTGTAAGAACATTTAGATGCGTTTTCTCCATCTTCCTCGGATTGGAAGTCTTTTCTTTACCATAGGTTGTGTTAGTTTTGCAAAAATGCTTTGAACTTTTTCCAACAATTGCTATGAACTAGAGTTTAATATTGTTGAATAGTATTGTAGTATCTCAAAAAGTTTTGGTTAATAATTGCTTTTAATTGTAAGTGATGGTGGGAGGAAAGTTGGCAGCTGATGATAGTTAATTATTGCGGTAAACATCCATGGATAATGAGGAAAGTTGGAGCTTTTAGTACATGATATACAAATTACAAAGTTGATCTTTTTAGTTCTGTCTCAACTCATCAAAAAGTTTTGTTTAATAATTGCTTTAATTGTAAGTGATGGTGGGAGGAAAGTTGGCAGGTGATGATAGTTAATTATTGCAGTAAACATCCGTGCAGAATGAGGAAAGTTGGAGCTTTTAGTACATGCTATACAAATTACAAAGTTGGTTTTTTTAGTTCTGTCTCAACTCAAAATGTCGATTCTGTCAACACTGAAATAGTTTTGTTATTATCTTACGCATCATTTCTGAATGAAATATTGGCTGTGTCTCATGGTTCTTTGTTTAGCATTGATGACCTGACTTCGCAAAACAGGTTTGGGATGTTTTAAGCAATGAAGAGGTTGTAGAGATCGTGGCTTCTGCACCGACTCGGTCATCAGCTGCAAGGATCTTGGTGGATGCAGCTGCTCGTGAGTGGAAACTCAAATACCCAACCTCGAAGATGGATGACTGCGCAGTGGTTTGTTTATTTCTGGATGGAAAAATGGACTCGGAATCTGATTATGACGAACGATGTTTTTCTTCAACCCTGCAGAGCAACCATTCTGGTAATGCATTAGAATCGGATGAAGGCCAGAAATCCGAGCCATCATTGATGAGGAATTTCACCGTAAGATCCTCTGAAGAAAACAATCCTTATGGAATCGCACCTACTGAAGTTGAAGGAATGGAAGAGAGGGAGGCCACAGAAGATGAAAACTGGTTGGGGTTGGAAGGCGTCACACGAGTTAATTCACTGGTCCAACTTCCGAGATTCTCGGAGGAAAGGCCGGTCCTATGACAATCTACTTGTCATTAACGTAGCTAAGGAAGGAAAGATGCTTCTTGCAATTGTAATTCCTGTGATTTTGTTCCAAGAAGATCTTGATTGAACTTTTTTCTTCTGTCATGACTCTGTATAAGAACAATGTTGTTGGAAGTAAATTATGTTTTTCTTTGACATTTTGGTGCGTTCCCCCCGCAAAATAAGCTTTTACGGGACGATTTCATCAGTACCACTCCCTTGTGTTCTAAGATTTCATAATGACCTTTTTGATCCAAGGTGGAATTGCTGCTTTCAACCATTTAGCCTCTATAATGATTACAAAAGTTGCGCAAAGTGATCCATTTCACCAATGTAATCAACAATCAACTTTGTATCAATGGGTTTGTTAGGACCGCCTTATATAATATCCACTATATATATATACATTAAAAGTGTATCCACCTTTTCTGCACCAATATAGCATGTAACCAAGCAGATTGCCTCCTGTCCTGTTTATTCCAAAACATGGTTATATCACATTATGATTAAGAAACCAAGTTTTCTTAAGGTAATGTTTTAAAACTTAGGAGTAATGGTTCAGAAACCAAGTTGCACCTCAAGATCCAAAACGATAACCTTAGTCATGATTACTTAGTTTACAAGTGATTTTGCGAGCTTCATCACCATTTTTTTCCAACAAATATGCACGCCTAGAAATACTGTAGCCAAAACAAAATGCCTCCCTCTCGGAAGTGATATATATATATATAGATTAAGGAAGTTGAAATAATTAACTAACGTGTGAAGAGCAGATGTTAATGCTCTACCAGAAAGAGATCATTATCATGGAGAAGCTCTTGTAGCTGTAGGAGTCCTCATAAAAGATTGCACAAATAAGTTGACCATCAAAAAGACCATATGAACACAGAATGCAATCTATTGCCTCACTTTTGACTTCTAATACATGCAGCCTGTGGGCACTATGAAAATACTAAGTTGGGTTACATGGATGGCTTCCTTACCAGATGGGGAAAGAAATACGGAAGAATACACAGCACAAGGAAGGCTAAAACATTTGTGCCAAAAATTTTCAAGATCATGTTGGGCTATGAGAAATTCTTAACATTAGAGAGACATCACAAATCTACAAAATCTTGAATCAGACAAATCAAGCATCTTCAGATCCATAGCAGCTTCATTCTCATATCATACTGGCCTCTACGAAAAAGCCTGCAGAATAAAGCTAAACTATTAGACAAACAACATATTTTTGAGCAAAAGGTGTTCTATTAATCTATTGAAGGAAGAAAAGAGAATTGCAAAAGAACAAATATTGCTACCACTCCTTTGTAATGAGTTGTAGCGGTCAAACTTGGGTAGTTGTACAAGTCAGATAGTGATAGCGTTAAGGGTAGAGAGATAACAGGGAAGTCCTAACTCCTAAACAGAGATTGTAGGGTTCATTGAGCCCTAGTAAAGAAATTGTCTAGTTCTTCCTTAACAGGCTCAAAATTACCAGCTCAAGTTGATCATACAAGAATAGTCCTACTCCAGTGTGGTGATATAAGAGTAGGGCACAACAGAATATAGACAACCCAAAAGAAAAAAGCGAAAACTTTCAAAAGAACATATTACACATGAATTTTGAAAATATACAACATCCAATCAGTGAAATTTTATGCATAAATTTTAGAAAAGATACAATATCTGAACTATGGCAATGGCATAAGAGAATTCATGTAAGTGCAGTTGCTCTATCACTCAGTATCATAGTCATCATTCTGTAGTAAGAAGTATCGAAAGTAACACAAACCACCGAGCATCAGCTGTTTCAAACTTGTGATCAAGAAAAAATTTGCATGGTTAACAGAGGCCTCAACTCAACTAAGTCCACTTACACTATCACAAGGAGCATTTTTCTCCAAAACTGACATATAGAATTCACATGCAATGTCACAAAGACAAAGGAAAGATAATATGATCAGATGCAGGTTTGTCTCTGAAATCACCAGTCTGAGATTTGATGAAATGCAGGTTTTAGACTGATCTGTGCATTGGCTTGAAGGAGTTACGATAAATCAAGCAATTGAGAAATTAGAATAACAAACATAGTCTTTGATGAGAAGCTGAACAGATCTATGCCAGGTAACATACTATCTTCCTCAAGATTGCACAGCGTTTGATCTCATAACGCCAGACTATATTGGAAGAACCAATCAATCTCAAACCTAAAGTTATTCTTCCATGAATTGCAATCATCACTGAATTAGAGAACTAATTTGTACAGAGGGGTAAAAGGATGAAACTATATACACATTACTCCAAACCGAAATAATTTTTTGGGTAATTACCAAACCAAAATATTTGACTCGGCTTTAACCCAAAAATAAAAAAAATTATTGACTCGGCAACAGTCACTATTTGCAGCATAAGCAAATTCCCTTTGCTTCTCTCAAGATATGAACATCCAATTATGTAATTAAGGTATTTTACAACATACAAAGTAGCAAAATAGCAGTTGTGACTTATGAGAGCACATAAAACCAGAGAACTCCCCAAAAATGTAGCCTGCCTAGCATAGCAATCCATGATAGTTTAGTTATGTTGTCTCCAATTTACCACTCAACTTTCAACTATATCATCATATCAAGGATTTTCCAGACCAAAAATGCACTGGAAGTATAATGTGGCTAGCATGGCAAGGTATATCTGTCGCTACCTACATGTGATTGGAGAAAATACGGATAGAAAAACTTTGTCTCTTTTCTCCGGGGCACAAAGATAGTGATACTGCAATTATGTCAGGAAATCATTACAATGAAAACAGCAACAGTCACGGATTAAACTTCATTCATTCAGATGCGTAAATTCCATACAATATGACAATTTAATCATAAAATTGTCCTTCATGACAATGCAACACCAATAAATTCAAAAAAACAACCCAACATGTGTCCAAAATCCACTTTGACAGTTGTATCAGGTGATGCACAAAAAAATTGGGAAATTAAATTAAGTACCTGAAGTGGTAATGGAATGGGAAATCGCTATACGCGCATGCTGATCAAAAGCCAACCATCTTGAAAATAATAAAACAGAGGAAACAAAAGAAGATGAAGAGGAAAAGATAATCAACGAGAACGAAGAACTTTGTAGACGCATGATTCCTTTTCTTGTTCTTAATCTTGGGTTCCTCCAAAAGTTCAAGCTTGGCCATCGAAACCCAGATATCGTAGATCTATAGGGTCAAGTGTATATGTGTTTTTGGAGATCTTAGATTGATGTCTTTCCCAATTTATGTCTAAAACGGAAAAAAAAAAAAAAAATGTAGAGCGGAGAAACCAGGTGGTATTTATTTATCCATATTGTTTTTGCGCGGAAAAGCACTACGTGTTTATGATTGGGCCTCTTTTAGGCCAATAGCAACCACGGGCTTGCGAGATGCTATGGGTATGGTGAGTGGGTCGGGCACGTGCACACGAGCACAATTGGACCTGTTTCTTGGGTTACGTAGGTATGGGTACATGAAAATGTAGAAGGTACAAGTACAGGTGGGTTTGGACTTGGTCTCAATAGGCATGATACTAGTTGGTAGGCTTTCTAAGTACAAGTATGAGAGCATGTTGGTGTTTTCTTTTCTTTTTTGGGAGAAATTTAAGTGAAAATGGTATTTTAAATGGTTTTAATTAAGTAAGGTATTTAATATATTAATTTATTTATTCAATTAATTCCATTTCTTTTTGGAATTATAGAAGTAAGTATTTTTAATTTTTAATAAATATATTAAATAAGCCAAAAACATAATAATTACTGTAATTTCGTTATATCATTTCATTTAACCAATTTATTTGTTTTAATTTGAATAAGCAAGTTGAGTAGAATTTAAATGAATGATTTAATATACTTAATTTATTTAGGAAGATTTAATTTGAATTAATTAATTACTTAAAGTAACACTATTTATCCAAATTAAGCTAGTTAAATATAATAACTAATTGGATTGTTAGAACAAATTAACTTAAATTACTTAATCTTACCGATTTAAACTAAGTATACCTATACATGTTCGTTAAAAGTATAAAGCAACTCCTTGAAGTAAAATGACTTAAGATTACAAATACATGAAAATTTAAATTGTTAAAGGATGGACACACAAGCCAAATAATCAACATGCTACGCCCATCAATACGCTTTGATAAAGACTCTACTCGTCTACCTTAGGGTTCAAGATATCTCCATCTGAATTTTAAAACAATTGCCTTTTCCTGTAGAAGATAACCTAATTAAGCTTCTGATACACTTTTGACACGTGTGTTTAAATTATGTTTAAGTCATATTATTAAATAATAAGAAAGTAAGCCAATATACCTAAAAATTGAAACCTCTAATATAATATATCGACAACAAAACCAATAATTCCCCTATAAGTGAACAAAAGATATTGCAATCAATAGTTCTTGTCTTCCTATCCTTATCATCAATCCATCTCATTTCCATTTTCCTTTCCCTTTCCCTTTCCTTTTCCCTTTCCCTTCCTACGATATCAAATGACCTCGTAACTCCATTATCTTTTTCACAACCAAAAATTGATTCTATACCCCTTTGTTTTTTCTTTTGAGCATCCTTCAAATCCTTGAGGTACATAGTAGCTTCTATAGTTTTAGCTTTGGGCAAAAGGCAGTAAAGGCCAAGGATTTACTTGCCTGAGCTAAAAGTTGGTTTGGATGATACCATCAAAGTTGGATATGCCAAAATATCCCTTATAACAAGTGATAAGGTTAGCCTCATGTGTGATTTTGTTGCCCACCACATGAGGATATTTACATTCACCTCATTTTCCCTTAGGTGTTACACTTAGTAAACCAATAGTTTACTAAAAGTTTTATTGGTGGTATCACTAGAAGTCCCTGTACTTTGGCCTGCTCCTCTTTAAAGCTAAAGCATGAGACCTGCTGGTCTAACTGCTAGATCGAGATGCTTAGGATAATGGTTGCGTCATATCCTTGGGATAAAGGAATAAGGATTTAAGTACGCTCTTAGTCTCCATGTTAAGTTTTGTAGCTTCATTTATAACATTTTTTATGCCAACGTTCCAATAGAATTTCTTGAGCAGATTAGAAGTATTGTCAAACTTACAGCATAGATCCAGTATTGATGCAATATAAAATAAAAGAGGAAAGGGAAAAAAGTAGGCAAGCAATTTGGTTTTCATCGCTGCAATGGTGGGGAGGAGCAACAAACACATAAATCCGTCCAAGCTTGGACAATAGCAGTTAGATAGAGAAGAGTGTACATGATACTCGTTTCTTCCAATCCACTACAAGAATCCGTCTAAGCTTAGGCTCTTGAGGTACCTTTTAATGGACGTAGGAGTTATAGAGTGCGATTAACACCTTCCAAACCTACATTAACAATTAGTAAAGTGTTAAGAGTTAATTATGAAGTGTCATACTAATATAAGCATAACTTCAATCTTTAAATAAGCATTAGACACCATGAATATAATAATAATTTGAAGTAATACTAACCCTTAAGGATTTGTCCAACATTTTGTATGTGGAGTTCCATCGTGTGATGCAGTTACGTGGTAGGATGAATGAATTGTAGTTTTTCATACCAGCAATAATTGGTATATTCCAGGTATTTCCGTTTACTATGGCATATACAATTTATTGCAAATAAGATCTTAGGAAGGTGATCCACTGTCTTACAAGCAGCCATGTCACCTTGTACTGCCAGATTTAAAATGTTACATACGCATTGGACACAGAATAACTTCTCATTACATATTAGGTTTAGCTACTATTTAATTGGTCTTATTGATTCTATATTTGCGTATGCATTGTTGAAGTAAATGCTAAACACCCTCCGAGTTTAGTAGGTTGTATGGTGTCTAAGATATTGGACACAATTGCAGGACCTATGTAAGCTTTCAAAAATAGCATAAATGCTAAATCATCCAATTTTCGTTAATCTAATGTGCAGTGACACACATGTCACTGTCATCAATGTTAGTAATTGGTAACTTCCATATATTTGATGTAAAAGAGATGTTACACGAATAACAAAGGCATTGTGAATGACAAGAAGACTTTATTATACAGATAAGATCAATTTGATCGGAAGATCTAGATTGCAGATGAAAGCTTCGCGTTTAGGCATGAAAAATTCGATCATTTTGTTTTGTAAGGTTTGTCGCCCTACATGCTTATAGTTTGGTTGCAATGAGCCTATCACTCATTCTCCAAAATCTTCATGCCTCGTGGTATTGAACGAGATAGCAACTATTGCCATCATTTGAATGTTCTCTCTAAATTTTTTTAGGTTAAATATGAAAGGTGTGTCGCCTTTACTGATGACTAATAAAGTCCTTGCTGAGAGGGCCTTTGGGATCTTTACCAGTGTTTTATTTCTCTTTTAGTGCATTTTCAAATGTCAAGTAAGGTGGCATGTTCCCGACCTCAACTTGTCGGATAAGGGCTTGTTGCAAGCTATACTTTTGGTAGCATTTTGTTTAGGTAAAATAACGAAATAATTCCAGACGCTACTCATTTACCTTCTCCTTCTTCCATTGGAACCCTCAACTATGATAAAACTCGTGTTGCTTACTGTTTTCCTTGCATTTACGTTAGTGAAGGGTCATCCATGAAGTCTTCTTAGCTACAACTAGACAAATGTAATTACAATATCTACCATTTATTGATTTCCTAAATGATATCTATAAAAATAAAGATGTGTATTCACTAAATTTTGACATTTCCAAATGACATTTATCGTATCGAAATCCTTTACATCATCTACATTTTCTCTAGCTATGGAGGGTGGTCATTCTATTACCATTGGAGAGACGTCCTTAACCGAATTAACATGGGAAACAGCAAGAGTGTTAATAGGATACTCTAAGTTCAAGTATCCAACAGTATTTATTAAATGTGTGAACTTTCAAAGGGAATGCCTATTATGCCTTGAAGTCATAGAGTCGCAATAGTTTCACCGTGTAAACTAATTTATGACAATTACTGACCTTATAGTATCTATCATAGATATGATCTACACAAAGCGTCTATAACTCCTTACTTTGAAGTAAATAGTTCAACTAAAATTTTAGCTAAAATTTACAATAAAAGTTAAAATCTTAAGTTATATATATATATATATATATTTACATTCACATTATTGTAGAATTCTCAAGAGATTCTACATATTACAATAGTTTGCAAACTTACATATCATATATTAATTCATAATTCTAGAGATACTAATAAAACCTTAGAAACTTGATCATTTGGCCAGTTGATCTTTACTCCTCCATAGCTTCAAAAGAGAACTAACCTCCAAGTAATGGTATCATGTCATAGTAATCAAAAGTCAAAATTTGCAAGAGAATCTATATAGATATGAGTAACCATAGCTTAGTAAGTTAAGTTGGAGACTTATGAAAGAATAATAAACACAAATAAGGTTATTAAATAATTAATTATATGTAATGCAACAAGCAAGTGTCATCACACAACATGAACCAATCTGTTGTAAAATCAAAGTAATTTCACCCACTTTAATCCGGGTTGAGGAGTTTCCGTTAATGCAACAACTCACAACCAAACTCAGGTTTGTGCAATGGAGACACCACTCTCCTTAAGACTATCCTTTGAACCAATGCCTCATCCTCACCGCAACCTCTTTTTCTATTACTTAGTTCAGCTAAAGATGAGGAAAAAACTATTATGCTATCTAGCGTTATCTTTTTTAAAAGTATTGGTGTTTGGTTGGAGAATCCTAATGATCCCTTAAAGGATTACAATGCATGTTAAATTTGGGTACTTAAGTCGATTATAGTTAGGTACGGTTTAGGGTGATTAAACAATTTCACACCATTCCATTCATATCAATTATCCTACAAAACACAGAATACAACACAAAATCAGATACCTAAGCACATATGTGCATAACTACTTACAAACACAATCAAACACAATTCTAAGTCTCCGAGTACTCTAAAAATATGATGAAGTATTAAATCTAACTTACTTGGAATTCTTGGTCGCTCACTTAACCAGTCGTAGGTTAACTCATCTTCATGTGTCTTATAATATAAATATGTTTTTAGTAGCTATATCTTGGTTATATATATATATATATACTCTAGGTTATGATTTAGTTCAATTGTTCATATATACATATTATTACTATCGATTCATTCTAAGTTAGTTTAGGATTCGGTTTCTGAATCCGATCCCGATTTATGTTCTAAATCAATTCCAATCTACAAGTATTATACATAACTTCCAAAAATACGTTTCGAACCCTAATGTAAAATTAATCATATCAGGTTCGAGTATCATAAATATCACGTTTGGTCTTAAATTAGTATTCTAGTCCACTCGATATATTTAAATCCTCATTAGTATATCGAATTTACTCTCGATATGAGAAAATTTTACATTTTTCCTATAATTACCTAAATTTAAGTTTTGTACCAGATTTAATACGTATTAATATTATTATTATACTATCCATTTTAACTTAATATTTTATATTTACCATAATTCTAATTTCATATATTATTAAAATTATCTATATTTACTACATAATACCCCTAAAAACACATCTAACATCTTAAATATCACGATTATCATACCACATTAGATATGAACATCCTAAAATCCCTAATTATATACTCAATTAGTAATTATTTAATTAATCATTAATTAACTCCAAAAGTCCCTAATTATATACATATTTTAATTGCCTAAAAATCACTTAAAAATTTTGAAAATTAATTTTCAAAAAAAGGCTTCATAGCACTGTTCTATATCACTTAAGTAGTCTAAAAAAAAATCGAGCTGAAAATTATACTTTTAAGCCTATTTATTTCTAATTCGAAACATGCTTAATTTTGCATGATTTCTTAAGTACCTTATATTTACAGATGTAATTAAACCTAATTAATATTTTTCCTAAATCTACATACAATAAAACATTAGAATAATAAAATTTATAATTTTCTAGATAAAATTAATAATTTTAATAAATTACACAAAATCGAGCTAAATTTAGGACTCACCAAACTTTTGGACTTTCGGCCACCAACAGCGGTCTAGAGGCTATCGGTCGGTCTAAGTAATGGGTGTGGGGTGTGGTATCATGGGTTCGATCCAATTGCCTCTATTGCACAAATTTTTTATAAATTTTTTAAGCTTAATTCTCTCCCTTTTTCGATTCTCTCCAATTTTCTAAGATTGTAAATAGACCAAACGAGCTTCTAGTGCAGTTTGGCTATTTATAGAGCTCTTGAGGAATTTTAGTGCATTAATTAGAGTTGACTATGCTTTATTTCTTCTAAATTGCCTTTTTAAGTGTGTAAATTTAATTGATCCAAAATTTTTTCTTCTTCCCTGACGTGCCACAACTCAATTTTGGATAATTCCTCACTTCTTTTATTTTTTATAATTTTCTTTAATTATTTAGCATTTTTCTAGCATTTTCTAAGCATTTTAGGTAATTTCACGTATTTTTACCTACATATAAATATATATGAAATATAAGTAAATACTCCTAAATATTACTTATATTATTCTATGATTTTTAGTATGCATATAATTTATCTCTAGCGACTCATTAGTTATCGAAATTCATTTTACATATTTTCGATAAATAACGGATAATATATTTAAAATTTGATATTCTAATATTTTATTATTTCATTACTTATTTTTTTAAATTCAAACTTACGAGATCACTTTTATTAATATTTCTAACTTTATTTTATAATTTAAGTTCGATCAGATTCTTTAACCGATCGCTCTAAATTTTATGTATTAAGTTCGATCCTGTAGTTGTAAAGCTTACATTTAAGACTTACAATGCCCTCAATAAAAAATCCATGAATTGTCATATTTGTTAAATGGTGGCAAGTTATTGTATGAATTTCCACTTCCATCCATGTTTATGAACTACAAGTATATATAGTGGTGCGATGTGGAAAAACTTAAGTAAACATAAGTGTGGAGAGGCTAAAAGAGAGTAGAAGTTTTGGAAGTTAGCAAATGGGATTGTAGGGTGCCAATTGTTTTGCTACAACAACATATATAGAGGCAAAAATAAATAAATAAATTAGGAAATCGATGTGCATATGTTAGACAGAACGTGCTTGTGTCAGGGTAAACCAAAGGGAAAAATTTTGGCCAAGAAATTCAACATAGGCACATCATGATTAATATGCCTACATCGCTATCCTATCCAAAAATTTTCCCTGGGGCGAAAACTAAGATGGGTCAATTGGTTGAAAAGTGCCTACATTGCTTTCCTCACCAGCTTACCTATTATTCTCCTTTCTTTGTTTTTTGAATTTTGAGTCCTAAAAGCTAATGTACACCTTGTGTATATCATTGCACTATTTATGAAGTACAAATGTACCCATGTTGAATTTATTTGAAGATTTAAAGTTTAGGTTGGTGGAACTTTGCACTTTATACAATGTGATAGATAGAAAACAAATTTATTTAAATTTATTCTTATAACACAACCTAGTACTACTGTAGAGGTAGCTAGTAAATAATTTTTGCAGAAGATAACCTATTAAATTTCTTGGAACAACATACTAATTACAATGTAGTCAACAAACTCGCCCTCTTCCCCCTTATCCCTATTATTCGATGATATACCAGTAGATAAATTGTTTCATTCTTGCACCAATTTTAATTTTTCCCTTCTAAATCGGTGTAACTTCAGGTATCGAAAATAGTGACCTGTGGACTTATTAGTTAAAAGCACATCTTAAGTTAAACATCTTGCCAAGGTAATTCAATGAAAAATTTGCACATGTAGCTTTTATTTAGGTTTCTAAAGATCGGGAATTAGGAAGTGGCAATATGCTAATTAGTAATAGTAATTACTACACTAAAAGTACTGATTTGCATACTTATGTTCAAGCATAAAAAACGTGAGAGCATAAGATGCAAATGGAACAAGGATTTAAGTACATTTGTCAATTTGCATACTATATGGAATTGGGTGTAAGCTAAGACATAGGTATTTATAGAATTGTACTGAATGGATAACCAGTTGACTTGCCTTTGAGGAAAAAAATTTTAATGTAAAGTTAAGCTTTGACGTACCTACATTAAGGGCAATATAGGTACATTTAAGCCCAATGTACGGAAAAAAATTCGACACATAAACACATGGGTGCTCGATAAGAATGGCTATAAAAAGCCAATCCCCTCCCCTTACACCCCCCTAACCACACCTAACCTAACAATCTTTCGACACCAAAACCAACGTACCTATGTTCTAAAACTTCTCTTTTCCATTTTCTCCTTTACTAAATTTGCAACCAATAGCTATGAAATCCTCCTTTAGTGCCTAATTTAAGAAAAGCAAATGTTACTCTAAATCTAAGTACAAGCATGTTCATTCTTGTTCTCCATCACCATCACCATCTATGCCTCCTTTAACTAAAGCCTACGATTTTGATGAGCACCTACATACAGTCGAAATGCAAGATTGGTTTATTAATGATTACCTTTAGCATAATATACTAGCTACCCGGTCCTACAACTTAGTTAAGCTCGATGACGTGGGAAATTTTCGAGAGCAACTCAAATATACGGGTCTACACTAATTGCTAGACTTGGAAGATGATACATATCTTGACTTAATTCGCATTTTCTATTCAAATGCGACCACCAAAGTTGCTAGCTTGGAGAATGATACATATCTTAACTTGACTTGCATTTTCTATTCAAATGCAACAACTAAGGTTGCTTTTTTAGATGATTACTTTAAACCCTCGCATGCTAAGGAGATTAATGCTGGCTACATCTCTACGTATATGTTTGGCCAAAATTTTACAATTAGGCTTGAATATATTAATGATTTGTTGTGACTTGCTCTTGGCGACTATCAAGCCCTATTTTAATTTTATTTAATTTATTTTGTATTAAGTCAAGCTCACTTAATATAAAATACTTGACATAAAATTAAGAAAAAAATATATATATTTTTTAAAATGTTTACAAAACTATTTTGAAAATATTTTAAGAGTCGTCAATCGGTAAAATTAGTAAGAAAACGAATTAAGGTTTTTTAGGTAGAAGAAACCTTAATTAGGTCACTAACTTGCTAATTTAAAAAAAAAAAAATTAGAAAAAATTAAGAAAATAGCTAAGTCTGAAGACTAACTTATTAAGACACTTGTTACGATATAAAAATTTAAAAAAAATCTAACTAATAGACCTTTATTTTTAGAATTTTTCTAAAAATGTGAAAGTATGCAAAAAATGCGAAATACATGAAAATGAATTTTTTATTTTTTTTATTACGAATTTTCATTAAAAAATAAAAAGAAAACAAATTTTTTTCAAATTATACGATTGTTTTAAAAGTACCGACGTACTCGCTAACTATAATCAAACTAACGTAGTTCTTATTTATTTTAGAAAAAACTTTAGTAGGTTGGTAAATTTTATATATGAAAATGAGGTAAGTTTAATTTTTTTAATCAATTTATTTTTATTGAGAAAAATCCCTAAATGTAATTTTTATTCCTTAGAAAACCTTTAAAAGCCTAATTTTGAAGAAAAAAAAACCCAAATTAAATATTTTATTTTAAGAAAAACCAACTAAGTGATAAAAACGAATTTTCCTTAAAAAAATCCCTAAAATATCTAAAGATACACAAACTTAAATGCCAATTCCAAATGAAGATATGAAAGATGCAATTATACCTTAAAAGATGCAATTTTTATAAGAAATATGCAAATTTTTTTAAAAATGCAATTTTCCTAAAATAACCATATTCAAGATGCAATTTACCTAAAAATATGCAATTTATAATGAAATATGCAATTTGTTTTCTAAATGTGCAAAAAAGTATAATATGTATGCAATTATTATTCTAAATATGCAATTTACATGATAAAGATGCAATAACTATTATAAAGATGCAACTTATCCTAAAAGTGATAAGAATTCAATTCTAATTGTAAACATGCAAGAATGAGACCAAATAATAAGGAATAATTATTCACACAAGAACCTACAAGAGTAAAAAAAAGAAAACTCATGTTAGTGCCTATTCCATGCAAATAAACTATTACACAATTTTAATTAAACTAAATTGTTAAAATAACATGTACATATAATAAACACAAGACAAAAATAATATAAAAACCGGCGATAAAATAACTAAAACTAAGGACCTCCATGAAAAGATGAAATCAAGTTAGTATGGGTAACAATTAAAACTACTAAAACAAATTAAATAAAAAAATAAAAGAAATAAATAAATAAAATAAAATAAAAAGAAGAAAAATAATTAAACCCACCAAATGCAATAGGTGTGGATTAGGTCGGACGGATCGTGGAGCTCCAAAGGAATTCGAGTTGGGTCGCAGTTCCTTCTTCAACAAAAACTTCTACCCCACATCACAGGTTTCATGCGCTAAATCTTATAGATAATTGCACTTCTATGAAGAAGTGATTGACAAAAATGAGTTTGGCACCAATGCCTAGTGGTCGTTCGGAGGTGTTTCGAGATTTTTAGGTGGCGTAGATTGTTGGGTTATGCGCTAATGGTGGTTCGACGCCAGAGGAAGATGTATTCCAGGGGGTGGGGGTGGTTTGGGTGCATGAAAGATGGTGGTGATTCATGTTTAAGGCGTAGATGTGTGGTTAGTGGTGGATTTGGAAGTAGTCAACGAGGGTTTGGCTTGGTTGCAATTTGGTATTACGTTTAGGTTTGGCATCGGGTTGGCACTGTTGGGTGTGGGCTGCTCACCCGATGTTGTTGGCAACGTGCGTTGGGGTTGTGTGGTTCACGTGATTCGTGGCCGTGAGTGGTGTTGGGCGGTCATGCGTGTAGGTACTGCAATGGTTGCAGTCGAGAGTGTTGTGGGCATTGGTCGTGTGGTAGGGTCAAGCGTAGATAAGATGATGAAGGGTATTTAGGTGCTAAGGGAGGATGTGAGAGGATTGGTGGTTCGTGTCATGGTGGCGCTATACGCGGGGGTTATTGCAATTACGGTGTTTTATTGGGAGTAAGTAGTGAATACATAGGAATGTATTTACTAGTGAGTGAATGCAATTACAGTGTTTTATTGCAATTATGTAGGAATGTAATAAATGTGTAGTAAGTAGTAAATACATATTATGGTATTTTATTGGGAGTAATTGAATTTGTATTACATTATTTATTGTGATATTATAAAATAAGGAATAAGACATGAATTAAAAGGAAATACTAATATTACCCTTACATGAAATAAAACAATCAAATTAATAAAATAAAAAGCAAATTTGGAAAGAAACTTCATCATCCTTTTTTTCTTTTTCATTGCAAAGGCGTTAGACCCTAGCTCCAATCTTAGAAGATGACACCCAAGGAAGATGATCTACAGAGGAAGAAATCAAGGACATCATGGCTCTAAACTCTATACAACGACGTGTTCATCCAATGAACTAGGTATAAAGTTCAAACCTTTTCTTCTCTTTTTCTATTTAATTGTGTCTGCACATACGGAGAATAGCAAATTGCTTGCTTGTGAAATAATACTTTATTTTTATGTAAGTTAGCAATTGTTTAACAATGAATCACAATTTCAGGTCATGACATTACTGTTGCTTCATTTCAATTTTTCCTCACCATCTTCATTGGGTTTAGAGAGGTGTTATGCTATTCATTCCCACAATTGCTCTCCTTGTCTTCATCGGATCAATGTGTAAATTAACAATGTTCTTATGCTCTGAATTGAGTTGCATTCATACTAACAATGTTGCTTCTTCTTCTTTTTCTTTTTTCCTATTTAGTAGTTCCAGTATTAGTTTATAGGCATAGGAATCAGGACTAGTAAATACTAACCAAAATTTCAGAGTTTGTTGTACAAAATCAATCAAGCATCGACAAATAATTAAATGGTTTTTAAAAGATATGTATAGTTTATACTATTAAGATGGGAAAAAAACAATAGGTTAAAATGTCAATTCAATTTATCCATTGCTCTTGTACAATGATTTAAGCTATTGAAGAAGTGGTTTTCTATACTAACTCCATCAAAAAGGAGGATTTCTCCAAAGGAGATTTGGTTTATATATTAGGATGAGTAATGAAAAATAAGATATTTATTCCATGTCTGGCATCATTAAGCAGTTGTATATGCTTCCATCTTTGACTCTAGCGTGCCTTCACTATCCTTTAAATTGGATTTAAGAAACTTGATAAAGTATTGATTGATATAATACTTTGCTGCCAAACCACATAACTACTTGCGTTAAAAAACAACACACTTGACAACAGAAGCATGAATAATACGCAAGCCTACTAATCCATTCAGTATTGAAAAATCAAAGTCCTAGCTGCATTTTGGAACTAATCTATAATGACAGGGCTATGAATTACTTTTATTTTATTTTATTTTTTTTTATCCTTTTAACCTAACATGTTGTATTGCTTAAAATTTCCTGGCTCTTAACATGATAGGTGTTAGGTTCTACAAACAAATGTGAAGTCACAAAGATGTAGATTCATTCATATATGAACTTCACCTTTTGTTTTTTCTTTTCTGTTTTTTTTTTTTTGAAGTAATAATGGAATTTCAATGAATTTCGTTGTCTTACAAGAAATTCCATGAGAGCGTATCTTCTACCTTGATTTCATATTCTCTCCACATATTGCCAATTTCCAGCTCATCTCTTGTTTTATTTTTCAAGAAGCACAAAGTGCCAAATCCATCTTTGGATGAAATGAAACCATTGTACTCTGTTGAAAGTTTATTTGCTAATCATTTTTAAAGGAACCATTTTAGTTCCATTTCAACTTTATTTCCTTTCAAGCAGAACAAGTAATCTATTAAATCGATTAAACAACAACGTGATTTTAGTTGTTGTGTAATTAACAACGCTAGCTAATAGGTATATATATTTATGTGTCTCTCCTTGAATACGTAGGTCTTTGATTGTTTACTCATTTTATATATACGTGAGCCTATAGTTCATTTTATATGTAATTGGATGCTGATTAAGTCCTTATAGATTCTTTGCAAGATTTGTTTCTTATGTACAAGACCTAAAGGGCTAGTTGTTTGTTGCAATATCATGTTGTGTAATCCTTACAATGTTGATTATTGATAAAGATTAAGGATCAATCATGCACTCCCAAGCCTGAAGGCTTTCCCAGGTGGTTCGCTGAGTTGTCTGAGATGAGTTAAGCATCAAAGAGCAAAGCTTATCCCAATCCGATCCGCAGAGCTACTTTGCTCTTTACACCATTCAGGATGCTGCCCAGGTGACTAGCCGACGTATTGAATCGAACCCTCCAATATACACCAGTTCAAGTGCCACATCTAAATACAGCCATCCCTATAGTGTTGAGGTTGAGCCGACAATGATTAAGAGCCGACCATCTAAGGTTGACCTCGAAAATGAGTTGCCCCTAAAACATCCCTAGTCCGATCCCAATTGATTGAGTTACTAAATTGTCAACGTCAAACTGACTTGATTGGGATTTGTCCCTCTTGGATCGCTGTGTTAGTGGGACCACAGATAGTAAAATGCATGTGTGCTAGCCTTTTCCTAACATCCGTACTGTCCTTTCTAACGATAAATATTCTTTTGCATGATTATGTGATTTCTCTGTAAATTATTCTACTTTTCTTAGCAGCTAGGGATCCATTTATGTAATTTTATGTTATTTAGAACTTACCCTAACTGAGTACTACAAATACTCACATAATGTAATAACCGCAATGATCAGATATAGAGAATATATTGAACTTTTACCCTCTTGAGCTAAGTGTCCTTCTTACTCTTGAGTTATTCTTATTTAGCCCATCTGAGCGTGGACTAGTGACTAGTGACGAGTGACTTCTGGCCATACTTGTGCATCATATCAAGTGTGACCTGAGCTCGTGTGAGGCGTTAGTGGTTTATATCCTTCGTCGGTGCATGGGAACCTTTGCTCAACCCTTGACTACCATTTACTCTTCAAGCCATCTCGTGGCCCAAACCCACCCTATTGGCTACACGAGATATTAGTTCTGTATGTTCATCTATAGAATCCATATCAATTACACATTTAACAAACAAATCAAATATGTGAAACAATAAAAAAATTTCTTCCTTTAGCCTAATGTGCATTTGTTATCATTTTCCTTCCATTGTTGTGACATATCTAAGTTTTCGCTAGAGCTTGTGCTTTGCAAGAATAACATGTGAAGGCATTTTAGCTTCAAGATTTGTGCTCACAAGTGCCTTCGCTAACTGAAGAAAAAGAAAAATTTACATTTCAACATTGATTTCATGTTTCACAAGTACTAATCACAAGACAAATTGAATAAATGACATTACAAGCATTTACATGTTATTTGTAGTTCTTTATATGTAACTACACAACATTTTCTTCATAAATGACAAATCTGTTTTGCTATTCATTATCAGCATGATAACATGTTGGGTGCATTAGATTCATCATCTTCTGTGAATTTAAAAGAAAAGAAGACAGTTTGTTATTATGGGAAATAATCAGTAGTCATATCATCTTGGCAATCGAGAACATTTGGAAGAAGGTTTCGTGGGTGCTCAAAATATTGGGTATGCTGATTACATAATTAGATTACAACTTGTTTTCATGTGTCACCTTGGAAAAAAATATTAACATCTGTTACAGTGCGTTGGATGGAGATGCCTGCAAGTTCTTTGAATGGATAGATCCTTCAACATACATATATGGATTGAGCTTCAACAAGAAGGTCCTACAAAGATGTCTGCAATTTGAACAACAATTGGAGACTAGGTGAACTAAACACACTAAATAAATAACAAAGCTTCTGCATGTGTTGAATTTGTCACATGCAAGGGAGAAAGAGCTACACTCGATGTGCAAACAACTTAAAAGTAAGGATAGGAAATTAAGAGCACTTTTGTGTGTAATATGGATGATTATGTTTGTAATACTTATAAGTAATGCTGTGAGGTGCAGGATAACCATGTCTTGGATACTATTTTAGTGCTTGGCATGATGAAATTGTAGATCAATGTTAAAACCACATATATCCTATTGATAGTTGTTGAGGACTTTAATGTAATGACCGATAAGCTTGCAGTAAGTAATGTTTGATTGGTTTTTGGGAAGAAGAACTTCTCCTTGAATGAGTATGGGCTCTTACTATGCACGTTTTTGTATATTGACTATTAGACAAATTTTTACCAAATTTTTAAGGTCTTGGCATATTAACTATAAAACCCCTTCATCCAATGTTTTCTAGGATAATTCTTAAATTTTATTAGTTATCTTGTTTCTTTTTTAAACAAATTGCAAGACAAATCTTTTTCTTTTCCTTTTTTCTTTTAATCATGCTTAGACAATTTCTATACCATTACTTAAAGATGCTTTGTAAATCTCTTGCCACTGACAAATTGAAGAAGCAACACTACTAATATGAAAAAGGATGCTGCATTGTGATCATAGTGTCTTGTTTAGCCCTTTATTAATAGTGGAAATTTTGTGAAATGGAAATAGAACCTCTTGCTCTGTTACCATACAAATCTCTAAATAAATAGTCCAAGACAAAATTCTCTAAGTAGATCTTGTAAATATAAAGATATCAATTTTGACACACTAGTATAACAAGAAGATCTTGTTGCTTTGCCATAGTGTCAAAGAAAAGGATTACCTTACAATGAATGGAGAATAAACATTTGCCAAGAACATAGGCTTGGAAAAGAAATACATGCCATTGGATAGCAATAAGATGCAAGGGAAGTAGGATATATCATGCGTATTTTCTATTGCACCTTCAAGTGTATTACATGCCAATAGATCTTGGAGAATGGATAATATGGCCATCAACTGTGAACACTATAGGCATTTTAATATGAGATAACTATATCTAAACAAAATCTTCTACACTAATCTAGTTTGTGGTAATTGATTCATTGGTTAGGTGATCCATTTCATTGAAAGGAAGTTTTTCACTCTTATCATTTGATGGTAGCCTTTAGAATGGAAGTGCAACGTCCTCTTAAAGTCATAAATGGTACACCTTTGAATGTTGCCACGCCTTTTTCATTAGTAAAAAGATGTTGCACCAACAAATGAATCGTATAAGTACTAGACCAGCTTAAACATAAAGATAGACAGATAGGCATAGAGAAGAGTCATGACAAATAGAAGTCTTTGATATTGAACTTAAAACATTTTAAATTCCTTTTTTATCAAACATAAATTTCAAGTTGCCAAAGTAGACTATTTTATTAGTTACTAATAAGCATGTATCATATCATACTTTGATTCAATAGGATTATATTTGGTGAGTCATGCAGAAAGAGGGATCCTCGGTAGTAGAAATAAAGACTTATAGGTGTTATCTTATCTAATTGTTTCTTCTTTGGGTTTAGAACATCTTCGGGCTTTCCATTATATCACAATGAGACAAACATGGATCTGTTATAAACATAACAATAATACACGGGAGTGCATCTTCCTTTTTCATCTAAAAGTTAAAAAAATAAAAATAAAATAAAATGGAATGATATTGCTTCATCATGTACAAAAACATGGAGATGTTCAAATATAAAATGTGCCACTAATCAATAGTCAATTATAAACATACATCCATCCAACAAATATATCCAAACCTTAACTTAACAACCACTGATGAAAGACATCCTTATAAAAAACAATGAGTGGACAAAAGGTTAAGTTAAAACCATATGGTGAAGTTCACCTACACCTATAATAACATAAATTGACTACACCTTATAACCATGTGAATTGTCAACCAACAAAAAAAGGTCATCTACTTGGTTTCAAATTCCAGTCAAGGCTCATTCAGTAGCACTCTAACAAAAGGAAGATGATGCTTAGGCGGAAGATCATGTAAAATAGCAACATTTTCAAGAATCCTAGATATCTTAGCTAATGCTTGATACAACTTTGTTTGGGATAACCCTTTTATTCTTAGAAGGAACACTGTCAGCTCATGTAAGTTTATCCTTACCTTATCTGATGTCAGGTGCTCAACGGCATTGTCTATGGTGTACTTCATTTCTTGCAAATGTGTTTGAACTTCTCTATAGGTAGATGTCAGTTCAGATATTGTTTCACCACTAATCATACCTCTCTTTCACTTACCTTTTGATTGAACTGCACTATGACAAACTGACATCTCCTCTATATCCTTGTCATTTTGAAACTCCTCATCAATGTCCTGTGACTAGCTTTCCTCTTTCTATTGCTCTTGTTGTTGCTCTTCTTCATTGTTTAGTTGTTCTAGTACATCGTCAGCTGTTTATGCACCTTGCTTAATTGCACGATCTTTTGCATAGACGGTAGATAAGTCATGAAGAAAAGGAAAACTTTTATTCATGAGTTAGGTAACCTCTTCGTATGTTTACATAAGGATTGAGAAAAAATGTCACAACAATTTGTATACCAAATTATATGACATATATATTACAGAAAATGAAGCGATACATGACTCATACCTATATATAAGCTTCCCATACACTCTTCTCTATGATGACTATGTTTCGTGTTGAATCCCATCCAAAGGCACTTGTATGTTTACCATAAATCATATTGTACACAATACTCCAATCCTTCATTACATAATGGGAAAAACATTCCTAAAGTGTAGAAAAAGCAAATTATATAGCACATAGTGCAACTTTAACACAAGATATTGCATGTCAAACCCAAATCCACAGTAATAGCATAAACAGACAAAAACAAAATAGTATAAAATATATGATTGATCTAATACAAGAAGTGACAAATGATATTCTAACCAAGTAACATATACTAAAGCATTACAACACTATAATCCAATGTTCGATTGTGATATGTTAGCCATGTGTTAGTCTACTTCCACTCCAATCAGCAAACATACGATTGGCGAGTTCTCGTTTCCAATTAGACCACCGTTCACTAATCCCAGATGTCATTACGACATCCTTAGTTAAGTGGGTAATGTTTTCCTCTACATCATCAATATGATCTTGTAATGGGTTAGTAGACATTTCATTCCTAATGAAGTTGTGCAACAAGCAACATACAAGTATGGCACGATTATGGATTTGAATTAGATAAAACGAAGGGCTCCTAAGAGTGCTCCACCTTATCTTCAATAATCCAAAGCATCGTTCAATAATATTACAAGTAGATGCATGCCTAAAGTTAAACAATTCTTCCGGAGTTCTTGGTTGGTGTCCTTGATGCCATTCATTTATGTGGTATCTCTAACCCCTGAAGGGTGCAAGGAAACCCTCACAGTTAGGATAGCCCGCATCGATTAGGTAATAGCAACCTATACAAAAGGGAAGCAGCTTAGGTCATCTTTCAAATTAGAAAGGAATTAAATTAAATAGATAAGAAAGAATACATACACATATTAAGCATACCTTGCAAAATTTTTAGACCTTTTCTCTTAATCATTGTATCACATAGCATTCTGTTGTTCACAGCCAAACCTTCCCAGTCGGGCAAAACGTAGACGAAATGCATGCTTAGTGTACAAACACCCAGAACATTAGTAGTAATCTCATTTTTTCTAGTCTTATATCTCAGTTTTTCTTTCAATGGAACTCTGATTAGGATGTGAGTTCCATCTAATATGCCCAAACAATTCTATACAAAAGTGCAAAGTGAATATCAACCTAAACTTCAAAGTAGTATTGCTTTAAGGCATTACTTTATCATTACAAATACATGTTTTTATACCTTGAAATACTTCCAGCTATCGTCAGTATGGTTGTCTGCAATAGGTTTGGGCTTCTTCAAAAGATGGTTGCTAAGTTGTAGAGTGGCCTTTAGAACACTATGGAAATATTTACTAACTGTTGCTCTAGCTTTCTTGAAATTATGTTTTACTACCCTATTCTTCACGTGATGTGCAAGAATATGTAAAAACATCGCAACTTGCTCATCAACCAGTATGTTTCTCAATGACTTTAATCCCTCTATACTCTCTAACATTGGACAAAGTTTATAAAATGCATTCTTACCCACTCTCAACTATTCGATACAAGTGACATCATTACTCTTGACAAGTCTTCTAATGTAGTGTCTATATTGGTAGAAATTTAACTCGTACGATCGCACCGATGGTCAATAAGTATGAAGGATCAAGGAATGCAGTATGGACAACAAATCACATGTAAGACTGGCATATTATGCCTACAAAACTAATAGTAGGCAAGCAAATTTCTTTCTCGTCTGTGATTCCAAACCATTTAACTTCAACCGGTCCATCATTGTAGAAAGGCTAAAATAATCTTGATCTCCATAACCATAACTACAAAAAAAAAAAAAAAAAAAACAAATGAGGACACACATCTTGATATTCTTACCATAAGCAACTTGATATAAGTAAAGCTATTACTCTTGTAAAACAGAATTCATGTAGCAAAAACATTTGATCATTGATAAGGTGAAAATGGGAAAAAAAAAATGCTTCCTTAGTTTTTAGCATAAGAGAGAGTAATAAAAATTATTTATTCCTATCCTAAAAAAAGTTAAGGACAAGGATCTCTTGCACAACCGTTCATGGTTAATAAATATTTTAATATCTCATCTTTTATTGATTATACTTTCATTTTATAAGCAAAGAGCATTTACAACAATACATATTTCGAGATGACCGATGTGGGAAATTTGATGATAAAAAAGTTCAACAAAATATTGCATTAAGCAATTCTAACACCTTATTGTAAATTTTAAAATATAAAAGTTTGATTATTATATCAGTATAATATTTTATAACGTCAAATTTTGAAATTATTTAAAACAAAAACTTGGTTGATTATCAAACTGATAATAGTTATAATTTCATTAACTAATCTAGATTTGAGAAGGAAATGGCCATCATCATCAGCCAACTTTTAAGACTTGTAACTATAATTTGATTTTAACAGGCTTAACATACAAATTTTACCAAAAGGACCTCATTTTAAATCAAACATGACACATGACATTGTTCATAGAAATATGAACAAAATTGTAACTTTGTTCACAGTAGAGAATAAATTTACCCCTTTCTTGTGTTTATCTCTCTCAAATAGTAATTGCAAATCTATTCAGAATCCATTTTAATAAATTTAAGTCCAAACACCTATCTCCCCATTATACAAACAACATAAAGAAAACGCTATCTTCCATTGCTACACTTGTTGCATGCTTAGCAATTTAATGGTTCTGTTTGTGGTATATATATTTTTTTTAACCGACAATGACAAATCATTACTGGAAAATCTTAATTTAGATATAGATTAAACAATGATATTAAGTGTATTCCTAAGACTAAACACTTTATATGGAAGGCTTACCTCAATATTTTGCCTTCCATGGAGAATTTGTTCAAAAGGAAAGTTGTCATCTTAGTTCTTGTAAGTTATGCGATACCATTGAAAGTGTACAATACATTTTACTATATTGTGAGTGGACAAAAGCTGTCCAGTTTGGTTGTATGGGATTGCTTGTATTTTTCACTCTTGTCACTTCTTTAGATAGATGGATCAATTACATTCTGTCCTCTTATAATGGTGGCGACAACAAGATACTTTGGGCTAACATTTCGGGATAAAAGATATATCTCTATGAAAATGATTGCTTATAAGATGGAGAGTGAAACATTTGATATTATCATTTATTGGTGCTTGTAAGAAGAACAATATATTCAGTTCTATACCATATATGGGTCTTTGAAAGATCTGTATTTAAGTCTTCTAAAAATCGGCTTTTGTATTTTTAGTTGATAAATTTACTGGAAAGGAAGAGGCCTCCGATTTTTGTTTTGGCTTACTTATGGATGTGAATGTCAAGATCCCATAGTTTCTCATGGAAAACAGTTGCTTTTTTTTTTCACAAAAATAATCCAAGAGCTTAAACCACATGGCAAATAAAAAAAATGAAGGGGAATTTCCTAATAATAAATGCATTCACTACATGTGCAAGCTATTATAAACAAACATTATTGTTCGAGCTATTCCAATAACTTCACCATGATAAAACAATAAAGATTCTCAATTCGTTGATTGCTTTGGCGTTGCAATATATTCATTAAACAGGAATAGTTGACAGAACTCGATCTTTGATGTCACCTTCTCTTCATTAAAGTAACTAACTTACTACACACAATATCTTCTTCAACATTGGCTTAAAGTGTAATACACCAAAACAACAAGATAAACAACAATAATTAACACAAAGCTCAAAACATCCCTTTAAAGAAAAATCAAATATGAATACATGGTAAACTGAATTTCCCATTTCATCATCTATTCAACACATAAACTTAATCACAAACATAAACCTTAACATAAAGTTACAAACCACAAAACAAAACACATACTACAAAGGGTGGCATGACAAAAGAAAACTACATACCACATACTGTACAAACGTCAAGTGAACAAGGGGTAAGAGATTTGAACTTGCAAGCTCCAACTCCCCACTCAAAGTCCCTACTCCTAGCCAACTCAATTGAACGTTTTCCTCAATACATCTTGTGCACAAATTAAACTTCATTTGTTCTTTTCAAGCCCAACTTTAGTTTAGGCTTTCAACCTGAGCCTAACTCGATACAAATTATTTTAAAATGATCTTAACCTTTTTGTATACCCCAAAATATACTTGCTAAATATTTTCAACACAAATTTTAATTTAATAAAGCCTGAGTCTTTATTTTTTATTCTTCCAGTTAAATTATTTAAAATTCAAATTCAATGAAAACCTATCATTTCACAAATCCAAATTTTATTGGACTTTTCTAAAAAAATATTGTTTAAATGAAGCTCAATTTTTTAAAAACTCAAAATTTATTAAATAATGTATATTTTGACCATTCCTAATCCGACCTTAAACGACTGACTAACTTAATTTGAACACTTTTGATACTTTATATTTTTTAATTTTTAATTTTTTTTAGGTTTTTTTAATTTTTTTTTGTAACACTATCTTAAAATAATAATTAAAAAATAAATGGGTAAAAAATGTAATGTCTACGGTGATGCCTTTAGACCCTAAAAATGGGACATACCACAAGCTTTCCTTAAAGTGATTGAGTAATTAATATGTCCAGATGAGGCTCCAGCTCAATACTTAAGATATCTGATGGTTAATCACCTCCCTATAGAGATGCAAATTCTCCATCACATCATCACCAACTTTATCATCCTATGTACCAACATCACCTTCTTTTTTAAAGCGAACCTTTGGCTCATCAACTCCATTCTCACCAAAAGATGAGTTAACGTTGGTGTTGTAGTAAGCAGTTACATGATGTGAACACATGCATAAAAGGATAGTTAGCTAGGCAATGGGTGCATCATCTTACATATACTCGTATCTAAAGGGGTTAACCTAAATGGCTACGCCAATAGTAGATCTAAGCCATTCAAACTTGATTTATTGAAGAACAAACTGAACATAAAAAGAGATGAGGAAACTAGGGAGTGGTTTAGGGTTAGATAGTAATCGCAGCCACAACCGCATCAACATCATCAGTAAGAAGATGAGGAGCTTCCACTTGATGTACTCCTGGAATAGTAAGGCTAACGGGGGTGGAGGTCATCAAGAAGAAGAACACCAGGAGGTGCTTGGAGGTCCTAAACCAGGTAATTATCCCTTTAACATGCAACAAATATTCCAAAAAATAAATAAAATGTACAAAAAAGATTTGGCAAAAGCTGCTAAAGAACAAGAGATGTATGTGGTTAAAGGATATAAGACTAAGCTTTGTGAACTCAAAGAGGTCAACAAACAATAGGGCTAACGAATTGAGGAAATTTGGTAGCAAATACAAGCTTATTACTAATCTATAGGCTTTGTCTTTCAATCCCCATAACCTTTCCCTAGTGGCGATCAAGGACAAGGGCAAGAGTAAGGGTAATTATCGATTTCTCTATACATACCATTTAGAGAGATTTAGGCTTTTTATATTTCTTTTTATGTGTTTATCAGATTAATTAGTGCCAATATTGAAAAAGAACAAAGCCAATTTTTAATAAAGTGTCCTTAATATAATTCTTTTGGTGCCTTTTGATTTTCGTTCTTTTTTTTTTCTTTCTTATTCTTTCATTAATAACATGTCAAACTAAACACCGCATTGTAAGGTATATATGCAACTATGTATCCACATATGTACATATTACATACTACAATAGTACATAATATGGTATGTGTGTGTATGTATATATATATATATATATATATATGTTATGTAGGTCCCATGTGAGATATCAAGATTAAGTGAAGGAGTGAATTGATATCTTTGACAAAAATTAAAACTTTTTACTTTTCAAACAAACTCGTCTCTTAACAACTTGGAAAGGCGTATAAGTAGTAGTTAATTGAATGTTGACTTTTAGGTGCAAAAGAATAACTCAAATGATAAGATGCAAGAAAATAAATAGAGTTAAGCAAAGAGAGAATTAGGTAAATGATTTAAAGAACTTCGGCATTGTGCCTACTACTCTATTCTAACTTGACTGCTGGAGACTCGATCTTTTTCACCAATGCTGTTCCACTAGTTTAATACTTCCATAATTAAAAACAAAAACTTAAGGTTATAAAGATAATAGTTACTCTTTACCTTGTCTCATTAACTTCTCCCTAAGCTAAACACAAACCTATAGAAAACTTCGTAAATCTTATACTCACTCAATTACAGCTTCTTAACAAAAATTACAAGAAAATGAGATAATACAATAAAAAGAATCTCTCTAAAACATTCACACAAATACAAAAATAATTGAATGAAAAATCTATTTAGCATAATTTCTAACTAAATTTCTGACACAATTTTTGAAAGCTTACTCTTATATACAAAAGAGATAGCAAAGTATTCTATTTTGAGTCTGTATCTTAGCAAACTATTCTCTTTTGAGTGTGTATCTCTTGTTTCTTCTATAGCTTGAATTATATTGCAATGTTCTATGAAGTAATAGCTACAAATGGCTTGATTCCTTGATTTTCTTGAAAGGATCTTCCTCAAACTTGTCTTCTTTTGCTTTTGAAAGAAAAATCCTAAGAAAATAGGAGTTTTTTAACATTTGAAAATTTTAAACTAATTGTTATTATCTCCTGATCTAATGTCGCAAAGCTGGATTCTTGTTTGACTGTTGTAGCTTGAAATATCTAATCTAGGAGCTCTGATCATATCTTGCTAAAATGAAACTGTCCAGATGTAGTTGTTATTTCTGCCTTTTGAGATATCTAAATAACCATTAATAGAAGATTCATGTATTAATCTTTATTTCAAATTTTGAAAAATTCAAAAGACTAAAGTACTATAATATAAATTACATTCTAAAAAATTCTCCTTAAAATTTGCATAAGTATTTTATTTCAAACTAAAATATTTCTAAGGATATATATCTTCTAATAATATACTCAAGTCCTTGCACTGATTTCCTTGAATTTTCGAATAGAACAAATTTATTTTGACAAAATCCGATTTACCCTTATCAACATGTTTCACTTTGAATTTTAAATAATGAACCTTATTTATAAAAATCTGCATCTCAAAACACTTGAATTTGAGAAAAATAGTCTTCCTTATCCATTTTCGAATTTAAGCTTTAACTAATATATCTCACCTTATCCAATCCAATTTCAAAAATAAAAACCTAGAACTTTGGCTCAATTTTAAAATTATATTTCCTTATCCTACTTTTGAAATCTTACCTATTATTTTATCTCTTTTCCAAAAATATTGATACGCTAGAACTTCAATCTTAATGTAATAGGATTTTTGCTTAAAAAAAATTACTATGAACACTAAGATCTTTCTTATCAAAACTTAAATAACTTCTCTATTTATAACTTGAAGTCTAATACTAAAATACTCCTAAGAAAAATGCTTAGATAAATCCTTCTTGAAATCCTCATGAACTTGAACCAACTTAGTAGAACAGAATTCAGTGTATTTTCCTAATATACTAAATAAAAGTGGAGTTAGGTCTTCATTAAATAATTATCCAACTTAGTTAATCTAAATTATTTAAAGATCTACTTAAGACAACTTTCTGACCAACATTTTGAGCTCTGTTATAACTAGTTCTATTTCTCTGCTGATATATTTTCTAACCTACATTTTGACATACATTTTAACCCAGTAGTTTACAAACTTTATTTTCTTTCTCAAACTGATTTTACTTTAAATTGTCCTACATACTTATTATACTTGTTAGATCTACTTTAAACCTTTTTGTTATCATCAAAATTTGTTTAGAGAGAACTCAACATAATATATATTTATATATTCAATACATGTATAAGTACATAAGACTAAGCAACATAATAATATATAATTGTAAATAAATGTTAATGTGTTAATATAATCAACAAATGCAAATTGCGATATTAACATATAACTACCTAACATAAAATATGTATTAAATACACCACATATATATCATATTACATGAATAAGATATTTAATACATAAAAATATATTTATACCAAGTAACACATATCATATATGCTATACGTACAGTCATATACGCATATATACATATGCTCTTAAATACTAATGTATACGCATTATACCTCGCATGTACAAATGTACATATATACAATATAGTTATATATGATATGTGTATGTAGTACATATTCTTTATATGTATATAAATATGTTAGACGTATACACATAAATATATGTTTTTTATACATATGTGTTATACATGCATACTTTTTTTATACAAACATCATATGTACCATATATACATTACATGTACATATATATGTCTTGTGAATGTAATTCGTATTATGAATATTTAATTATCCATTTTCCTACATTACATTACTGCCAATTGTAGCCATGTGAACTATATATGAAATTGGAAATTTTTTTTGCTTAATTATTTTTTTAAAACATTATTATTTATCTAATTTAGCATATTAAGGTGTAATAATAGTATAATACGCATGAATAAATATCTAAAACTCAAAACAATGTATATGCCACAAACTACCGAGTTCATTTAAAGGTATGCAGGCAACACAAGAATAAATGGATGTTATGTGAGCCAGCACAGAAGAATAAATGGGCCATAGGCATGTGGGCACATGGGTACGCTAGGCTCCACATATGAAATGTACGAGCACGTCATACATGCAATTTTTAAGCACACAATTTTCATTCTCACAATTGCTTAAACAATATGTTAACTTAAACAATTAACTGAAATATATATGTGTGTATATATAAATTACACATATATATCATGTATGTATGTATGCATTAAATTATTAGTTGAAGTAAAAGCTATATTGAGTATAAGTGGCAATGCAGGAATTACTTTGGATAGTCATATTAAAACATGTTCCCCTTATCTTAATAACTATCTTATATACAAATACTGTTATGTAATTGCTTTTCTTTTTTATAATTTACAAATTATCCCACATATTATATAATTAGTTGACCTTTTTTAACTTAGATATATAAAATATGAATCCATTGTTCACTAGTATACTTTTAATTGAAACGAATGAGGTAATGAAAACATATTTTTTGTTCCTATATATTATGTACATAAAATACGAGAGAGTGCTAAACTTTATCATTGAGTAAAATTATATTCTATATACTTCATGTTGTGTCTAAGAATCGTACTATTACAATCTTAAAATAAGATTGTATTTAACAGTATCAAAGTTTGACATAATGTATATTAGGTACATGAATTAATTACACAATATTCATATAGAGAATGGGCCAATAATATTGAACATATAGTATCATCTTATTTGTAGTTTAGGTTTGATTACCCATTTAACTTTAAATATCCACATTTATAACATGGATATAATTACTTTGATCTAACGAAAAATAGTATACACATATAATATTCTTTTCTTTTATCAATAATACTCATGGGTACTTTAAAGCCTTCTTAACATATTATACTACAACGAAAACACCAAAATTTCCCTAGTATTTAACAAGATCAATAGGGTCCTCTACCTTAGGGTTGCTATCAACTATAAAAATACTAAGAATCAACAATTTGTTGCTAAAGTAGCAAATTATGGATCTAAACTCTTCTCATAATCAGTAGAAGACTTTTGTGTAACACTACAATAAGATCTCAAAGCACTATAGTAACTAACATATTCTATTAAACCTTAAAACAATGTACGATATTCTCAACATAACTAACATCTAACACATTATGCATCTAACTAATACGTAATCTTACTTAGACATTATATATATATATCAATAATTTCTAGCTTTCGCTCTATAACACTTTGGAAGCAAAGACATTACAACCATCACATGCCATTACCAAGTAATGATACAAAAAGGCCTAGACTTATCTAACATCCATTAACAACTGGTATAAACCGCCAAACTCTCAATAAATATAAGTTACCACATACCTTAACTAAGTGGCTTAAATGAGGCTTACTCTACAATTATAAAGTATAATGAGACATAACCCAAGAGCCATGCTCTTAGATAACTGTCAATTAACAAACCATGAAACATCATACTAACATAATTGGAGTCCGTCTCCATAACACATAACTACTAAACAGAAACCAACAACGGCTAGAGTCTCATCTCCAAATATAGGAACAATTAAACATAATAAGTCCGGCATCTAATCGTACTCCCATTTACTAATCCTCATAATAGTACACATACTTAACATCCTTCCCATCCCGCTAATACTCAAGTCTTGGCTCATCATAAGCTAACAACTCATTTAGTGTACCTGTAGTTGAAAAATAAAAGGTCCCATAAGATTAAGTTATTGCCAAGTGCATGAGTGGCACAACAACGTACATATACTATGCAATAACATATCATAGACAATTATATGCAATAAGATAATTCAACAACGAGTTAATTATCTTTATTTAACAATCTTAATGATCTAAGACTTACGGTAACACAAGACCCCATAACATACGTAGTTATATGTTTATCACATAATTGCATGGGATTTAATAATATCACCTTCGTTTCCCATTACCCACAAGTCCATGAATCCAACAACCTAAATCTATTTAGATCCTTTCGGTATGCAACTCTATGGGGAATAATGCCATGTATTGATCATTAGGATGTTACCCTAGGGTCTACTATTTCCAATTCTAATGCCTAACTAGACAAGCAACTAATTAGTTGTATCATGAATATAAATTAGATTTATTTTATTACTTAACCTAATAGGAACATACAAAGAAGGTAAACATGTATGAGATCATTTATGTCACAAAAACCATATTCTCTTTAACCCAAAAACATGGTACTAATTAAATAGCAAGATTCAATAATCTCCTTTAAGTCAACTTGACTTTAAGTACTAATATTATCCCCATTCTCCTTCAATACTTAACACCTAAATATTTAACACTAATAATGAAAATATTTTAGTCTTGAAAATTACTGTTAAATAATGTTAAAGTTAAATTTAATTAGTGAGAAGATTGATTAGATAAGCAAGGTTAATTCAAATGAAAAAAAAAAAGGAGAAAGAGAATATCCAGATCACTTTAGGTAAGTAACGCTTGAATGCCAACTAGTATCTAAAAAAAATACAAATCCTTCTTCTACAAAACCAACATTACCTAACTCTTATCTAACTTACTCTTTCATATACTTCCTCAACTTGATATAAAAAACATAACAATAGCCTTCCCTCATACCAAACATCTTCGAAACACTCGAACCTGAACTACAAACGACTTTTTAACTTCAACAAATACAACACTTGTCTATGACCACTATCTAAACATATAATAAAACTGAGTGTGAATCAAGAACTTACTCGGATAATATAAGACACGTAACACCATACACACACATGGAGCATTTGATTTTCTACAGAATAACACATTCCAAGATGTGTCCCCGGCAAGAACTCTACATACCTTAAGACTTCAAAACTTACCTTGAAACTCTAAGATTGAGTATTTGTTCAATTTTTCTTCCTAAATTTGAGGGAAAAAGTTAGATTCTTGAGACATCTTGGGAAGGTGATGTGGAAACTGCTAGGGAAAGGAAGGAATTGTGAAGGAAAAGGGAAAGAAAAGAAAGAGAATAGGGAGAACGTGATGTTTTTAGGTAGGCAAAGAGTTTTGAAATAAGGAAAATTACTAGCATATCGCCAATCTTAAAATAAGGAAAAGGATGCCATCGTTTAGAAAAAGTAGAGTTTAATATTTATTGTTTAAAACCGGGTTTCACATGCACATTACTCATCTACAAACTACATTTCAAGCTAATCTCATGCAATGTACATTGACCACAATCACGAAACTCCTTTGTCTATCAAAAGACAATAATAGTCAATCATCCTCTAGTTCAACTATTACCGTATTAACAACTATTTTACTCTTATCATCTTCCACTTAGCATTAATTCTGCGTTATGTGAATCTTTTAGATTGCACTAAAAGCATATCACATACATCTAAACTTCGCTTTAGAATAACTAGAGCAACTAAACATGAATATATTTGGCAATTTGACCATTTATAGCCACAACCACTAAATATGAATATATCCAACAGTTTAACTGTCTACAAGCTCAATGCTTCTAAATCCCATATATGATCTAACTGATCCTTACTTGCATGGTGTTTCTATAACCTATAGACCAATAACTCAAGAGAGTATAAGAAGATTAGCACAAATATATTGCCATCTTATCTTCTAGTATATTCAATGTGATATTAATGTGCAAACTCAACTAGGTTATTATTAACTGCTTTCACAAGTTTTATTGTAGCATGATACCACTTGCTGCAAACCTAAATTTGTGTCTACATCAAACACCTTAGTATCATACTTAACTCTTTAGTTTCTAGATTACAAGTGCTAGTTCCCATATGTCCTCACATCACTACTAAGCTCTTAGCGTATGCCACTATCAAGGTCCCAATATGCCACCATGAGGCTTACACCAATCTATAGCCTTAGCTCTTGTACTGGTTTCAAGTAATACATGTAGACTTGAACTAATTTGCTAATGATTCCATTTGAGATTATTGTTACAAATCACATAACACATATGCGATAGAAGGCATACGTAAGAAAAGAGATATTTGAATTGAGGTTCAATATGAAAAACCTTAAAACAACATAGGTAAAAAATTCATAGGCATGACTAAAAATAGATTCACAATCGAGTCTTTTCAGATTTATACGACTTTCTCTACTACTCTCTAAGACTAAAATAAAATATTAGAGGAATATACCCCCTGTCTTTTATGTTTCCCTTAAATAAAAGAATTTAAAATTATTTAATGCATGGTGTTTTTGACATAGGAGGTTTTAGAAAAATTATAAACTAAGTTAAAACTTCCATATCTAAAGTTGAATAGCCAACTTAGGCTTGATAATATAGGTACATAAAATATGATAGTCTTAAAACTTAAAGTGTGATATTACAAATTATTTGGGCACAAAAATACACAGAATATAAAACTAAAGTAAGAACATGCATTAATGTAGCCGATCATGCACAGGAGATGATTGACCACGGGATTATTGGTTGGCTGCATTCCTTGGCAGTTAATTAAAAATGATGGATCTTGTTGATGTAGCACAATTGTTTAAAAAAAAAAAAAAAAATCTAACGAGAACTTTATGAAATGATTTAATTAATAGATTCATGTATTCTTATTCAAATTTATTGTTACTTAGGGTTCAATATGTAACGATATGATCTAAAGGTATTTGAAAATGCCTCATAAATAATTGAATTTGTTCGACGTATATTGCGGTTTTCCAGGGTACATCTTCCGTTCAAATTTTCTTTTCCCCGTAAAACCATACTTGGTCTGGAAAGCTCCGATCAGGAATCCGCCTTCGCCACCCAAGCTCCAAATAACTGTCTTCAAATTTGCTTATTTTAGCTCACCACTCCGATTCACTAGATAATATATATATATATATATATATATATATATAAATAAATCACGTATATACATATATATATATATATATATGATGTGAACTACCAATTATATTTAAATATATGGTAGTGATAGTAGATAATTTTCAAAAATATTATCTCATATTATTACGTATCTAAATATAATTAGAAGTTACTTATTATGTGTTTATATATATATATATATACATATGCATATATTATCCAGCAATCTTTTTTCGTAACAATCTCTTCCAGTAGTCTAGTACGATATGATTATGGTTATGTTTGGCTCCTAATCCTAAACTCAATATTTGAAATGCTCATCTTTA
>JAMXBB010000002.1:16873181-16977678 GCA_024138015.1 Lumnitzera littorea | reverse complement strand
AAAAAAAAAAAAAAAAAAAAGGACTTATGTCGACTTCATCTCGTTCAGTCCATGGTTCGGTTGGATTTAGCACAAGCAAAAAAACAACCGTGATGATGCTAAAAGGGTAATGCCTTAGTATTGTAATTACGAACAAGAGATTGTTCGAATCACATTTCTGGATTGTTACTTATGTATTAGTCTCTTTCAAGAGCTCTGACACTTGTTGCATATAAAAATTGAATAAGTATATCAAAAGCATATTTAAACCATTACCTATACATACATGACTTTCTATATGAATTCGATTTCAAAAAATCTCAAACCGAAACCTAATCAGAATTTCCCGGTTTCAAAATTTTTTCAAGAAACCGAATCAAAAAACCAAAAGTACGGTATGGTTTGATTTGTAATTTTGCTAGATAAATTTGTTTAACTTAAAATTTGCTAAATTGATTGACTAAATTCTATCAAATTTGGTTTTTTCAAAAACAAAAATAGATTATCGAAAAAAAATAAATCACAAGATAACTAAAATGTTTACGATTATGTTGGTTTTCAATTTTAAAATACCGATAAGGTTTCATAAGAAAGCAAATTAATCTTATGGTCTTCTAATAAGTATGGGGAGGCATCGATTGGCTAAGTTTATTTTATTTAATTTTATTTTTTAGGATCCTCGGAGTCAATTAGCAAAGCTGTTGGACCTTGAAATCTATTGGTTCTTGCATGATTGTTAAGTCTCAAGTTAGATATTGGATGTACAATTCCAAAAATTTCCGGAAGTTGTTTTCACTTGATGGTACATAGGTAAGCTACTATTTAGATTTATGTAGTAGCTAATTCCAAATCGTAAATTGGTATGAAATTGATTCATTGAATCATTGAACTGTCGGGTCTTAAAGGTTGAAATATTTCAACTATAGCAACTTACTGAACCGTCGAGTTATACCATCAGTTCAAAGGGTGATTTGACCTGTGATTCGATAACCCGTCAGTTCAGTAAGTTGCTATAGTTGAAATATTTCAACCTTTAAGACCCGACAGTTCAATGATTCAATGAATCAATTTCATACCAATTTACGATTTGGAATTAGCTACTACATAAATCTAAATAGTAGCTTACCTATGTACCATCAAGTGAAAACAACTTCCGGAAATTTTTGGAATTGTACATCCAATATCTAACTTGAGACTTAACAATCATGCAAGAACCAATAGATTTCAAGGTCCAACAGCTTTGCTAATTGACTCCGAGGATCCTAAAAAATAAAATTAAATAAAATAAACTTAGCCAATCGATGCCTCCCCATACTTATTAGAAGACCATAAGATTAATTTGCTTTCTTATGAAACCTTATCGGTATTTTAAAATTGAAAACCAACATAATCGTAAACATTTTAGTTATCTTGTGATTTATTTTTTTTCGATAATCTATTTTTGTTTTTGAAAAAACCAAATTTGATAGAATTTAGTCAATCAATTTAGCAAATTTTAAGTTAAACAAATTTATCTAGCAAAATTACAAATCAAACCATACCGTACTTTTGGTTTTTTGATTCGGTTTCTTGAAAAAATTTTGAAACCGGGAAATTCTGATTAGGTTTCGGTTTGAGATTTTTTGAAATCGAATTCATATAGAAAGTCATGTATGTATAGGTAATGGTTTAAATATGCTTTTGATATACTTATTCAATTTTTATATGCAACAAGTGTCAGAGCTCTTGAAAGAGACTAATACATAAGTAACAATCCAGAAATGTGATTCGAACAATCTCTTGTTCGTAATTACAATACTAAGGCATTACCCTTTTAGCATCATCACGGTTGTTTTTTTGCTTGTGCTAAATCCAACCGAACCATGGACTGAACGAGATGAAGTCGACATAAGTCCTTTTTTTTTTTTTTTTTTTTTAAGTTGGTTTAAAAAATTGTCAATCGAATGATTAATTTAGAGGGGCGATTCCAATCAAGTCAAAAAAGTCCAACTTGAACCATTATAAGAAATAAAATAATCCTTTCCTTGTAACTGAAAATTTTCTTTCATTGTAAAACTATTTACATAGATATAAGTGTATGCATGTATACACATATGACTTTTGCAACCATGAGTTTTAAGAATATATATATATATATATCAATTTACCTAAAATTTATATCTTATGCTTAATTTATGAACAAAATTAGTTGAAGAATACATTAGAAGTTTGTTAACTCTATCAACCTTTTAAATGATACAATGCACATTACTATTAAAAGAAGTTATTATTGTGATTTAAGATTACACATTGTGTATTTGACTTTTTCTTAAATTAAAAAGGAAAAAGTACACATTTAGTCTTCAAAATTTATTTTCTCCTATTTTATTTTTATCAAATCAAACATCCTGTTAGAAAATGGATAAAAAATATACTAGATTTAACGGAAGGGCTTATTTGATGAAAATCGAGAACATTAAAATAGAAAAAAAGATTGAGGATTGAACTAGAAAAAAGTAGTAAAAGCTGATCCCTAAATGTGTACTTTTCCCTTTTTCATTTCTTTCTCCCACTAAGTGTTAAATAGATCTTTAAATTATATAAAATGAAGTTAAAAGGTATAAAAGTGACTTAGAATATATGGAAACTAACTTAGTATTAATTTTCTCAAAATTCAAAATAGGTTTATATCTTTTTGGAATTAGATTGCAAGATATCAATGTTGATTAGGAGAGAGAAAAACTTAGAATTGATACATTCGAATGTATTAAGAACATCCGAACATATTAATGACGTGAGGAAAAAGGGGTTGTTAAAAAAAAAGCATCAAGAATATTTTTCAATGCATCCAAACATTTTAAAATTTTTGTATATCTCTATGTATTGTGACCTTTCCCAATTGAAATTAAACAAATGTAATATTTTGATTAGTTGAGTTGTGATTCTTCATAATGAACATCCGAGATGAGTTTGCAACTAATCTAAACTCAATTAATTGATTTGTTTTAATAGCCATTTGCTTCGGAAATGTTATAACTTTCAAATTTTCAAGAGAGGGAAAAGTGCATTTTCAGTTCTTAACTTTTGCCCTTATTTATGTCGTCTATGAATTCTTGCCAGTAGATGTGAGGGCTCTGTACATAAAAAGCTTGCAAAACAACATACTGTGAGGGGATGCGAAGAGGTTGTTCAGCATGATCACTCCGATATTTAAGTTAGCAGTGAAATTTTTTAGAGTAGAAAGTGACTTGGAGTAATAAGTAAGCATGGAGTGTAAAGTCTAGAGAGATTTACTATTGGGTAATGACTCGGTATTTATAGTGGAGTAAAGCCGGCAACTAAAGGTCAGTTGGTGAGAGAGATTTTTTTTTGTAAATATGGGAGAGTGGAGTCGTTGTGTCCGACATATCTCACTAATTCTAGACGTAACTGTTTCATACTATTTTATCCTTATCGTATACATTCTAGCCGTCATAGAACTTACTAGTCTTAGTCAATACAGACCTAGGGCTTAAGCTTACAGGGGCTAGCCTTAGGTCATGAGATGTGTTGAATCCGGTCGGATCTTAGGAGCTTATGTCCAAAGTGTCTTATCAATAATTTCTAATTCAGTTCTCAACCTTTATCACTTTTTCTAATTCAATCCTTAACTTTTATTTTTATTTTGATCCTTAACATCTTTGATTTTATCAAACAAGTCATTCAATTAGATCTATTATGTTTGGCAAAAATTAAATAAGTTAAACATTGAAATTAAAAAAAGTAAAGTTGAGGATTAAATTAAGAAGAGTGACATATGTTGATGACTGAATATAAGATTACACGTCATGCAATTGATTTATCTTAAACTACAAATTATAGTTCATTTTGTAAATCAAACCTAACTAAAACAAAGTATTACGGTTTGGACAAACTCTTAAATCTTCTTCTTCCTCTTTTTTTTTTTTTTTTTTTTTTTTTTTTTTTTTTTGTGCACAGGACAAACTCTTAATTCAAGCTGTATTACTTAGGCTCAAAGCAATCAAAAACTAAATCTTACTTTTCTAGATTGCTTTTGATGGAAAATCTGAACCAAACTAAACCGTATTTACTCATACTAAGTTGTTTCAAATCATTGTTTTCAAAACACGTTTACGAACGTAATTTATATTTATAGGAAACGATTGTGGCAAATTGAGCAACGACGTTATCGGCAGTTCCAGATTAGCAAAAAAATGTGGAAGCAGACTTCTTTCCAAACATCTCATAAAAGATAGACAAACCAGAGAATACTGTGTTTAGTCCACTTATATATATTACCAACATACTGAAGTAGGACTGTAATTTACTTGGAATGATGTGAAAATTATTACCGAAGTTTCAGTATTTTTTTTTTCAATTTTATACTTAAAAGCTTGAAGTTGTGTTCAACCTCATATATAATTGAACTTTTATTAGTCAAATTTACTACTTCACATCTACCCTTATATTCTTTGACCAATAAATATTTGTTGAGTCATCTATTGGAGTAGTTAATTTGATAAGTAGAACAAAGTAGTTGCTAAGCATGGATGCTAACCTTTCTAGCAAGATATTTCAGGTTAAGATTTCTCCTCTCCCATTGTAATCATGAAAAAAAAAAAAGGGTTTAGTTAAGTATGAAATTTTAACAAATTTAAACTTTACCCGTAAAATTTGGCAAGAAAAAAATTTAATTAGTATGAAATTTATTGATTTTAAAGTTCATGTATATAAAATTGAAAAATATAAAGCTTAGATATCTTAATATATTCTTAAAACTTCTAAAGAGAAAACGACTCCCATCGGTCTCAAGGAGGCTCTTAGAATCCTTTCAAATATGCATCTTTGGACATTATTTTGCACAAATCCATATTAGTTCCCCGTCATTTACCTGAAAATAAAAAAAAGAAAAAGGAAAATAAAAGCTCCATCAAATAAGCAAAACAATTATTTAGCTAAAACTTTTCATAAGGAAAATGCCAATATGCAACGAACTTCCAATCAGAAGCAAATACATAGATCAAATTTCTATTATATTTATATATGTTTAATATATAGTCCGAATTGATGTTTCTAGTATTAGCCTTCATTGATGTAATCTTTCGATACTATTCAATAAAACTGCTTTATGTTTATTGATTAAAAATATGTATTTCAAACTGAAATGAAATAAGAAATCGAGATTTACTTTGGTTTTGCCTTGAGAAATTTTTAACTTAAAATTTGTGATATTCCAGGATTAAGGGAAGTCTTATATAAAATATAGAAGAGATTTAGTACTAATTTATAAGAAGATAATATGATCAAATATTTAAAACTTGTAAGCTAAATGGTTGAAAAAGCCAATTGCTATTTATTGATTTGATTATTTTCTACCTTTAGTCTAATGGTTTGTCAAAGGTTTAATCCAAATTCAATCGAATTGAACCGTCCCACCCCTTTTATCTTTCTCGCACTCAAGAGCCAACATGCACTAGATTTATAACTTTGTACTGCTAATGTGAAATGAACAAGTTACTCCATACCATGACCACGGAGATCACTATGTTTTTTACGAGCTAATGTTGTCTTCTTCCCCTTTCTTATTATTTCTTCAATTTAGAGCCGTGTAGTTCTCAAAATGAAAATTAAAGAAATGATCACGTGAAGAACATTATTGGGAGGCATTATTCTGTTAGCCTCCTTTGAATATCATATAGGTTCAAAGTATGAGGCTCGAGGTTGATTGTGCTCCACCAAATCCCACGAAAAACCAATGGTTGCACTTAGATCAATTTTTAATCCTATTTCTTATTTCCTTTATATAAGAATCCACTTTGAAAAAAATTCCTTCAACAACTAGAATGAAGGATGGATCGGATCGGCTTCTACAATTTTCCTTTCTCTGTCCTATTATTTTTTTCCCCATTTTTGGTCTAAACTTTTGTAGACATGATTTTTATTTTTTATTTTTTGGTTGCTCCCCCTTTTGCCACTGCCTTTGCAATAACTTTTCTTTTTATATATATATTTTTAAATTTTATATCATTGAACTTATGAATTATATTAAAAGGAAACTTAGGATTTTTTGTACAGAAAACCTAAAAATAAAATCGAGAATATTTAAGAAATTTATCATTTTAAATACTCTCATAGAATTGTTAGGGACAAAATGCTCTTATAAACATCAATCTAAACGGATTTTTTCCCCAAAAGAGTTTTTAATGTCAAGTAATGACCAAATTATCGATTACAAAATATCTCCATTAGATTTAGGTTATAATTAGGCTAAAGAACTTATGCCATGCTTAGTATGCGAAAATAGAACGGAATGGAATTGTGGTTTTAGGTTCCATTAATACTCCCTATGTTTTGAAGTAGGGGTGAGCACAGTTCGATTCAGTACGGTTTACTCCTTCTTACCGAACCAAACTTAATATAACAATTCATTTTTTTTTTTTGTAAGTCAAGCCTAACTATGCGGTTCGGTTCATAAATTTTTCGAATCTAATTAAAATTGGTTCGATTCAGTTTGATCCATAATTCAAACCATTTATGTTAAATTTTTACTAAACATTTTTATCTCTAACAAATATAAAATTTTAAATATAATTTACTCAATTTAATTTTAATAATTGATACAAAATTATGATAAACAACAATAAGATAAGAAAATTTTGATAAAATTTATGAAGATTGATAGAAAAGAATATAAAAATATATAAAATAATTGCATAAATTTTTTTTATTTAACTAAACGGTTTAGTTTGGTTTTAAACGGTACAGTTCCGTTCGCTTCCTCGAATTGAACTGCGAACCGTTTATATACAACCGAACTGAATTGTAAACCAAACGGTTCGTAAAAAATTGATTTTTTAGTTTGGTTCGGTTTAGTTCACGATTCGATTTGCAATTTGTGGTTTTTTTGCCTAGCTTATTTTGAAGTACATTCTTATGCCAGAAGTGCAATTCTATGGAATCAACAATTTTAGTTAGAAGAGAAAGGCAGAATCGCAATTCTGACTTTAAGAAGGCATAATCACAATTTCATTTTTACTTTATTACTTATAATTAATTAAAATTACTTTTTTTAACATTTAGAAAAAGTATAACATAGAATAATTAAAGATATTTTTGATAAATAATTATATTTGAGTATTTAATATTATTACATTTCATTTCATTTCATTTCCTAACCATACCATATATAAATATAGGAAAAGATTTTCCATGTCCACGTTCCATTCCAATTTATTTCATTTTATTCCTTTATATCAAACCTGACGCTGACGTTGGACGAGAGGAAAGTAGACAACTTTACAGATTGACGGATTCATAAACGGTTTGAATTCTAAACCATGCTTTTACAAATGGAACTAACCCATTTATTGATGGTGTTGAAATTCTTTTTCGTAAATGGTATAATCATGCTGTAGCCTATCTGGATTAATGGGTCATATTTGAAATTATCAATCTTACCTTAAAAAAGCGAAGGGTAGCGGACAAGAAGTGGGAAGACTCCGCAAAACTGCATGATTAATTCATTCACACCATGTCTCTAATTGAAGCGTTCCCTTTCGCATTTACCCCATCGCACGTATTTGCTTACCTCATAATTTGGTTTCACATTATGATATCAAAGGCCGAGGTGCTCAGTTTAAAGCATTCGTAAATCATTACAAATTTCACCTGCATGCTCAATGGATATCTTAATAATTTCTTCTTAGGAAATATGATCGATACAAAAATTACAGGTTTTCAATATGGTCCTATGGATAATCATTATCATCCTTATCTATTTCAAATCCCAAATAGAGAGCACATCATCCTATGGATAATCATTATCTATTTCAAATCTCAAATAGAGAGCACAACACGTCGTCACGACATAAGCTTGTAATGCCGTAGCATGCTAGTATTTCAACCTTTTACGTACAAAATCACGTGTTGTGATTGGCTACGTATATATGAAGGTACTCGCAAAACAGACTTCACGAATAGATGTGATTTTGATATAAGTGTTCCATTTGGGGTCTTCGTTAGGAGCCATAAGAAAAAAAAGAAGAAGAAGAGTATATAGGAAAATGAATCGACGAACCAAACTAGACAACAAACATGACATAAAATTATAGGCAAGTTAGCTCTATACATCCCAAGTACCTCCTCTAATTGGAAGTTATATGTGTGAGAAATACTGTCACTACAATAGCAAAATTATGCTGCAGCAGCAGCAGCTTAAGGCTTTGTGTTGACTTTGTATTTACTTGTATGCTACCAATTTAGTAGTTACACTTGTATAATTTTTATTTGACCATTTGTCCTTCTTTCATTGCTTTATAGCTATATATAAATATGTCTTATAATAAACTCTTTAACTAACTAGTCATTTTTAACATCTCATAACTCTGTGCAACAGTTCTATACCCTCTCTCTCTCTCTCTCTCTAAGGCAAATTACATTCAAGCATTTTCTACTCGTAAGCTTTAGAAATTCATGTGGTATCAAAGTGAGTTTGAGGAAATTTTGATCTTCTTCTATTTGCAAATATGAGTAATCTTATAGATACTAGTAGTTGAAATGTTATAGATCAATCAATATCATATCCGCTTCTCCTTTCTACATCCAATAACCTTAACATGAGCATAGGCATGTTGATTTTCAAATGGAAAAAACTATCTAGGGTAGAGTATACTTATTAGGATGGGTTTAGGTGCAAAATTAATAATTGGATTCGTAGATGGGACAGTTGTGAAGCTTGATGATAATTCTAGAGGACATAGTTAGATGGCAATGCTACAACTATATGGTCAGTTGTTGGTTGATTAATTCGATGATTGTAGAAATATCACAAAATTTTCTTTATACTCAAACAGCTAAGCACTTTAGGATGAAATTATAGATCAATATGGCATGTCAAAAGGTCCCCTGATTTTTCAATTAGAGTATGAAATATGCAATTTGAAACAATCTAATTAGAGTGTACACACATATTATGACAAGCTTAAGAAGTACTAGGATGAATTGTGTCGATTGAATCCATTTCCTCATTGTTCTTATGAAAATTGCAACTGCGGTTCAGTTGAAAAGTTAACTGATTTTGAGTACAAAAGACGATTAGTTTGGTTTTTAATGTGGCTAAATGAAATATATGATAATGTAAAGAATCAAGTCTTATCAATGGATCCATTGCCAACAACAACAAATTGAAAATCAAAGACAAGTATCGTCTATTTTTTCTTTCGATGTAGAGAATTCTACTTTCAATGCTAAAGGAAGAAGTTTTGTGAATTCATTTGAGAAGAAGAAAAATAGGAGTAAGTTGACATGGAAACATTGTAAAATGGAAGGTCATACTATAGAAATTGCTTTTAAATTGTTGGCTATCTTGAATGGTTTAAAGGAAGGAAGGTTGTAATGCCGCGAGCTACTGCAAATGCTACTATGATTCCTAGTGGTTCATTTATACAAACCATAGCAAAGGAAAACGTAGTTCTTAAAAGTGGTGGTTGTCCAGTTGGTGCAAGTGTTTCTAAGTTGGATTGTTATACTCCTTTTGATCATGCAACTGGATTTTCAACAAATGATGATCATCATACTAACATTACAAACCAGAAACTTGTGCAAGATTTATGTAGCAAAATGTTCAAGATCATGAGGGCTTATAATCAACACGGTATTGGTGCTATGGCCAACAATGTCTCTTTTGTAGGTATATCGAGTTTCTTTACTTGTTTTAATGCTCTAAGTAACAATATAGATTTTGGGGATATAGTCACTCGGGTTAAGCTAGTCCTTTTTCTATTTCCTAATCGTCTTCATTTAGACAATGTCACTAGTGACTTGTTATCCAATCCTTCATATTATAGGCACTTGGTTAGAAAATTGCTATATATCACACTTTCTCGTCTAGATATACATTTGTAGTACATAAGCTTAGCCAATTTTATCTTCTCCTCAACAACCTCATTTACAAGCTTTAATGCATTTGTTCAGATACTTGAAAGGAACCTACTCTTAAGGGTCATTCTATTCGCCCAGCAACAACTTGTCTCTTTAAGGCCTTTTCAATGTTGATTGGGCTTCTTGTCTTCATGATAGAAAGTCTATATCCAATTACTGTATACTTTTTGGTGGTGCACTTGTTTCCTGGAAAACCAAGAAGCAAACAATAGTTGCAACCATAATTGTTAAAATTGTGATTCTGCTTATATGATTCTACAAGTTTACGATTTTATAAAACTCCTCAAAATTAATTTGCATATAAAATCGTTTTCTTATAAAAACTTATATTTTTAACCGATTTTATATGTCAAGCTTGATAAAAACTTATATTTTTAAACGGGTTTATCAAATCTATATATATGAGTTGAATGACAAAAAAAAAAAAAGATATCTCTCTCTCATATTGCATCTGTCGAAGGCAAATTATACTCAAGCATTTTCTACTCATAAGCTTTAGAAATTCACAATATATGGAAGAAGTTGGCAATCTATTTGGTTATATATGCTATGTATATATACACATAATGTGTATATATCAATATATTTGAATATTTCATAACAGTATTAGGTAGTTTTTTAAAAAAATATATCTATAATTTATAGATTCTAATAGATATATGTATCTATATACAATTTACACTTACTTTGTACAGCATAATGCTTCTTTTAGAACTTAGTTGACCAACTTTCTTAGGTACCCAGCCCAGCAGCTCTGCATACAGATAATGAGATGATTGGTGGCAGAGGTATAGGGTTTATGCTGTACAGTGTGGTCATGGTCCCAGTTTGGAGTTTTGGACCACACTTCCCTCGGATCTCGTGTGCTTCATGGAAAGCACGTGAAGGTGCACTTTGAAAAGAAGTAGATTAATGCTAAACGCACACATTTACGAGGATACATCATACGATACAAGTGTTTGTGTGCTTAAGGAACGTAATCCCCTACAACCTGGATGTCATGTACCGGATTATATTCACCGTTGGATCTAGAAGTCTACTTCAGTCTTTTAGTAGGGTCTGCGGATCTGATGACTAGCAATGACATCTAATGCACCAACGAGCAAATGTCGGAAAAATATTCTATGCCTACGAGTTACGACGTTATAACGTTAATAGGGCAGGCAGGATGGATGTCTTTAGCTTTAGGCTTAGGGTAAGCAAGATGACAGATTAAAAAGTTGGTCAATGTTGCAGGGATGATCTAGACTAGGAGTCGACGAACTTATTATATAGACAAGCGTGCATCCATTTTAGTAGATAATTCAACTAAAGGCGACAGAAGCTCTTATTTGAAAAATTATCAACCAGTTACCTGGACACATTTTTCTTTCCATTATTATTATTATTTTTTAATGGGAAGAAAGGCGTTCCAACTGTACGTTTCCATCCAAATGAGAAGAGAAAGTTGAATAGGTTCCACTCAAATAAGATAACAGAGTTCATTCTATATGAGTGATAAGTATCTAAGCTAAAAATAACAGACTCAAACTTCTTTTACAACAAAGCAAATCATTGTTTTTTTCAAAAATAAAAAATAAAAGAAAGGGGGTAATTATAAAAAAAGAGAGGACACTTTTCATTCAAATGCAAATGGAAATGGATATGTTAGATGGGATTTGGATTTTCTAGATTTTATTCTTTAGATTTTCTTAAATTTATTAAGTAATGGTTGAATTTTCTAGATTCTTAAAACATCTTACAATATTATTATGATGCCCTTTTTTTTTTAATCTTAACAATTGATTATAATTGACAACATGTTAAAAGGATAAAAAATTTGAAAAGGTAAATTTAGATTATCCATTTCTAGTTAGATGGGGCAAGTTAGAGATAAAATGTTTCAATTTTTGGTGAATATGAGGAATACTATCAACTCTTGATTATAGCAGTATTACAACTTCCCTTCGCATTTATGGATATAAACATGTCTTTTGTACGTACTAAATATTACAATGTTTATCTTCTATTTGCACTTGGAGGGGAACATGCATTTTATGTGTAATCTCAGATTAATGCGATTGCAATGAAGAGTTAAAGAACATTTTAGCATACACCTAACTGTTATAATGCTGATTATTCTTAGTTTGAGCTACTTAAAATGTAGTCCATTTATTTGTACTTGAAGATGGATGTATGCCCTCTTTCATTGCAATTACATCTTATAAAATTAAGGGTTTCTATTGAATAATAATTTTTCTTCAACATATTTCCAAGAAAAAAGTTAAAAATATTTTGGAACCTAAGAAGGGAGGCCATTGGGAACAACCCTCACATGCCTCCGGTGCTCCACTACCTGCCGGCGGAGACTTTTAGCGCTTCAAAATAAGAAACCTTTTCGCCTTACTTATACGTGTTTTTGTTGTAAAATATATAAGAAATATTTTCAAATTATATATCTATATATATATATATTGCTTAGTGAATTTGAGTATTAGTCATACACATTCGTTAAGACGACCATTCAAGATGATTTACTTAGTTCCGAAATCACTTCAGCCGACTCTTTACTTTTAGAAGTGGGTGACTCTTTAGAAAATAAGATATCTATGGCTTATATGTGTTTGACATGCCCTTTTTAATCCGATTGTCATATCGTCGATTTACAAGATCTACCGTGTCCGTCTCTTTACACTTTATGGCTTTATTCCTAATTTTAGGGAACAAGTAATCTCTTGTTTAACTTTTCAAGGTTTTTCTTTTTTTATTATTTATTTATTTTTAGAGAATAAGTATCATTTGATTCATAAAAAATTAAAAATTTATATATAAAGAAAAGATAGGGTAATAAACCTGACCCAAAGGTTACATCTCTCTAACAACAAATGGGTATCAATAATCTTTAAACATAAAAGTTCTAAAAAGAAAAAAGAAAAAAAAGAAAAGAAAAACCAGCACCCTAACAGGAGGAAATACGCGCATGATGGGTAGAAAACTAAAATCAAAAGAAAAACAAAATAAATAGACCCATAAGCTAAGATGATGAACGCGGATAATGGAACTATGGCAAAGTAGCAAAAGGCATCAACTTTTGGTATCATTTGGTTGCAAAAAAGATTTATGGGATTAGATTAGAGAAAATTTTCTATTCAATATTTGATTCGCACTTTAAGCTTAGTTACTAGAGAGAAAAAAAAAAAGACATGAAGGATAAGGCAAAATGCTATATAAATTATGATATAGAAGCTGACTTTACTAAATAAAAACATAAATTATTTATGACATAAATATAAGTAAATAAATATTAGATAATATCGAGGGTATAAATACTAGACAATATTAAGAATTTATAGTTTTTAAATAATATAAAATTATAATTAAATAAATTTTAGATAATATTGAGAATATAAATATCAACATATAATATAAATAAGAGACATAATAAAAATCTATTTCTAATTCCATGTAAATCACATACATAATATAATAATTTTATACTATCATGTATTTCGTATATTTATGCTATCTATTTTGTCCCGTCTTATCTAGCTTAGCGACCCAACACTACCTTAGCTTAACGATGCACCGACGAACTTGCCGTGATGATGGAAATGAACGTAAATATAAAATTTATGTGTCAACAAGCTTATGTTTATTGGATAATATGAGAATGGAGATAAGAAAAAGGGAGTGGAAAAAAGGGGAAAGGTGGACTGAGAGAGGAAAAGAGAGAGATTTGTCCCCCTTTTAGCGTATATAAAGATTTGTCGAGAATTTGATTTTATAAGAGGAGTGTATATAAATATTTACATTTTTATCTTGTTTTTTAACGTGTAATTCAACTATTATAATTGTTTTATTAGTATCTCGAGGACGTTTTTAAGCAATCAATGCATAAAATATATGAATTTCCAACCACAATTATTTTATTTATGTTATTATGGATTGGGGACCACCGTAAAGTATAAGGGTCACAAGGCTTGTGGTGCATCACACCCTTCGAGACGGTAGCGTGCTAATGACACCCAATAGGGAGATATTCCGAATATCTGACCCTGCCCGATCACCTGGCTTCTGGGATATGGCCATGGATAAATAATACACTAGGATCTGCAAGGATCACCATCGCTTTTAGGGCACAAAAAGGTGAATCAGCGCCAAATGGATTTATTAAAGTGGGATATACGTTTTGATGTGTCCATTTATTTGTTTCCAGCGTGTCCTTTCAATCATATGGATAGATTTGATTCGGTGGAATAATCTTTATGGTTATACATTATGCTTGAATATTATTGGTAGCCATATGCTCAAATCAGGGAGTTAAAGAAAAGTAAATGACTATCAAATTTCAATGCCTATCTAGCTTGTATGTTCCTTGAACGATTCGTAGCAGGGGAGACATATTTGTTATCCTCAACTTGATATCTCAATACTGTCTTCTTTAATTACAAGCTAATACTTAAAAATATATTATATCAATTAGAACATTTGTTTATTGTTTCTACTATTTAAGTGTTTGATTGTAATTGATAAGACAACCTTTTGATATTATTATGGGGATGCAAATAGTTATCTCATAAATGTTTCTTTCATTAGTTTTCCATAGTCGAAGGAATGGTGTCCATATTAAAAAAATGAAAAAGAAAATGTTAATGTTAATGGATACCGTAATAGTACTTGCGAATCAACCAAATAAAAAAAACTTTATACACATTCATGCACTTATCTTTCTTTTTTATTATTATTTTTTTCTTTTTGAACCCATGTATTTGATGTTGAAAATTATTAAAAGCTAGTGAATAACCTTTTTTAATTTACGAACAATAATTATAACTATGATTATAAAATTTCTTTTGAAAAATAACCGGTATACATATGGTTTAATAATGCATTTGCTTTAGTAAAAGGGGGAATTCGAAATACTTTATGGACGCTATATCATCGTTTTCATTCTTTTGTAATCTTAAGATTCCTACGAGTTCCAACTTTGTATCTGTTGAAGAAAGTGACTGTATTGCAAAACAATTTTCTGTCGTTTTTAATGGTGTACAACTTGAATTGATAGCTCCCTTTTTATTGGCAAAAAGGAAAGGTCAATTATCCAGAATTCATTTAAAATAGATAGCATCATTTTCTATAAAGAAGCAAGGTGGTACGATTACTTAATGAATAAAGAGAAAATATTCTTTACGATAATAATTATTTGGTGTAGAATTATACCTGACAATAATTAATATAACGATGCGTGATTGTAATTTTAAATTTATCAAATCATTGACTAATTGAGCAATTTCCACTTAAAATTTTCCTGTGTTTACTTTTTCACCATACAATGCAAATCTTCGTGAGTAACCGTATGAGTTTTATTCATAGAGAATAATCTGATGAATAAAGTGATAGCCCCACGAAAATAACACAAGTCCAAATGTAGAAGGTGTCGAACAAATAAAGGTGAAGTGGATATACTTATATTCATTGTGAAATAAAAACATGCATTTTGATCGAATTGATTAATTAAGCATATATAAGGAAAAAAATCATAATTATTAGAGCTAGCATGGATAAGATTAATTGCAACAATGTTATTGATAAAAATTAGACATACTAATCAAGCACACAGAGAACATCACTATAATTCAACTACTCGCCTTTCATTTATTCCTTCATGAACTACCATCTAGTTGCCATTCGAATGCTCATGGAAACATCATCTTGGCTGGGCAGTATCACCCTTTTTTTTTTTTTTTTTCTCGTATTAGTGAAGATAACTCGATCTTAAAAGTATATGTATGTTTAGAGCTAGTAATTTGAAACATAAACCATAGATCCGGAAACAACACAATACAATTATATATAATTTTCTATAAAAAAAATTGATATTAAATATAAATAGATCAGACCCATTTAAACACGATAAAATTCATATTTAGATTTAGGTTCAACTTGTGAGGTCAAACTTGCTTATAAAACCGTCTATTAAATAGATTTCATAAATATCTTATAGGTTGGATTCGTAAATTTATTTAGTTTTAAACTAACCAATATTTTGAAAATTAAAAGAGTATTATTCTCTCTTTTTTCATGAATATGTGAAAAATGATGCCTAATTATTGGTAGTGATAAGTCAAGAACTCATAATTCTATTAATGATGAATAGATAGATGACATAACTAACTTTACCTTTTAGAGATATGTCTATTGGTTTTAAATTTGTTTTATTTGTTATGATACATATAATTTTTAATTTAACTAAGAATTTAAATCCTTTAAAATCATTCAAACACTTAGAGGTAACAATAAATTTGAATTAGAGCTATATTTATATGAAGAGCAGCATATAATGATTGAATCAGATATTTTCAATTATTAGAATACTAATCAATCTCAATATTCTTCAATTATAAAAATCAAACATGATATCTTAAGCATAAGACACCAACAATAGTTTTAGAATCGTACACAATCAAATTCTTGGTCAACATAGTAGGGCATTAAAGTCAAAAAATATGAAAACTATTTTATATATAAAAGTTTAGTTTTGTGGAGACTGTAATAAACAAAATTATTTTTATAAATATTTCAATATTAGTTATTTTTATTAATACAATTTTTTCATATATAGATTCTTTCATTGTCTCCATACAGAAATTACAAGTAATGGTGATATACTATTAAGACATGGTTTGATTTAATATCAAAATGTTATATGGTCAACCAATGTTTAGATTTATTATATTCGATTGGATTTTACTTTATTAAACTTTTATTAAGTAGTAATTTCATATAAAAGTATTCAGACTCTATCATTTTTATTTGTAAAATATTAATTTTACAATCATCATTTTTTCGATGAATTTATATCTATCTTATGAAAATATTTATAACTTTTTAATCAATAAATAGATCTAATCTAAATACTATACATGTTTTTCAAATGGGTTGGATCACATGTTTAGGTTTTCATATATGATTAAAAACAAGATGGATTCAAATTAAAGTTTTCAAAACACAAACCCGTTTAAACAAGACACAACTTGTTACACAAATTACTAGCTCTTTGTATATTCTTAATGTTTAAAAATCAAATTTGGTATTTGTAGAAAGGATTAAGAAATGTGAAAGGTCAATTTGTCAAAAAATGTTATTATACTATAATTGATGCATTCATTAATTTCATATAATTTTGGTCAATTATGGTCATAATTGATTATTTATAATTAGTAGCGGTCACATTAGAAGTACAACGGTTACATACTAGTAATGACACTATAGACATAATATAATAATAATGGCGAAAATGTAATGAATGAAATTTTAAGAAAATCGTTCGCAAACAAATGTGCTGTATTTGGCTAAAATATGAATGTAACACATATGGGAAAAGGTAGAAGTCATATAATATAATAGATTCTTTTTATATATCTTTAACAAGTGCAATGGGAATAGCCATTAACTACCCTAATAATTAACGGTTAAAATTATTAGAAAAAAATCAATAATATCATAAGATAATTAATATACATATATATCTAAATAATACCAACCATTCTTTTATAAAAATTATACCACACCATCTGTGAAACGATGTTACCTATGCTTACATTTAATATTTCTAGTAGCTTGACTATCCCTTTTTATTTTTTAACAGCTGGTCGTGAAGTCATAAATTCACAGCTCACGGTACAATTCATGCCTATTCCAGTTGTCTTCCCGAAGAAAATAAAAGAGAACAATCAAACCTAGTAAGATTGTGGAAAATTAGTGTACATGGGAGTTGGGACAAGGAAGCAGTGAAATCCAAAAGTTAAAAGTGCTGAACTTGCAACTCAAGTTTGCGACCCTTAAGGGAAAATGAATAAATAAATAAAAAGCTTTACTGGAAAAACCCGATTTTTTATTTGAGATATTTAAATGGATATTAATATGCATTAAAAAATAAAAAAAATTATTTTTATAGATAGGAAAATATTAATAGGTATAAAGAGAGTTGTCAAACATTAAAACAAAAAAAAAAAAAAGAAAGAAAGAAAGAAAGAAAAAAGAAGCTTTTATACTCTTTAATCCAATTCTTTAAATTACAAAAAAAAAAAAAAAAAAAAAACTCAACTTATTACCTAGCATTTTCCCGCATCTTATAACAAAGCCCTTTATATATATTGGACGGTCCCAATCTTTACTTACTGCTACGAAGTTTCGAATTACGATAACACCTTACCAAGTGTTACGTTAAACTACGCTAATAACAATCTTGGCTAGTCATCTACCCCTTTCTCTTCCAAAATCTCCACTCCCACACCACCCCCACTTCCTCTGTCTTTCCCACTCTGGGGATGGACCTGTAAGTATAAACGAACCACTAAATTGCTCTACTAGTACTGTCCTGTTTGGTTTGGCAAGATAATCTGGACAAACGGTGTGTTGGTGTTGTAGTACATATATAATACTCTTAACGCTTACATTGCAGTAGTTGTTAATGGGTGGTGTTACGGACCATAAATGGAGCATATCAGCGCCATCTCCAGGAACAACAGTACCAGGAGGTGTTGTGGAGAGGGAAGAGCATTGGACGCAGTTCGATGACTCCGTAAATGCGGTGTCTTTTGGTTTCGTGGCAACTGCTATCCTCATATCGATGTTTCTTCTTATGGCCATCTTCGAGCGCTTCCTCAGGTCAAGATCAAACTCTGTTAGGACACGTTCGGATGTCGAGTCACAATCTGTGGTGGCCTTCAATGGCAAACTTGAGCACTCTTCTCCTAAGGTTAATCTCTCCCTCTCTCATCAACATCATACACCCAACATTTGTCAAAAGGTAAAAATAAAATAAAATAAAATAAAAATCTTTCATATATTTGCTTCTCAAGGAAAATTATTGGTGTCTGGGATATCTGTTCATAGAGCTATGAAAATGAATCGGACATTATCGATAATGAGTCTTTGAATGATTAAAAGTTGATAAATTAGGATAAATTTTTGAAGATTGGATTATTAGCTACTGGCCTAATGTAAGTCGATTTCATTGTAGAAAAATTAGTGTTGTCTTTGGTGTTGGAGTCTTTAAAATTTGCTTAATGAAAAATTGGGACCGATGAGCTTCCGTACTTTGCACATTTTATTTATTGAAGCCATAACGCGCGCAAGCTTAACTTCGATATGATATTGGATGTCATCTTTATATATATGTAAAAGCATGGAGACAATAATTTCGTGAGATGCGAACGGGTTGAGGAAATCAATTATTGATTATTTTATTGAGGTCTCGTCAATTAACGTGTGTCCAAACAATTGTTAATGCCATGATAAAGGAAATATATATACATACATATATATATATACATATATATATATATATACATATATGAGAAGGAAGAAATTTTTTATATTTGGTTTTTAATAAGTATCTCCATAATACTAGTCCACAAGCTTTGAAAAAATTGATTATTACATTTATTTAGAAGATAGAGTAAAAAGGGATGCATTATATATACATATATATATATATATATATATATATTGCTAAATGGTTTAAGCTTGCATTTGTATTCTTAAAAGTAAGTGTCTAAAATCTCATTAAACTCATTTTTTAGCATGAAACTCTAACAAATTACTCTTCATTTTCCTTTACCTTCTTTGTTCCTCCAATTTTTTTTCCTTCTCCCTTTTGTTTTTTCCCTATGTTTTACATAATTCTAATAACATATTTCTATCTCTAATTTTTTTTTCATAATTTTATTGTTCTTAATTTATAATCAACCTAAACACTTTATAAGAATTTTTTTTTAATTATTTTAGTAATAGAATTGTTTAGGTAATATATTCAATAAGTTTGCAAGTCAGAATTTCATTAGAAAGTATTAATCGACTAAACGAAACTTAACATGCTATTTCTTAATCAATATAGCTTAATTATAAGTGTTTTGATCACTCGTTATGATTTTCCCAAAAATTTTATCTTATTTATATTATATTAAATCCCATAGGTGTAGGTATTCATTTTTTTTTTTTGTCGAAAGGTGAAGGTATTCTTATTAAGTTAAAAAATTAAAAAAAAAAAGTTCTTCGTGAATTTAGCCCATAATTCGACGGTTCTGCGTCTGCCTTTCCTCATTGAATGAAATCAATACTTCCAAAATCGAACTTCCTTTTATAAACATAGATAATTGTTTAACATTAGTCTTTAAACACTAGAGTTGCATTTACTCATATTGGATAATTCTGGGTACATTTACATGGGTATACCCAATAAATCCTCGTAGACATTTAATGCATGCCACATTTTTCTTCTTCAAAGCATCCAAAACCTAAGGAAGTGGTCATAAGTTCAGCAGACATAGTGGTACTAAACTATACGATTTGGCGGGATAACTCCTATTAATTTCGATTTTCATCGTTTTCTGTCTCGTCCTTTGGCTTGTAGTGAGAACTTCCCTAGCTAATAGATTTTAAAAAATAAATAAATAAACAGCTCAACTTGTACGCATGAGATTTTACATTTGGCCTGTTTTTCAAACAATACATACGTAAACTTGTTTGGCTTTTTTCGAGATTGAATGTCTCGAGCATAACGACGTGTCTAATTAAAATAAGTACATTTATTATAGTTTAAAATTATTAATCCAAAAACCAAACCATTGAATATTAGGTTGATGTTTGGACTGGGACGTCCATGCAAAGTGGAATAATTTTTCATCTTATCACGTGTCTCTCGATGAAAAATTTTTTTGGATATAAGTTAGATAAAATGGACATTTTATATTTTTTACTCAGCAGCAATTTTATTTGTGATAATTGACAAGTACTCAATAACTGTAGTACTTTGTATTTAGTTATGCAAATAGCTTGTATATACTATGGACAACAGACAGATAATAAAATTAATAATATAAGTACAAAAGAAATGGTAAGGTAGTATGCCCAATTCTTTTAAATGGCTAGTATATTAGGCAATTCAATGGATGCCAGAATTAGCTAGTAGCAATTTACTTTTTTAAAGTGGTTTTATATATGTGTGTGTGTGCGTGTAAAACTGATAAAAAGGTATTGCTATATGTTAACAGTCATATCGCTTTAAAAGCAGCCACTGACTTGTTTCCATTCTTTTTTTTTCCTTATATTGTTTGTTTGACGTAGAAGATTAAGGATTTTGGATAATATAAATTATCATCCAAGATTTAGATGTGTTACCTGTCTTGTAATAAGTTCATTCATATCGATGATCATGTTTTACTCAAATTTGTCTGGATTTTTATATAAACCTTTTGGACCTGGCTGCAACTTATTTTATAAGACATACCAAATTGATTCGTTTTGCTACATTTACACAGATGACTACCTATACAAATGGAGTATCAGTATTGATGCCTGGTGAGGAAATACCAACATTCATTGCACGACCTGCGCCAAAACCATGTCCACCTGAGCCTATCTCCAAGCCTCCTCATCACGACCTGTGCGTACATAATTTTTCAAATTGAGATCGTTGCTCATGAAGGGACGATTTCTACATCCTATAATGACGGTCTATTATTCCAACGTCTAATGTCAAAATGGTAATAAATAAAAGTTAATCCAGTGAGATTTTGATGATCAGATAATGAACTAGACAATCCTGCTTAACTTATGTTTAGGAGAACACTAAACTGATCTAACATTGGAAAATTAAAGAGTAGTTCAGAAAGAAAAAAAAAAAAAAAAAAAAAGGTGAGTTCTCTTTTGGTGAACTAGGTATTCGTAAATTCGGTGCTGCTAGCTGATCCTTTTTATTTGATAGGAGCATTTTGTTGTGACATTGATGATGAAGACCCCACTTCACTTGATATGGTGAAGGCAGGACAACTTTGTAAATTTTCCATGTTAATTAAAGCCTATATTTATATGAAACTCCGCTATTTTTCTGTTTTAGTTCTGCGAGAAAATTATAAAATTGTTGCGACATTAATAATTGGGGACCCAGGAGAGAATGACAAGTAAGGAAACATCAAGAAACCATGGAAGATGCACGCTAAAAAACCCTACGAAATACATATTTTCTTCTATATGCATATAACTTATTATTCTTTTAAGTTAAATCAACAAATTGATGAAAAGGATATATAGTCCATAAAGAAGACGGGAGCTTTGCATAAATAAAAGGAGAAGTAAATAAATACAGCCTAGTGGGTAAACTTGGTCCTGTTTTTATAAATCTTTTTAGCACGGAAAATATTTAAATTCATACAAAACTGAATCAAATGGGGCATGTTTTTCTTATGTGTGAAAAAAGTTGCATCTTCTAATTGTCGATGTAACAGACATCCTGAATTTTTTCCCTATTCAAAGGCATCAAAATTCAAAGCAAAGCAATGAAGACGTGAAAGCAACTTAATTAGGAACTTTGGGCTTAGGTATCCTTGGCCCATGGGCATAGAAGTAGATAAACGACACTTGGAAGTATTGTCGATATGACCCAGCCCATCCTTGAGACGGTAAATGTTTCAATATAAGACTCCCTATCCCTTCATTTGATCTCATAAAATATAAAAAATAAAAAATTGAGTTATTAAAATATTGAATTTTGAAAAGCGAAAGCCCTTAGGCTTACACAATTATTTTTCCCTAAATCAAAGTAACATTATGTATAAAAGGAACATTTGAAATCCAAAAGATACAAATTGGAGTTCTCCATCGATTTTTTTTTTCCCCATTTTCTGTAATTTATTATTTATTTCTAATTTCAGTAGAAGTCTTTGTTATCTTTATCAAGATTAAAATCCTTCAAAGGTCTAAAAGGATGTTCTCAAAAATTTTAAATTTAAATACTCAATTTTTAAAAATAAAGAAAGTTAAACATATAAGGGGATATATTTATAATTTTTTTAAAAACTTAAATGCTAAAAGCGTGGGCTTCGAATAGATACGTTCTATGCGTGAAAGGGTTCGAGAGATGGTAGAATTATTTAGTTTGTTATATGGCAAAGATTCCCATTCTAGTCGAATAAGTTTTCAATCTAAGATGCCTGGCAACAAAACAAAATATTGCTCCAGAATTCTTTTGGCATGAAAGTAAGTGTTGTTGGTCATTTATTCATCTTATAGAGAGGGAGACATTACAAATTAAATGAGTTCAAGGTACCACTTTGTTCCAAGGATGTAAAATGGATTTTGGGCGAGTTTTATAAAACCCAATTCACTCAAATACTTACTCAAATCTCTAAGCTTTAGATTTTCCAAATTGTCCTCGAAACACGAGTGACCTTCTAGTATTGCCAAAACCAAATTCGCTTAAGAAGTTAGTACAGTTTTATTAAAATACTTTAAAATTCATATTTATATGGAAAAAAATAAATATCATTAAGAATTAAATTATCTATATGCAAAAATAAAAAAAATTAATATCGATATTATAAACGATCAAGTGATCACCTGCTATTACTCACTCCAAGCTAAAACAAAATCCAACAAAGTACAAAAATATGTAATATTAAATAAGAAAGAAATAGAGTTTTATTAAGTTTGGATTTAGTATGTATTGAAATTTTCCCAAAACCTAACCGAACTTAATAGAGTTTACTCATGCAAATACTATAGCGAAATTACTTATCAACTGCACTCCAATCTAAATATCTTGTAAGACTCGACCTACTTACATCTTTACTTAGTTTCAAACTTTTTAAGATTCTCAGCATTGCAAAACTTATCATACATAGATTGATTTATGTTTATAAAATAAGGATGACACTAGAACAAACTCTTTGTAGCATTTTTCTAAATTATGGGGTAAGATAAAATAAAGTTTCACAACTAAATCTCTAATCCAATCATCATTTTCTAACATCCCCATTCTTTCGAACGTCACTGCAGCTTCATATCTACAGCAATCACCACAGTAATCATCATCTTACTACCAAGGCATCTCTATCCATGGTCCTCGACACGAGACCATAGACTAAGAACCTCCCATTTGAGGTTTTGATGGATGGAGTGAATTCTTGTAATTCATAAGGTCCTTCATTTCATTTTTATTATTTTTATTTTCTTTAACCAAATAATGTTTATTTTAGCCAAATAGAATCATGTCTACGTCTTCCATGTCTGGAAAGTAAAATACATTTACTTTCAACGTTGAATGCACTGGCAAATTATTTATCAAGTGGCACAAAATTTGCAAAAGTAATTTGTCCATTTCTTGGAAAATAATTAATTCAATTATCCATTCTTTGGAGGAAAAAAAAAAAAAAATCAATGGTCCATAGCTTACGTGATAAATTAAAGAGTATAGTGGATGGATATATTCTCGTAGCATAGCATGAAATGGTGTTGAAGATATATTTTCTATATTATATTTTTTTTATTTTTTATCTAATTTATTTATAATAAATTAATTAATTATTTATTTTATTGAGAAAACATTAAGATGTTATTTAAAAATAACGGATATGAGGCATATAAAATGATAAAAATTTCTCTTTATAGATCTCAAATAAAGTAAAAATTTTTTTAAGGAAAATAGATTATTAAGATATTGATGAGGTATATTAAAAACCTTTAAAAAATCCTTATAAATAGGAATACTCCGTAATCGTGATATTCAGCTCTGCTTTCACTGTTGCATCAGCACAATCACAGCTACTATAGTATTAACACAAACACCAAACACCTACATAACCTACCACCTCATCATCATTATACCTAAATATTTGAGTAAGCGGCATATGCAGAGGAGCATAATTGTTAAAAACCGCTCTTCTAGTGCTGTATTTTGTACAACAATACTTTATAGGCCAAATAAGTCATGAGTTTTTTATCATTTACATTGGATCACTTCAGGATGCAAGATTCAAACAAAAAACATAAAGAAAGTCTTCTAGCTGCTATAGTGATAATGAAAATGATAAACCGGGTCCGAATCCAGCAGCGCCAAGCTTGACATGTTCATGCTCTAAGACTTTAATCTTTTCACAGGGAGCAGACTTCATTGTTCTTCATTGTATACTTTGCTCAGCTCGAAAGCTCCAAGGAAAAAAGAACCGAGGTACTGAGCGGTTTAATATTTTTGGGTGCATCAAACAAAGCAGCAGAAGGCGAGGGTTTTCCCACTAAATTTTGCCGACCATTATGCACAGAATTCGATGTTGTTATAGCAAACAAAAGGACTTTGGAAAGATGAAAGCAAGAAGTCTCTGTCCTCGCATCCCCAAAAAGGAAGAGAAGATGCCCAACTACTTCCTAGTCGTGGACCACTTCCGTTCCTCATCCCTAGATTATTTACAATCTCTAAATTTAAAGGGAACATGCGTTGTCAATGGTCATCCTGTTAAAAGATTAAAAAATTATAAAAAAAAAGAAAAAGAGGGGGTTATTTTAATATTCCGTGGATACTACCTTTCCTGGTTTAACTGTTAAAATTCTTTTACATTTACTTTGTTTTCTTTTCTTTTCTTTTTACCCATTTAATAATCGAACAATAAATTAAGTGTTGTTGTTATCGAGGAGACTATAGAAATCAATAGAAAAAGATGCATCTGTTTAGCTCGAATCAAGACATGCAGAATCATTATGTCAAAGGCAAGAAACAAATGGAAGTCCATCCTCAATTTTCAAGGTATCAACGTCATGATTTTGTCATACATCCTCCGGCATTGTGAGCCCGAATTCTTTTCATAAAGTAACATTGAAGTATTAATAGCAAGAGAGGGAGCATTGCTGTCCTCTTGCCATCCGAAAAGCTTGAGCAGAAATATATTTATGGGTTTGGCTTTAGTCCGTCAACTTAAAATAAAGTTGATCTCATATGTGTGTCTTGGTCGTGTAGCGTAGCTTAGCGTCTATATATTTAAGTTTTAGTTGTTGAAGAACGAGGGGTATGGCCTACTGATCAAGATCCCTGCCCTTATTATAGGATATTAATCCGATCAACATATGTTTGTTGGTAATTAATATATTCACGCTTAATCTTGTTGGAGACGACATTAAAGGGCTCTGCGCTTCCATAATTTGTTAGATCAACAAGGATTCGAGAAACCCAATACCATTATTCTACTTTTTGTAAAGCATCATTTACTTTTCTTGGAGGGCACTTTGGTATTGGCATGATTGGTCTCCACTCACCGTCTAAAGATGAATCTTGTAAAGGGTTGTCTAATTCTAATATAGGCTTCAAGTGAAAGCATCTCATCTTGTATCATAACCTCACATCGTCTCTATAACATCATTGATGTGCCCATGCATTGGTTGGAAATTGAATGTAGAAAAATTCATTAAAGAGGTATTCCATTGAATTTGAGCTTTACTCGAACAATCAATCTCAAAACTCAACTTGATCCCGGTTGAATTTAGAATGAATGACTTTGAGTTTTAACTCGATCTAAATACAATCCCATTAAAACCCATTTTTGTTTTGGAAGAAAATATTCTTTTTTATGTCTACACCTGACTAAAGTTCGCTTTAAGTGCAATTAAGTTTGTAAACTAATTAAACACTGTATAAATCTCAGCCCTATAATAAAACTATTAAATAGCTTGTGCGTAAGTTCCAATCGATTGTAGTTGAAATGAATTCAAGTAATTATTAAGCTACTTTCATATACCCTTCAAGGAAAATGACCTTTATTAACAAACTAATTAGCTATAACATATTCACATTAGTTGCCTTAATCTCTCAAGTCTTTTGTGTCTTATGATGTACCTTCAAAAGATTATATTCGATGGAGGGCCGCACATTATCTGACTAGTCTATATTGAAGCCAAATAATGACATATAGCATGCTTTAGTCCTTTTAGAAAAAGTTAATTAGACCCCAATAACATTTTTTCTTTTCTTAACGAATGTATTTTCACTTCAAGGGAAAAACCAAACAACCGACAAAAACACAAAATTGACGAAAAATCATCCTCAAATTTTCCAAGTATTAACAAGGCGGGAGCGGGATGAAAATTTGAATGTAAAAAAAAAAAAAAAATGCAAATGAATAATAAATAATTTACAAGAAAATGAAGCATTCCAGTGACACAAGAGGATTATCAATAGACTCATTTCCACCCTCCGAAACGCCGCCGTTTCCTCCCATCTTCTTTTCCTCGGTCTCCGTACCCAAACCCAACTGCTTACCATCAACCTCATTATTACAAGCACTACTATTCGCTTCACTCAATTCTCGTGACTTGCTACCTGCACTTCCCGTCCTCTTCCCAGGGCTCCTCCCCACACCACCTCCACCGTCTCTACACGTAGCCGGTGAACTCGACCGCCTCCGACAAGAACTATCCCCCGAAACCCGCCGTACTCCGCCACCAATTGTTCTCTCTCCGCCATTCCTCCCCTGAACCATTCCTCTACCTCTTACCCCCATCCCCACCTTGCCCGATCTCTCCGGCGACGGTACCGACCTCTGTGCCGGAGAAAAACTCCCACTCCCATTCACTCTTCCTCGTTTTTCACCTCCGCCGGCAACGTAAGGGCGCTTCCGTTGTAACCCTGGCTTCACGGGAGAAGACCCATTATTGTGCCTTCCATTAAGTCTCCGTTTATTATTATTGTAAGCATAACTACTATTCTCTCGCGTGTGATCTCTGCTGGTGACCTCATTCTCTCTCTTCTCCGTCACGGTGGTGGCCGTTGAAACGCTTCCACTGAAGCTGCAGATGTCGGAGTACTCCGAAACAGCTTCGGCCTCGGCCTCGGGCTCTTGAGGCTGATTCGTTTTAGGGTTTTGTTGTTCTTGTTCATGGGATTTGGATATCGGGGTTAGGGTTTGTTGGGGAATGATGGGTTTGGGGAGGAGCACAGGATTTTCAGAGAGGACGACTTCTTTTACGGTTTCTTCTTCGAGTGTGAGTTTGGCGGGCAGCGGTGGTTGATGGTGGTGGTCCGGTGGTTTGTGTGGAGAGAGAGAGTGGTCGGTTGGGTGAGTAGGGCTTTTCCTTTTGTTTCTCTTGGTGGTGGTAGTGGAGCTGAAACAGCAACCCATTTGGAGTGGAGGATAGTCGAGTCGTGTTTAGTTCTTGTCGAAGGTGAGAATGGCGTGTTGTGTCGAGTATTTTTTTCCTTGCAAGTAATATAGATGCTGTGGAGTGAGAGAGACAGGACACGAGTGGGTGCGGTACAATGGATTCAACTTTAAAAGTGGACGTCTTGTCTGGTATGGTGAGTGTCAGAGTGAAGGAGAGAGGGAATGGTGATTTTTCGAAAAGAAAAAGGGAGTGTGTTGTGTGTAGCGTAGCCAGCTTGGATGTGGATGTCGATGTGATACTAAGATTTATTCTCGTATCTGGTATGTATATATAGTATAAATATAAACAAAATTAATATTACTAAAATTTTCATATATAATATATGTGAAAAGTGGATAGTTATCGATTTTGAGAATACCTATTTTATTACCATATAATATATATGTACGTACATTTTACTAATATTTACATAGTATTCACAATTTTTTTTTTCCTAGGAAATATAACTTTGTAATAGAAATCAAAACATCAGCAATAGTCTAGCTTTCTAACAACATATTAGGACTACTTTCTACAACATCAATACAAACACCTTGATAATTGCCTCTAGCAATAACATTTAATAAAAACATAGGAACAACATTATCAAAACAAACATCGGCATCCTCTTCTAAGCTTCTCTTTGCAAGGATGTTTGCTGCTACATTCCTATCATGATCTAATCCATACAATGTAACAACATCAAAATACAAGAGGTTAAGGTTAGATAACATACCTCTAAGTTTAAATTTTGATTCTCACTTCAATCTACAGCTTATTGCGAGTCAGTCTCAAACATAACTTCCTTTGTAGATGCTGGGCTAGCATAATGCCCTCACTAATCGCTTAAAGTTTCGCCTCTAAAGGAGAAGCATTTTTCATACATTTGGATAAGCCCTTAAGGACATTACCATGATAGCCTCTACAAATTGCTCTAGTTCTTGCAACCCTTGTATTTCTACTTAAGGCTTCATCACCGTTAAGTTTCACCCATCCTTTCATAGGCTTTTCTCATGTTTACACAAATTTGCTCATATTTGCAGGATATCTCTTAATTTGATTTGAAGCCCACCATTCATTTACTTTTGCTCCGATTTTGCTACTCCATTCCTCTATCACCTCTTTAGATCAAAAGATTCTTCTATTAAGCTCCCTCTTATTAGTTCTAATAGCAACAAAACAAAGGCCTACTATGGAGCCATAAGTTGTTTCCAATTTTTACATTTCCAAAGAGTACTATCACATAACCATTTCTTAAATTCACTAAAGAAAATATCTCGATTACTTTTTGTAATATGAAGCCAATTTCATAACTCCTTCGTCCACTTACAGTTCATAAATATATGCCGGAAGCTTCCCTCCGTTTATTGACACAAAAGACATTCCAAACTAACATTGAGACCACATTTTCCCAAGTTGTCTCTAGTAGGAATACCATTATAAAGTATCTTCTAATTTAGCATTTGAATTTGAGGAATCGTTGGTGTTTTCTAAACCCATTCCCAATTCTCATTCGATTCTTACTATATCTCCTTAAGGCACATGCAATGATAAGCTAATTTAGATGAGAGTTCACCATTGATTTCATAAGGCCATGATTTAACATCCTCTACGTCCTATAGTAGAACTTGGCCTGACTTCTCTCTAATGTGATCATCAATGGGGTAACCAATAATATTTTCCTTCTAGTTGTTTGGTCCATCCCATACTTGACTTACCTTAATGATTTCATCAAATCTATTTAAAGGCTTATATAGCCATTGAACTATACATCCATTTTTTGTCTATTTGTCTCTCCAAAAGTTGGTCTTTTCAATCAAATAGAGGCTATATCATCAACTTAATTCTCGGCTCTAATAAGCTCCTTAGCAAGTTTCAATCCCTTCCTATTTCTCGAATGTTGGCATTCTAGTTTGTATCTTTGCTTGAGAAGTCTAGTCCATAACAAATTCTTTTTTCACACTTACCATGTCATTTTTGCAAAGTTTGCTTGATTTCATTTTTTTATATCCATCGCCCCTAAACCTCTAGACTCTTTATGTACATTTAATTTCTCCTAACCTATCCAATGAATCTTCCTCACTTCTTCTGAAGAACCCTATAGAAAATCTCCATAGATCCTCTCTAATTACTATGCAACACTCAGTAAGAAATGAACCACTTGAGAGTAATAATTGGTAATGCTTTCTAGGATAGAAGAGAGAAGCAATTTCCATATTGACATAATGAGAAGTTTAGACTTCCAACCAGTCAATATCATTCTAGTTTTCCCAAGAAGAAAGTTGAAATCCTCTACTCAAAGAGATCCATCTTACTTTACTAGATTGCCAAGATATTTGCTCATGTCCATATCCATTCTTATATTAAAAATTTTACAAATAATTTCCTTTAAGGACCATGGGCATGGTGTAATCTTAGAGAAAATACAACAAGACTTATCAAAATTTACCTTTTGACCTGGCATAGAGAAAAAACAAGTAATCATCTCAAACATGCAATTTGCATACTCTTCTTTTACTTATCCCATGAGGAGCAGATCTTCGACAAATAAGAGGTGAGATAACCGAACATTGATGTTTCTACACTTTAAAGGGATTTACTTCCCCTCAGCCACAAGAAGATGGATCATTCTACTCAAAGCTTCCATGATCATAATAAATAAATAAGGCGACATAGGATCACCTTGCCTTAAACCCCTCATAGCATGAAATTCCTCCATCATTGCTCCAAATAATAAGATAATTTACAAATGCAATGCAAGACCCTATTAGCTTTATGCAAGGTTCCCAGAAGTTTAGGCTCTTTATTATAGCTCGCACAAAGTTTCATTTGATTCTATGTAAACCTTTTCCAAATCAAGCTTCAACACCATCTAATGATTCTTTCCCTTCTTATTGTCAAGAAACTAAAGTACTTCTTAGAATATGAAAATGTTGTCCTTTGCATTCCTCCCCATAATGAAACTTGAATGTTTCAGGTCAATAAGATCATTGAGGAGAGATTAAATTCGATTGACCAAAAGCTTGCTAATAATCTTATATACTTTCATATAAAGGTTGATTAGTTGAAACTCCTTGACCTTATTTACCCTCATCTCTTTTGGAATTAAGATAATGAATGTCTTGTTTATCACATAAAGCACAATGTTCGACTAAAGGATGGAGTGAATTTCATGGAAAATTGTTTTTTTGACAATATCTTAGCATTTCTTAAAGAATTCTACATGGAAGCCATCAACAATAGGTGTCTTATTATTTTCAGTGCTTCACAAGGCCTCTTTTATATCTATATCAGTCCATGTCCTCTTAAGGTGGGATTTATCAACATCTGAGATTGTCTCTTGTCCTATAGACCACAATGATGAATTTAGGGGCACCATTACTTGTTCGAAGGTAAATAAATTCTAGAAAAAGGCGAAGGAAAAGTTGTTTCACATCTCTAAAATCAAACTTACAATTTCTCACACTATCAAATAAGCATGCAGTTCTTGATTTAGCTCTTCTTGTCATCACATTAGCATGAAAGAACTCGTGTTTCTTTCCCCATCTATTAGCCAACTTGATCTAGCCTTTGAAGCCTACAACTTCTCTTATGCTAGAACCCAACTCAATTCTCTTTATTAAAATTTCTTCCAGTCAATATGGAATTGAGAAGGGTTAGAGAATAATTTGCTACAAGCATCCTTTAAACCGGGCTCAATTGTCCTTTTGCAGATAGGAATAATGCCAAAAATTTCTTTATTCCATTTTTTTAGCACATTTGTAAAGTTTCCAATGCTCTCCGAGTATTTGAAGTTTGGCTTTATTCCATTTTTTTAGCACATTTGTAAAGTTTCCAATGCTCTCCGAGTATTTGAAGTTTGGCTAAGTCCATGAACTAGCAACCAAAGGTTTGAAAGAGGATAATCTAAACACATTGGTTGAAACTTGAATGGCCTCAAAGATTTCGATCTTGCTTTAACTAACAAATCAGTATTTAACAAAATGGGGAGGTAGTCTGAATGAGAGGATGATAGCAAAAGACCTTAGATTCAAGATATAACTATCTCAACTCAAAGTTGACCCATATTCTATCTAAGTGAGATTGTAGTAAATCGGAAAGGTTCTTGGACCTTTGGGACCAAGTGTATTTTGGGCCCACAAAGCCTATGTCCATCATGCCACACTCATTCATGCAATGTTAATATTTGTCACTTTAGATTAATAGATATTCACTTTAGCCCACTTTTCATTATTACTAATGACTTCATTAAAGTCATCAATCATAACCCAAGGACTCACAATTCTAGGTGCTTAACTTTTTAGTTCATCCTAAAAAAGCAAATGTTCCTCATAACAAGGACTTGCATAAATAGAAAAAAAGAACCAATGACAAGGAGAATGACATACCTATAATTCTAAGAGGATTTTCTAACGTGACACATTGTACTCACACATTCTGACATCACCCATGTTCTACATAACCAAAATTTCCCTACTAAGGCCTTCAAGTTCTAAACAAACCATTTTTTAAAGTAAAGGAAAGCTTGAAGTAATTCTGCTACCACCAAACCCATTTTTGATTCAATGATAACCATTGCTTAGGGCTTATATTATATCACCAACTCTTTGATAGCCCTGTGCCTCCCGTCAAAGTTGGCTCCATATGCATTGCAAGGAAAAACTTTGAAAGGCTTTGGCGCCATAGAAGAAGAAAGGGTATCTATCATCTTAAGGTTCAGCATGGATATAGTTGTCACGCCCCAAAGCAATAGAGTCGTCACAGCCCCGTCGTATAAATCATTCTAAGATAAAAGTTGGCCTCACAACCACTATCCTAGACCTAATCTATACAAGGCGTTTATGACTAACCCGTTTTGAAGTAAACAGTTCGTAATTTAAATAAATCATTTACCTAAAAAAGTAAGAATATATATAATAGAATTCAATTATTACAATTAATGTTTACAATGTTTTATCGTAATCTATTTCCTAGTTAATATATTATTTAGAAATGAAAAATTCTAAGATAAGAGCTTAGACCTTAAAAATATATGTTTGTTCTTCAAATGTTTTTTCTCACTCCCTAGGATCCAATAGTTACTAGCTTCAAAGTAGTTGTAAGCCGCTTCTTAACCAGTACCTACAATGACGTCTATAAGGATGTAAGCAACCACAGCTCAGTAAGTTATGATAGAAGACTTAAAACTATACCACAAACACAAACAAGGTTATCAACTAACTTATCAGGTCTAATGCATGTTCAAGCAAATGCCATCACACGACGTTGTCCGATTCGTCGTAAGATTAGAGAAATTGCGTCCGCTCTAATCCGGGTTGAGAAGTTGCCATTAATGTAACAGCTCACGACCAAACCTAAGCTTGTACAAAGGAGACACCACTCCTCCTGCGACTACCTTCGAATCATTGACTTTACCCTTACCACGACCTCCTCACCTGTCACTTAGTTCGACTAAGGATGAAGAAGAGACCTATTATGCTATCCAACGCTATCCTTTTCGAAGGAATTGGTATTTGGCTAAAGAATCCTAGGTTTCTCCTAATGGGCTGTCATGTAGGTCCAATTATGATTACAAGTCGTATATTTAATTAGATCCAATTTAGGATGATCAATCATTTCATACAAATCATACAATACAAGCTAAGCAGTAAATCAAAAATCATATCATCAACTTAGAACAAGCGCAATCAAGTACAATGCCTCCAAAATACAATATTGTATTTATCCCAACTTACCTCGACTCCTCGCTCACTCATTTGATGTTTGACTTACTCAGGCCATCGCCGATCATCCCTATAACACAAACGTGATATCAGTTTTTCATATAACTATTATAGGTTGGTTTTATCTTATAACGCTTATTGTTATCTTTTGTTAAGTGTTTAATATACCTAATTATCTAGGTCTTAAATCTTTTACAATTCTTCTTGAATCGTGTTAAGTTCTATTTCAGTTTTCGCATTGATTTCTAAATTAAGTTTTTAACTTAGTTTTTTTATTAGAGATTTATAGGTACACCCTAAGAAATCGTTCTAACCTATAATGTGAAATTAATCGCATTATCTTCGGATATCCTAAATATCGTTTTTAGTGTCTAACTAGTGTTCTAGTCCGTGTAGTACACCCGAATCCTAATTTAATTACTGAATTAACCTCTATTATGAGAAAATCTTACATTTTTCATATAATTACCCTAATTTAAGTTTCCTATCAGATTTATTGTATATTTCTATTATTATCATAATATCAATTCTAACCAATATTTTCCTAATTATTAATTTCTCATAATTATATATTACACATTATCACCAAATGTATACAAAATGTACACATTTAACATTCCTATCACTTCAAATATCATCTCCTAACATCAAATAACATTCCAAATATCTAAATTCATCCCAAATCAGATTTTGAACCTAATTACCCTAAATTACCAAATTAACTTAAGATGTACTATTTTTCCCCATTACTTATTTACTACATAATTACCCTAATAATTACATCTAACATCTTAAATGCTACAAGTATCATACTTCATCAGATTTCAATATCCTAGAACATATAATTTTACATCAAATTGATAATTACCCATTTAATTACTTAATTAACCCTAAAGTACCCATTTTATGCCTTATTTTAAGGTCTAAAAATTATCTAAAATTTTTTAAAATTCATTTTTGAAAAAGGGCTTCATGACACTATTCTATATCACCTAAGTAGTCTACACAAAAATTTTGGGCTCAAAACTACACTCCTAAGGTCATTTATTTCTAAATTGAAACATGCTCGGTTTTGCATGATTTCTTAAAGACCATATATCACGGGACATATTTTCACAAAAATAATATTTTTCCTAAAAACTAGATGCTAAAATATTTTAGAATAATGAGATTCATAATTTTTTAAGAATATTTACTATTTTTATAAAATTACACAAAATCGGATTGAAAATCGAACTCATCGATTTAGGTGGCTTTGGCCACCATCACCATAGGTGGCCATGGGTGTGTCGGCCTACCTGGGCGTTGCCACCACCATGTTGTGGTGGTGGCTATCTACTCCAACTGCTCGTTGGGTTTTGGTTCTCCTTAGAATCCTCAATTACACTGATTTTTGCTAAATTTTTGTAAAACCCTAATTTACTCTCAATTTCACCTCTCTCTAATTTTCTAAGCTTCCTGACATCCAAAATGAGCTTTTGAAAAATTTGGGGTATTTATAGAGATCTTGAGGAATTATTGTGCATTAATTTGATTAGACAATTGCTTTATCTTATTCCAATTTGCCTTTTGTATTGTCCTAATTTAATTGGCTAATTTTTTTCTTATTTTTCCCAGCTACCATGACCCAAATTTGGATCATTCCTTATTTTTTCTATTTTTTCTTTATTTTTTCGTAATTAATTATGAATTTTTTAAATTATTTAGTATTATTTTAGCACATTTCTCATATTTTAAGTAATTATGCGTATTTCTACCTACATGTAAATTCATATATAGTACAAATGAATATTCCTAAATATTATTTAGATCATTCTATAATTTTTAGTATACACATAATTTATCTCTAATGATTCGTTAGTTATTGAAATGTATTTTACACATTTTCAATAAATAACGAGTTATATACTTAAAATTTGAAATTTTTATATTATTTTATTTTATTACTTATTTTCTTAAATTCGAACTTACGAGATCACTTTTACTAATATTTCTAACTTTATTTGATAATTTAGGTTCAATCGGATCCTTTAATCGATCGCTCTAAATTCTACGAGTCAAACTTTGGATAACTGATTATGAGTCTTATAATAGCAATATTATAATATGAGTTAGGAGTGAAATCCTAGTACATATGGTCAATTTCCATCCTCCATTACAGTAGCGTAAAGGTTGTTCAAAACACCATCATCTGCATTTTCCACAAAGTCAACAATCCTTGTTGTTACTGGTCCTCTACGAGATTCATTATAAAGGTTATTCGCTGAATGTCTAGAGGGAAGAAGAGACCCATCATCACCCTCTCCACTATGGATTTAATGTCCATTCCATGATACTAAGAATCTTATTCCTTATCAAATTTGCTCGAAAGAGTTGCATTTTGATTACTAAAGCACCCTCTATTATGTGATTATTAGTCTCTCCCCTTAGTGATGGTGTTACACTTCTTGTGATGTCAACCGAAAGATTATCTCATAAATGCTTCCCCTCTTCCACTATATTATATCATGACTATCCCTGACGCTTTAATCACTACTCATCCTAAAAACAAATCCATTTGGATCTCCCAAATTATCATGTTTGAGTGGATGTCTAGTATATGTGAAGTGTGATAGAGCAGTTGAAGAGAGAGGTTAATTTCTAGTATTAGAGCTACTACGCCTTGCAAGTTTCTTGAATGCCGAAAGGTTCCTGCTTTGTGAAGGGTTAAGAGAATAGTAGTGGTTTTCTTTTTCAACTTTGTCAAAATCTTTTCCCGGTATATTCCCTCTGTCAAGTTTATTAAAACCTGATGCTTTGTGTCATCTTGATGAGCTTAAAGGTTGTGATTTTCCATGCTGAGAGTTATTACTCTTATTTAGGCTTGAACCAGCCATCACATTGGTACCTAATTCCTAAACTAAGGCATCATTTCCCTTAAGCCCTTTCTCTCCATAATTACTATTATTTATGTAAGCCTTCTACTTTTTTTTGCTAGGTACATTTTTTATTACTTGTCATGTCCCGAAAGTGATAGAGGTAACAATTCTATCATGTACACCAACCGATGACAGAAGCTAGCCACTCAGTTGCTATCATAGACTTGGTATACACAAGGCATATACAATTAAACAACTCTGAAGTATCTTCAATTTAATAGCTAAAGTAAAATGGAGACATTTGGTTCATTTATTACTTTGAAATATAGAAGTTTGATTAATATAATTCCTTTGAAAAGTATTTGGAATTTTTGTACAAGAAAAATTATAAAAGACTCCAAAATGGTTTTTACCATAAATACAATAGTATAAGTTAATATAGGTCATACAAATAGCCAAGTTGACTTCAAAATAAAGATAACAAGAATATTCCAATCCATTTTCTCCTTACTCTAAACCCATTATCCATCTTTTGTACATCAAGGGATTGAGTAGTCTTTGCGTTTATCTTCTAAGACCTACAAAAAAACTATGGGGATATAAGCAACCATGCTCAATAAGGGGATAAAGACAAAAGTATATACAGCACAATAATCAAGCAAGGTTGATGATAGGAATCAGATTACCAAACTCTTGACCGGAACCTAAGCCTAAGGATTGGAAAGCATAGCCAAACAAATTCTTTCCCTACAACTTACTATTGAGGAGTCCAAGCTACTACAGCCGACTTGATGCCTCGGTCGAGCCGAACCCTCTCATCCTCATTACTTGTCTCCAGCTGTCGATTAGAGCTACACTCGAGCAACAACTCGATAGATCTGAGCACCCACCTAACCGACCTGAATCTGAGCCTTGCTAAATGCATCCTAAGTGAATTCACCTTGGAAGAATTATATGCTTAGCTCGACACAATACTGCATCATCTATATTTTAGTCTATCATTTAGGATAGCTACTCCTGGGTGCTAGTTGATATCACAGCTAGAAGGAGAGTATATAGGCTTATATAAGTTAGTTTTTATTTTCTTTTAAGATGATTTTCTTTGTGAAATTCTATATCTTATATTTACTATTCACTTGGGACGATTCCTTTGTTGAATATCCTTGTGTTATGATAGGCCTACTAAGCCTTGGCATAAATCCCGTTTTAAGTTAAGGGTAACAAAGGGTCATAAATTGGAAATTACAACATAAGATTTAATATAGTCCTGTGAATTAGATCTATAAGATTAGATAAATTAGTCTCTTTTGAATATATGAATTTAGTTAAAAGAACTATGTCCTCTTCTAACTTTGCTTCTAATGAGCAATTAGAAGAATTTATGCTAAATAATAAGGATAAAATACACATGAAAGATTTTGATAAAGTAATAGATGATTGAAAGATTCCAAAAACATCTTATAATCAAATTTATCAAATGGCTAAACGGAAAATTTTTGGAAAAAATGATTATTTTATAGCTACGAAGGAAAAAGATATCCTTGTCTTTGATGGTTTAACCATAATAAAATTATTAAATGCTGACTTAATTAAAAGGTATGCAAAAAAATGGAATTACATGCACATATGTCTTGTTAAAGTAGGAGCCAAAGCTCTTACCAAATCAAGTCTTGATACTTCTTTGTTTATGTTCTTAGAAATGCTAGGAAATTGGTTTATGAAAGGTTAATTTGTGCTACCATAGAAACCAGTCTTAGTAGCGCAATTTGAATATCATCCAAATATTACCCTAGGACTTAGAGATAAAACCATAATGAGTTCTTTAATTCTTCAAATTAAAACTCATAATTATAGAATGATAGAAGGAGCAATACCAATGGTTGTAATTTATAAAATATATTTTAAGTTAATGAAAACTGCTTTTGGTTTTAAGACTTATAAAATAAATAAGAGAGGTTAGACTCTTCTTAGCTAAGTAGACTTAACCAAAGCCAATGTTTCTATCTCCTAAATGATATAATGGTCTCACGTCAACTTACCTGAAATTGGGAAGTAGAGAATCTACTCTAAAAACAACCTGTTTACAATATTAAACCATCAAATGTTGTCTAACACCCGAATGGAAAAGTCACAATTCAATTTAATAGAAGATCTTTTAACCAACCTAGAAGACCCTTAGAAATAAGGTCAATGTCATCTTCTTCTAGGAGATCAGTAAATTTTCCTCCACGTCCACCAATAATGCAATCACCATTCAATGTCCAATCCAATGTGCAACATAATGTCCAGGATAACGCTTTTATTTTTAGAATAGTCAATAATAGATCAAGTATAACCAAATCAATATACTAACCAACTAATGAGTTAAATCATCGAGAACTTACACCTTTTAACATAGGTGGCGCTGAACTTAATGTCTTAAAGAATCCTAAACCTTTTGAACCAAATAGAATTATCTTAAATAAAAAGTTTAATTCACCTAAAAATGAAAAAAAATAGAAAATGGTATTTTAATACATTTAATAATGTTAAGCAACAAATAACAAAGAATATTATAATTTTATGCATGAAATTGGTTCTCAAATATATTTCTTCAATTGGTTTGAAGAATATTATTTGAAACTAAAATAATTAAATGTTATAAATGAATATTTTAAATGAAAGTTAAGTGATGGACAAATAATATAATCAAATCATCCATCACTCAGTAACATAAAATCTACTCATAAAACACTGAAATAACTCTCACACCTTTCAAAAATGCTACAAAAGATGAAGGCTTAGGAATTAAAAAAATAATAAATCAAAATAATTTTACCAATCAACATTTACACACTATAAGAATACAATTATACAAAATGGAAGATGTAATTAATAGGAAAAATAAATAAAACTAATGAAAAAACTCTGGTTAATAAAACTAATAAAAATACATCTTTATTTAAACCTTTTGAAATGTTAAAAAATTCAAATAATGAACTTTTAAAAGTTTTAGATGATAGGAAAAAAATATTAAAAAATAAAATAGTTAAAAGAGAAACTTCATCTTCAAAACCAACTAATATGTTAAGATTAGATACACTTGATGTTCTTAGAAGAAATATTGTCATAGATGATACTTTTTCACAAAAAATTAATGTTATTGATAAAACTAATAATGATTCAATTAATGAAACAATGTCCAATGTTTTTTTTTTAAAAAAACCTTAATTATTAATGAGTCAAAAGATGAAATTAATAAAATAAATTGGAAGGAACCTCAAAAATTATACTATCAAAGAGTAACACCTCCTGATATAATTATTTAAGAAAAGAATGATAATTATTAGAATAAGTATCCTACAAAATCCACATATGAATGGAATATAGATGGATATTCAGAACAAAAAATTCTTAATGTTCTTAATCAAATGATAATGTTTTTCAATATTAATAAAATTATTCCAAATGTTACTGATTATCAGGTATCACTCTTTTTAATTTTTAGTTTTACTGGATAATTAAATGATTTGTAGGATAACTATCTCACTAAGGAACAACATATCAATATTTTAACTTTATGTAAAATTGATGAAAATAAAAGAAAAATTCTAGATGATAATAATAAACCAATTCAAGATATGGTTAATACATTAATATTCTCAATTAGTCAACATTTCATAGGAGATTCTTCACATTTTAGGAATAAAACCTTAGATTTGTTATCTAATATGAAGTATAAGTCTCTAAGATAATTTAGACAATATAAGGATATTTTCTTCTAAAGGGTCTTACTTAAAAATAATTGTAATCAACCTTTTTAGAAAGAAAAAATTTTAGCTGGTTTATCTAAATTGATAGGAGAACAAGTTAGAAATAAAATCTGAGAAGACAATAATGGGAAAATTCCTTATGATAGTTTGTCTTATGGAGAATTAACATCTTATGTATATAAAATTGGAACTAATCTGTACACAACAATTATGTTACAAAAATAATTAAAAAATGAATAGTGCTTAAAACGCCAAAACCTTGGTGAATTTTGTGCTCAATACGATCCCTCTTTTGTTAATAAAAAGAAGAAAAAGAATGTTAAACACTCACGCACATTCTCAATGTTCACATAAAAAACTCTGAAGAAATTTAAAAAAAAAAAAATCCCTTAAAAAATTTGAAGATAAACCAAAGACAAAAAATATAAGAAAAAATCTTACAAACAATTAAGGTATTATAAATATAAAAAAATTGATCATAAAGTAAACTTTTGTAAGATTAATAATAAGCTTAATGAATTAAATCTTGATGAACAAACAATAGAAAATATTTTATAAATTTTTTGTAACAATGAACCTTTGACATCTGAAGAAGAATGTAATAAACGAATTCAAGATAATGATATTGAAACATCTTCTGAAGATAATGTTGAAATTAATATCTTAACAAATGAAGAAGAAGAGATTTTTCGAAATATTGATCGATTATCTAATGATAATGAAAAACTTAATTATGTAAAAAATACTAATAAACCTAATTTTACCCTTACGTTAAATTTACCTTATAATCTCAATGAAATTCTTGAAAGGGGAAAAAGAAAAAAGAAGAAATCTATCTCCATTAATGATTTACATAATGAAATCAATATTCAAAAATTAGAAATAACAAACTTGAAATTAATGCAATTAAAACTTCAAAAGGATTTTCTTGAATTAAAACAGAAAATGATTATTCAAGAACATTCTGATGACAACTCTGAAACTAATGTAGGAACCTTAAATAATGATAATATTCAACAAATTTTTTATAATTATAATTATCTAATACAACTTATTGAAATAACAACAAGGAAATGGATAATTAATATACCAATAAGAATTAACAATGAGTTCATGTTAGAAACAATTGCGTTATTTAATACTTGTGCTAACTTAAATTGTATTAGAGAAGAGTTAGTTCCTACAAAATATTTTTAAAAAATGACCTAATCTTTAAGCTTTACATCTGGTAACAAATTACAAATCAATTTAAAACTGTCCAATGCTGAAATTTTGAAAGGAAATGCTTCTTACAAAACTGCTTTCATTCTTGTAAAAAATTTAAACAAAAATGTTATTTTAGAAACTCCTTTTATTAATCTAATTCAACCATTTTCTATTAATGACAAAGGCATTGAGAGATAGTATTTTAAAAAGAAACTTGTTTTCAACTTTGTCTCGAAACCACAAACCAAACACTATAATTCAATTTTTGAATTAAATTGTTTAATTAAATGTAAAGAAAAGCATCTAATGTTCCTAAAAAATGACTTTGAATTCAAAAGGATTAAATCCCAGCTTTCCAATGAAAATTTTAAAAGGAAGATTTCTAATTTAGAATCAAAAATAAAAAATTCAATATGTTCAACATTGCTTAATGCCTTTTGGAATCATAAATCTCATATTATAGATTTACCATACGAAAATGATTTTAATGATAACAATATTCTGACTAAGGTAAGACCGTCTCAAATGAATAATGAAGTTTTAGATTATTGCAAAAATGAAATTAATGACTTGTTTAATAAAAATTTAATTTATAAACATAGGTCTCTTTGGAGCTATTCTGCTTTTTATGTTAATAAAAATGTGGAAATTGAAAGAGATATACTTAGGTTAGTTATAAACTACAAACCTCTTAATAATCCTCTAAAATGGATTAAGTATCTAATACCTAATAAAAGAGATTTGCTTAATAGATTACATAATGCTAAGATATTTTCAAAATTTAACATGAAATCTAGATTTTGACAAATAACGAGTCTAATAGGTAAAAAACTGCATTTACTGTCCCTTTTGGTTAGTTCAAATGGAATATTATGCCCTTTGGACTTAAAAATGCTTTCTTTGAATTTCAAAGGATGATAAATGAAATTTTCAATGATTGTTTAGATTTTATAATTGTTTATATTGATGATGTTTTAATATTTTTTTCTAATATTGATCAACATTTTAAACACATTAGAATTTTTATCAATATAGCAAAAAATAATAGTTTAGTAGTTTCACCGTCTAAGATTAGTCTTTTCCAAACTAGGATTAGATTTTTAAGATTTCACATACATAGTAGAACAATAATTTCAATCCAAGGATCAATTGAATTAACTTTTAAATTTCCTAATAAAATCAAGGATAAAAATCAACTTCAAAGATTTCTCTAAAGTTTAAATTATGTTGCTGTTTTTTCCCAAATCTTAATATTCTTTGTAAACCCTTATATCAAAGATTAAAAAAAAAAAACCCTTAGTGGTCTAAAACCCATACTAATGTAGTTAAGATAATCAAGCAAAGAATTAATGAAATTCCATACTTACATATTGTTGATCCATCTCTACCAAAAATTGTAGATATTGATGCTTCTGATTTAGGATTTGAAGGAATTCTAAAATAGAAACAAAATGATAAAGAATGTGTAGTTCAATTTGTTTCTAAATATTGGAATGAATATTAGCGTGATTATTCCACAATCAAAAAGGAAATTTTAATAATTGTTTTAATAATTTCCAAATTTCAAGGAGATTTGTTAAAGCAAAAATTTCTTTTACGTATTGATTATAAAGCTACTAATAATGTTTTAATAAAAAATGTTCAAAACATGGCATCAAAACAGAATTTTGCAAGATGGAAATTAATTTTATCTATTTTTTATTTTGAAATTGAGTATATTAATGGATCATCAAACTCCCTTTCTGATTTTCTTACTGATGAATTTTTGCAAAGAGATGCATCCAAAAAAAGACGAGGATAAGGGAAAGAAATCATTAATCCCCAAGAAGGGATTAACTAATATCAAAACATGGTTAGATGTTCACAAATCATCTAATGCCCTCCTTGTAATCAAAGAGGAATCCTCTTCTAGGACCTCGAAACCAATGTCTCCTAATGCTCAATCCTCTAATGTCCTAAATGTTCAGTCTCCCAATACCTAAACACAATCACATAAAACCCTTTCTGAAATGTCCAATATGACAATTACACCTAAATTTCTTAGAGTACTTTAAATTGCTCTATAACCCAAAAATGTACCTCTAATGATTCCAGGAATTCAACCTGTAGAAAAGACAATTCCACAACAAATGGATATACAAAGAAAAAAATCAAAATGTACAAATTACTAAAGTGTCATCTTTAGTGCAAAAACCTACAGTTTAAAGGTCAAAATTTTTTCAAAAATTTATTTTCGGATATGTTTTCTCAGTTGAGAAAAACATGTTTGAAAAAGATCCCTTTGAATATGCAAGAAAAATTTTTACAAAAGATTTCTTTTATATTCCATATGATTATTATAAACCGATCCAATTTTATGAAAGAATTTTAAATGAAACTAGATCGATTTCTTTTAAACATTTTGAAAATGATGGAATGATCAGTTACTCAATCGCCAAAATTCATAAGGTCATCGACCTTAATGAATGGCGTATCCATCCAACAATGCCAATCAAATTTCAAATGAACCCATTATCTACACAACCCAATTATTGAGTTAATTATAATTATTATGACTATAAACAGGCTTCGTGGAATGTCTTTTATCAAATGAATGCAAAACGATCATACACATGGCTCATATTTTTTTATAATTGTTCATCAAAAAACCTTATTTACTGGTTTGCACATTGGTGAGGACAATTTGGAGTAGTCCCTGAGATTGTTCATGAAAGGTCCAAAAATGGTTTTAACGTTTTTATGGAAGATTATAACCTAACACCGCATGAAAAATATTTCCAAAAAGAAATGTTTTATTTTATGCACATTAGTGTGTTTTGGGTTATGATGTAGTTTTTCAAATATAAAATTGATAAAACCACAAATACCACAAATTTAATCAGAATGTATAAAGTAAAGTGGTGGGATAGTTTTAAAATATGGAATAAAATTGATGAAGAATCAATTCTAATATGGATTAAAACCCATAGTGATTCTTCAATTATTCTTACCGAAGCCTTAGCACCACTTTTCCATGACAAAGGATTTTTAATGTCTTTGTTAACCTATGCTAGTTCTTCATATCAAATGAAACAAATTTTAGAGAAAGCACTTGCTAGCATCAATGAATCAAGTCAAGGATCAGCTTCGACTTCAGAATTTGGATCAAAGTCCCAAGACAGTGGAAACTCCAATGAAGACAGCTATTATGGAATAAACCTAGTTGATCCTTGATCAATGTATGTATTTTGTTTTTCTAAATGTATATTTTTGCACTATAAGATACAGTAGATATACGTATACACATGTATCACAATGTAAGACTATATCATCGATGACCTCAATATACTGTTTACTACAGTAAAATGTCTACCATTTTAATAGTACCTTGTTGGCCACAATGATACTGTTCACTATAGTACTTGGTCAACTCTCCAGATTATAAATGAATGCCTTCATTTCATTCGTAGGCAAAGTCGGATACATACAAACACATCTTCTCCTCCTAGACTCTCTAGCATGCACTTTCTTTCTTCCTCTCTTTCTCTCATCCTTTCTTACACATATCCTCTCTTCTTACTCTCGGATCACTCCACTTTCTCTCATCTTCTTTTCACACACATCTCCTCTCTCTCTTTCACCTCGTCCTTCTCTTCATCTGATCTACCTTGAATCATCCACTTTCTTTCTTTCTTTTCTCATATAATCAATCTTAAAGTATTCCTACGCTTTTGTCTTAAGGTATAATCAAATACCTTCAATGAGTCAATGTTTTTAGTTTTCTTATGATCCAAAGGTAATGTTCTTATATTTTCTACAAATCTTTTAATGAAATAAAATTCTTGTTGTTTTATTATCTTTTTCCTATATTACATCTTGTGTGGGGAATCTCCAATTAAGTTGGGTGTAAACTCCACAAGATCTGTTAATATTCTGTTTTAATTGTTAACACCCCATAATCGACTAGTATTATCGCATGTGGTAGTTTAATATTAATGTTTATTTTATGCATCTAATATTAATGTTCTTTAATATTCTTGCATAAAGCCCCACTAGCCTTGGTTTTGCTACTTGTGATGGTTTTATTAATCTGTTGTTATTATTATTTTATGTCTCGAGCTGATATTTATGTTAATACTTTTGATTATTTAAATAATGCTATAGAATTCCTTGAATGGTATTGTTTATTATTGTATAATAGTAATTGGTATTAATACTTTTAATAACTCCATTTGGTATTGATAGTAATATCAGGCTGTAGTGGTTTAAAATTAATACAAGATTCTTTGGTATATTGGTTAGAAACCTAAATGTACGGGCTAGTAGCCCAAAGTAAGGTAACCAATCCCTTATCGACTTGGTAAGACAATGCCATGTACTAAGGATTATTAATGTAATGTTTAATGTTTTAGAAAAAACTAAAGATAATAATGGTAATGAGTTAATTAAATTTTATCCTTATTTAGAAGATGCTTTAGAATTTTTATTTTTATATAATTTAGGCATATTCTCTTCTTGGAGAAAGGTTTTATTTGTATGATATTTATTTTAAAAGAAATTAATATTGTAATACATTAATTTAATACATTGATACTGCATCATCTATATTTCATTAAGCTATTTCATTTATATTTCAATCTATCATTTAGGATAACTATTCCTGCGTGTTAGTTGGTATATATATATATATTGTGGTTATCATATCTAAGTGTTGTCCCTTATCATTTTATTAAATTTTGTATTATTAATCTAGGTTTGAGATATCATTAAATTGGGTCTCAAATTTCATAGTCTTCTTGTTTCGATAATTAACAAGTGAGTTTTAAAAAAATATTTTTAACTATTAGCTTGCTTAATTATCTTATGATTCTATTTCAAATACCTAGATTCTAGGTCGTTTTACTAATTTGTAGTCCTAACATGTTTTTCAAGTCATGACAAGTGGATTTTCATAGATGTTCTAAACTTCCCCTTGCTAATGTCCTTCTTTCTAAAATGCAAGCCTTGATTTTCCTCGTTATGCTTATCAACTAAAGCTTCATTACACATATTCAGTTGGATTTCATCTTCCTTTCACAATGAAGCCTTTTCCCCTAAACCTCCAGTCTCCTCTACAATTGTGTTTCCTTGGGAAGAGTGTTTATGGGGAAGGATATCTCATCCTTATCCCCTAATACTATATTTTCCATAAATTTTCTCAAGCATCGAGAACTACTATGGTTAATTTTTCCATAATGCATTTGGGAGAACCTCATATTGAATCTTGTAGGAATTACTATTGATGATAACTGTGTGTTTTAAAGGCAAGTCCACATTAATTTGCACACAAATCCTTACAAAGTGTCCTCTCTCCAGTCCTACAATGTACGAATCAAGGTGTAAAATAGGATCAATTTTCTTGCTAGTCTAATGAATAGCAAGAGGAGAAAAATATTGAATCGGTAAACCAAATATTCGGATCTAAACAGCTACTACAGTGAACCCAACAATCTCTAGGTGAAACTTTGGTTCTCATTTCTTCAAAGCCAAATAGTGTCCATTGATAAACCACGATCCATTATGAATAATCCATTGAAAATATATTGTATTTTCCATTGAAATGAAATAAAACTCAGAACCCACTTAGATGAGTTTAAATGCATCAAGTCCAAGCCACATCTTATTCAAGTGACCATAACATCTTATATCCTGTGTTTAGCCCCATCACTTTTGCTATAAGAGTATGTTGCCATGAAGCACGCAGAATATTCTTCTCGGACTTAAAAAAATTAACATGACATAGGCCAAGATTAGCCTTTTCATTCAAAGCATCCTCTTCTTCCTTTGAAACAACATCATCTTCATCTTAATCTATAGAAGGAGGATTTCGCAAACTATTCATACATAGTTTTTCATAGGTACCTAATATATTTGTTAAAACAGTGTCTTGAAACGAAATCTTATTTGTTTTACCCAGCAACTACGAATATGCACTAAGTTTTTCTCTTAAGATATGATCGTTATTATCAACAGCAAGTTACTCCTTGATATGGTGAAGGAGACGCTAGCATTATCTTTCAAAGACCTTTTGTAGCTAGGGTTAAGGTTTTCTTATAAGGAAAACATTCCTCTCCTTTCAATAAAGCTTCACAAATTTTTCTTTTACTACTTTTAATATGCACAATTTATAATACTAAATGAATCATTTTTATATGTCATGTTTGTAAGTTATGATACTTGTTTACATTTTTATTTTTTCTCGTTATGGAAATTCTATAATTCATTTTTTTCCTTTTAGAAGATATTATTTATACTTAATGTTAATAAGGCCTTTTAGGCACAGGCCCCTTAAGCCTATGCCAACCTGATAAGGCTTACGGCTTAGGTTATGTTCCTTCAAGGCTCGACCTTCCCCATCATGGTTGACCTCAGCCTAGGCCCATCACATGGGTTGCCTAACAATAGTAGCCACCAATGGCTAGAAGAACAAAGATAAATCGAATGATTAAGTCAAACAACTACCTCTTATATTTGTGAACCACATTAGACATCATTACTCCACTACCCAATACTTGTAGATATGGCCTTTGCCCAATAACTCTTCTCCAACTACCGACTCCACTTCTTTATAAATATAAAACCATAACCCGATGGTAAACTACTTGATACTTCACATACTTGAGCCTAATTGTTGCCTTGAGTACTCTTAGTCTCCTTACATGCACATTTAACTTAAGCATCAGAGTGACTACGCTGGACAACACTCTGATGCCCTTAACTATTCTTTATTTTGCAAGCTCATCTAGTTATGCGAAGCTCAATTCCTTCCTAAATCTCTACTAACCAATATCCTGAGATGATATTTGGTGCCATCTATAGGAATTCTAATCCTATTTCCTACCCAAACATACTAAACACTCACCCAGACACATCGTTGATCAACAACATGTCTCATATTGACAATCCAAAGAACTACAAGTTGGTGACCAACCAACCTATTGAAACCCAGCCCTTACTTAAGGAAATGCTTGAGCAATGCTTAGAGCACTCAAAGCAACTAGTTGAGGAATTCGTTGCCTAAAATAGGTTACTCTATACTCACTTCAAGAAAGCGAAGAGACGTAGTGCATAAACCTATCCACTCAAAGACTCTAATGCCCGTATTGGGCAAAACAACCACCACTAGTACCAATAGAATGGTAGGATGAACAACCCAATCCCCCAATGCAGCAAGAGATGTACAAGTGAGTTTTGGCTTGCGGGCCGATTCATTTAACTTGCTTTTTAAACGAGTTTGAGCTAAGGTTTTTTAGCTAGTTTAAAAGCGGGCCAGATGAGCCTAGTTCGTTTAACTCGCGGGCCAAAGTGAGCCGATTTAGGTTAGCCCATTTAGTATATTTATACCTTTAGCCTAGTACCAACTTGTTTAACCCGTTTTTTAAACGGGTTAAGGCTAAGGTTTTTTGGCCCGTTTAAAAGCAGGCCAAATGAGCCTAACCTGTTTAACTTACGGGCTAAAGTGCGCTAAGCCGGGTTGGCCCATTTAACCCATTTGTACACCTCTAAATATAGTAATAACCAATAAGGTCTGTAACTACCTAAGACTATGCCTAATAAGAATTGGGCTACTGGGCCTTTAACCTATAGCCAAGCCCGAAGCCTAGAAGGACTAACAAGATAAATCCTCTTGTTCCAACTAACTCCTACTAAGGCCGAGCTCCAGATTGCTAATCCTTATTGCTGGCCAACTTCTTATGCTGAGACGAGTAACTACAAATCTCTCGGTAGTCTTATACTAACTAGTCGAAAACTCTACTGACTTCCCGGCCCCTCACACATATTTGCTCAACTCTGACTAAGTCAACCTCCAGATCAGCTACATTAGTGCTAAGAAGCTAAGAGCCCCAACACATAATCGTAGCCACTCTTTCTTGAATGAGCCCAAGTTTGCTCGATACGTTTGCTCGACATCCCTACTCAGCCTTCCATTATGATTATACTATTTTGTCTATTTCTACCAAAAGCATCCCTAATATGTTGTTACTACGTATCCTAAACCTACATGAAGGAACTTGCAACACCAATCATTAATTTACTTGAATTATCATTTTTACCCTTTATTACTCTTTGTACATTATTTCTTTTAGACATTACCCTTTTAGTCTTTTTCGTTTTAGGTAGATTGCTTTAATTTCTCAAGTATAAATACCCATTGTACATGTAGCCACATAATAAATTATCCTCTTATCATTAATATACTGAATATACCCTTTTGTGAACATTGCTCCCATTAGCTTGTTTACTCTTTTTACTCTTACCTTAACTATAAACCCTTAAATTTTTCAACCTAACATCTAAAGTAAACTCAAGTGTGTTAGATATTCCTAAGAGTCAACAAGGCTAGTTAAGATAAAAACACTAAAATAATAACCGAAGATTCAATTACGTATAAAACTTTTATACCCTAAATGTACTTAAACACTAATAATTGTACCCAAAAGTAATAAAAGCTTAAAATTATAACTTTAAGGATATAAAAGTACTAAGTCATATCTATTCTAAAAACCTAATTGCTAATATATCCTTAATATCATACAAAATCATTATCAAATAATCAAGATAACTTTCAATTATTCATAAATGCATACAATACTAATTTAATTTACTAGAAAACTAAGATATTACATTGTAGATCACATCCATTTTTTAATTATATAACTAGGTTAGTGTTATATAAAGTTAAGTATTTGGTTGTTGTTTATACTATATATAGTTAGTATTTGTATTCTAAATAACATACTTCATGATAGTTACACTAAGTACTATACTAAATAATGTATATAGAATATAAATACTTAGAGGAAGATCTCATTAATTATTCTTACTAATCATTTCAATAAATCCCATATTTCCTTTCATTTCCTTAATTTTCTTCCTAATTTTCCTTAATTACCTCATTATGTACATACAAATTTCATTTAATTTAGAATCTTCCATTTCTTTCTATTGAATTCTTTCCTTTTCTTTTGGATTTTTTCCCCTTTTCTTTCCCTTATCTTGCCATCTAACAATTGGGAGTTTCTAGACCCCGACTTGTCCCACTTATAAACCACAAATTAATACAAAGTTAACCCCTTTTCCCTTCCATTTCCAAACCGTGACCTACTTCTTGCCTTTTCATCTTCAACTTTTTCTCAATTTCAATTTCACAATTTCAACTATCACCACAAACTAATATATCATATATACTTGCTTTCCTTTCCATATTATAAAGGAGGGAAAAGTATGTTTTTATATGATCTTTTATCTTAATTAGTAATTAGTTGTATAAGTTGGGTTAGTGTAGGAACTTTTGTGTAATATATACATATGTGTTATTGAAGGTAAAAAGCTCCATACTTATGCTTAGGAGTGTATGAATAATTAGGTATACATATAGAAATACCTATGTACATACCACAAGTGAGTACATGTGAAGTGTACATGTGAGGGTTTTAGTGAAATCTTTAGTATAAGTATAGGAAATGCTTAGATAAATGGAGAAGGAGCATATATACATATGTTTAAGTATGTGTATACAAGAATACACTTGATGAACACATGTATGGATACTCTTACACATGAGTACCCTTTATGTACATAACCAAAAAGGAAGAGTATACTAACTATACATATATATACTTTGCTAAATAAGCCCATAAAGTGCAAAAATATGGATTTGGTGAAGCTTTCTTAAAAGGGTATACAAGGTATACGAAAATACATATAAAAATGCATATGCAACCGTATATATATATATATATATATACGGGTATATGTACTAGTATACGTATAAGTACATAAGTATACATACTAGTATATTAAAAGTATAAATATATACATAACATATGTATAAAGTACATAAATACATAAGGATAAGTATACATATATAATGGATAACATAAGCATAATATAAATGATAACATAAGCATACAAAATAATAAAATATAAGATGATATAATAAGATATCCTATATATATGTATACATGTACATATATGGGCTGAAATTATTATAAGCCCCCAGTATCCATCTTAAATTGAATTGTCCTTATTTAAGCCCATAAATTAATAATAATAATGTAAGATCATCTAAGTGTAAGAATTTAATGCCTAATAAAATCATTAAGTACTAAAATAAGATAAAAATTGGACAATAAGAATATTTAAGCTTTAACAATTAAAATTTCAATAAATTTAATCCATATCGTAAAACACAGGTCTTAACGTCCAAAACGGACATTACCGTGTGAACGTACATTTGAAAACGATGAGAAACGATTATAAGTTCACAAATATCGGAAACAAAATAAAAAAGTTACATACGATTAGTGATATGGTTCAATTGGATAAAAATTGATAGTAATTTAAGTAGAATTAGATACTGAAAATTACTAGTTAATTTGATTACTTATTATCGTTGTTATCTTGTAATGATCAGGTGATCCTGACAAGGGTGTGGATCTTCCGATCGATTATTACAACTAGGGCAAGTCGACATGGCCAAGTGAGTATTTACCCTATGATTCCATACTTGTATGTATTTGTAGTTAGTGAACTTAAATGATTCTATTAATTTAATGTTATGTAGGGTCAAGAAATGCTTGTGCATGTTATTATTTATTGAGTTGTGAATTTACCTTAAATGCGGATAATACATTGTTTGTTACATGGTAGTATAGATAATGATTGTATGTGTTAATGTTTGGTCACACTATAACTGGATGTAACTATATTCGGCTAATAAGATGAAACTGGAACATGCATCAATATGCATTGTATAGACATAATCTCGACCATCACATCACATGGAGGTAGGGAGAGGCTATACAGGGGTTATTATTATAAGTATATTGGTTCAGTATAATGTACTCGTACAATACGACCTTACCTTGGACTATAAGAATACTAGGCATTAGAGGCACCAATCGTCTAGTTAAAGGTCAAGTCCAGAGGCCTCCATTTAGGAGTAAGTGTGGACTGCGAGGGCCCATTCACGATTATACTTAGAACTTGGTTTTTATGAAAATAAAAGATTTTTTTATTCAAATACGGAACGTAGAGTTCCATAGGAAAATAAGTTTTAGTATAATACTAGGATCTAATTAGTGTTGTGTATATTCCAACCCTAACTTCGGAGGACGTTAAATCTAAATTGTGTATAGTGACTAGTTAACTGTACGTATTACTTAGCTTGCTGTTTGTTCATTTATTCATATGCTTGAATATAATGTATGTATAACTTACTTGTTGGTGTAGCTAAGGGTTTTACTTACTAAGTGTTAACTTACACCCTCTTAGGCTTTTGATGTAGGGCGACCTTTTTGTCGACACTGGCCATAGGATGTTAGAGGTTAGCACGGGACCTTAGGCATGTGGGCTACACAGAGTATCGAGAGGACTTAGTTATGTAGATTTTTATATGTGTACTTTTCATTTTGATAGTATTGCAGATATAGATATACTCAATTATTGTTTAGTGTAATCTTTATAGTTTGAATCTTATATAAATATGTTTATGTGATGATATCCTGTTGAACCGTATGCTCTTGAGAAGTTAGTGATTGTAGAGCCTTGTATATTGTGTGAAGAGTTCATGATTGGAAGAGTAACCAATCAAGGGTTTTTCATATAGTATACGGCATTTGCTACTACTAGATCATCCTCAATTCGTGACATTAACCCTTAAGTAAAGCTAGGTGACAAGTAACCTCATTAGACCATCTTATGCGTTATATTGAGTTGTGCCATGAGTCATTAGAAGTTCCTTGATGCATATATCCTCAAAGTTGTTTGTGGGTTTGCTTACTTTACTTTTACTATTTTCGCACAATCCCATCACCTTCTTCAAGCTTTCAGTAAGCTTAAATCCATCCCTATGATCGACCTTGTCTATTCTTGGTCTCGATCCGCATCATTGCCCATGTTAGTAATGAGCTAGTGGCCGAATCCCATAGAGCGTCGATACACTCTACAACACGCTAAGATCATCGAGCAAACAATGCTGACCTCAATGAGCTCTATACTATTGTAAGGAGGCTCTTCAAATAATAGGAGAGCAAAGTAGCTAACGACGTTGGACCAATCACTAACAACACAACCCCCTTTGCCAAGGGTGTCCAGGATGAAGTGTTGCGTTCCAATAGTAAGCTTCCTACCTTGAACCAGTAAGATAACACTAATGATCTTAATGATCACCTCCTCCATTTCCATACCCTCATGAACCTTCATGGTTATGGGGATGCTATTATCTACAAGGCTTTCCTAAGTATGCTGAGGAAAGCAACTCAAACGTAGTTTGACCACTTGCTCAAGAACTCCATCGACTCCTTCGATGAGCTAGTACGAAGGTTTAGCCTCCACTTCAGGGCTACTAAGCCTCCGTCTAAGGACATATTGTCCTTATACCTAATAAGGTAAAGCGAGGGTGAGACTTTATGTAAATATATGGCCTGGTTCAATAATGCCATAGTCGAGACCCCTCTGCAGGATGGAGTAGTAGTACGTGCCACACAGCTTAACATACGACCTTCAGGGGACTTCTTCCAATCACTTGCAAAGAGCAAGCCAAAGGCCTTAGTTGATTTCTAGAATAAGGCCAAGAAATACGTAGACTAAGAGGACAACATTCACGCCAAGCACAATGTCAATCGAAAGAGGTCGGGTGGAAAGAAGTACAAGGAAAGATTGTCAATAGAAGACTACCTTAGTAGCAGGGCATTGAGCAGATCTAAGGGGGAAGGCTTGAGCAATAAGAAGTGCCAAGTAGAGTAAAACCCACTTTCTCCTCCTATCTACATGCAACGTACCCCTCTTAATTGACCCATCATCTAGGTTTACTCCAAGGTGCGAAACAAAGGTTTGCTACAAAAACCCCCTAAGATGAAAGGGAACCCTAGTTGTTGGAACTCAAACAAGTATTGCCAGTTTCACAACGACTACAACCATACCACTAACAAATGTTTCTAGTTGAAGAATGTAATTGAATATGCTATTCAACGGGGCTTCTTCGATGAATATGTGGCCCAGCGAAGGAATGACGATTGTTCCAATGATGGTGAACATAGGGCACTTCAAAGGCGACAAACCAAAGGCTCTCGAATAGAGTAAAATGAAGATTACCATAATGATCGAGCCTCCAATGGCATCATTAACATTATCATTGGAAAGCTACACCTAAAGAGACCACCTAACACTAGCAACTTCGCTAATGCCCAATCCGAGGTGTTGGCTATTAGAGAAAAGAGACAAAAGATTGACACCTCAATCTCTTTCTTTAACGAAGATCTAGAGGGGGTAGACACCCCTCATCAAGATGCCCTTATTATAAGGGTGAAGATCACAAATTTTGAGGTCTTCAAGATTATGGTAGATACTGGTGGCTCTCTTGATATCCTCTTTTTGCATATGTACAAAAGGATGACCGTCAAGATGAAGCTTTACCACCATAATCTCATTGGCTTCAATGGGAGTACTATTCAAGCCAAGGGAATCATCACCCTTAACATGGAACTTGGCGATGACTACAACGTCGCGCAATGATCAATGGAGTTCGTCATGGTCGATTGCCCATCCTCCTACAACACCCTCTTAAAATGATCGAGCTTAAATGCATTTAGAGTTATCACTTCGTCCCTCTACTTGAAGGCCAAATTCTTAACCCTTACTAGGGTGGGAATTTACAGATGCAACTAGAAGCTTTATCGATAGCTTTACATCAAGGTTGCTAGAGCAAACGGGGTCATCGCTCTAGAGATCAGCCTACAAGAGAAGCCGGCTAAGAGAGGTGAGCCAGGTGAAAAAATAGAAGAGGTGTAAATCGATGCCTCTCTTAACTAGACAACTAAGGTCGAGATCAAGACCCTTTCCGAGGTGAAGGAAGAAATAGTTGCCCTCCTACAAGCCAACTCAGATATGATTACTTAGTTGACAGTGGACATGCTCGGGATCTCCCCCAACTCAGCAACCCATAGCCTCAACATCGACTCTACCGCACGGCTTGTCAAATAAAAGAAGAGACAGTTATGCCAGAAAGGCAAGTCGAATTAAGGAAGAAGTGCAAAAGAAGTCTAAGAAGTAGTGAATTTGTGTCGATTATACCAAACTCAACAAAGCTTGCTCGAAAGACTACTTCCCTTTCCCCATGATCAATTAGCTAGTTAACTCCATATCAGGATACGCCTTGCTTAGCTTGATGGATGCCTTTTTAGGCTACAATCAGATAAAGATGAACCTAAAGGATGAAGTCCATTCCTCTTTTTTCATTGACTTCAACACGTATTATTACATGATCATACCCTTTAGCCTTAAAAATGTCAAGCAACATGTCAGTGAATAGTGACAAAGTTGTTCAAGCCCTAACTCAGGCAAAATATGGAGGTATACATTGATGACATGATCATCAAGAGTAATCAACCCGGCGATCATGTCAAGGACCTACAGGAAACCTTCAATCAGATGAGGAAACACAACATGAAGCTAAACTCCTCAAAGTACGTATTTAGGGTCAGCTCCAACAAATTTCTTGGCTTCTAAGTGACCCAAAGATGTATCAAGGCCAACCTTTAAAAAATATATGCTATTAGGGATATGAAGTTACCAACCTCGGTCTGAGGTGTATAGAAGCTCACCTGCATAGTGGCTACACTAAGCAAATTTATCTCCAAGAGCGCAAACAAATGTACTGAGTTCTTCAAAATCCTTAAAAATCCCAAGAGTTTTGAGTGGACTCCTCAACGTGTGGTAGCCTTCAAGCAGTTGTAAAACTTCCTCACATACCCTCCTATCCTCTCCAAACTTATCTTAGGAAAGAACCTATATTTGTACCTAGCCGTTGGCAACCGTATACTCTTGTATGTACTAGTCAAAGTAGAAGGGAGAGAGCACAAGCCCGTATACTACACCAGACCGGAGAATTGCCTTAGTTGTCGTCATTTCAACATGACTTAAGCCTTACTTCCAGGCACACTAGATTATTATTCTTACAAACCAGCCACTACGCCCATTGCTATAGAAGTCAGACCCATCTGTATAGATGGTGAAGTATGTGATAGAGCTGAACGTGTATGAAATCCAATATCAACTACGAAACATCCTACAAGGTACAAATGCTGGCCAACTTCGTGGTTGAATATACAAGAGAGGAAGAAGCATCATTAGGGGATAACAAACAGATGTGGACTCTCCACATTGATGGATCATCTACCTTGGGGTATGGAAGTACGGGTCTTATATTGAATAGATTGCACAAGATTACAGTCTACTATGCCTTCAAGTTCCACTTGACACCAGCAATAACAAATCCGAATACAAAGCTTTGATGGCCAGTCTCAAGCTAGCCAAGGAGATTAGTGCTCAGCATTTACAAGTTTTCTCGGACCCTACGCTTGTCATCCAGTAAGTCTAAGATGAATATGAGGCCAGGGATGACACCATGGCAAGGTACTTAAAGAAGGTGAAGAGCCTCCTAATTGAATTTCCTTTGTGAACTATCACAAAGATCCCTCGTCTTGAAAACTTAGTAGCTGATTGGTTATCCAAGCTCGCATCTACGGGGATATAGAAGCCCAAGGTAAAGGATAGAAAGATGTTCATCAAGTACTTACCAGGGTTGCCAAAAAAGAGCATAACTCTGGGTTTAGTAAAGGTCTCAAATAGTACCATCAGAGCCGAGTTGGATGGATTCCATCTAAAGTTACTTAGAGTAGGGTACACTCGATAGGAATTAGGCTACTGGACCTCTAACCTACAATCGAGTTCTCAAGGCCTAGAAGAACTAACGAGGTAAATTTTCTTATTCCAACCAACTCTTCCCTAGGCTAAGTCGATACTTGCTACCAACTAACTTCTTATGCCGAGACGAGTAACCACAAATCTCTCAGCAGTCGTATACCAACTAGTTAAAAGCTCTACTGACTTCTCGGCCCTTTACACACACATGCTTAGCCTTGACTGAGTCGAACTCTAGATCAGCCACATTAGTGTTGCGAAGCCTAAAACCCCAACACATATCCATAGCCACTCCTTCTCAGACGAGCCCAGGTTTGCTTGGCATCCCTATTAAACCCTCCATCATGACTGTACTATTTTGTCTATTTCTATAAGAAGCATCCCCAACATGCTATTGCTACGTATCTTAGACCTCCATGAAGGAATCTACAATGCCAATCATTAATTTACTTAAATTATCCCTTGTACCCTTTGTTACTCTTTATATATTACTTCTTTTAGATATTACCCTTTTAGTCTTTTCTGTTTTAGGTAGGTTTCTCTAGTTTCTCGAGTATAAATACCTACTGTACGTGTAGCTGCATAATAAATTATCCTCTTATCATCAATATACTGAATATACCCTTTTGTAAAAATTGCTTCCGTTAAAATATTTACTCTTTTCACTCTTATCTTAACCCTTAAGCAAGACTAGGTGGTGAGTAACCCTATCGGACTATCTCATGCGTCATATCGAGTTGTACCGTGAGTCCTTGAAAGTTCTTTGGTGCGCCACATCTTGGAAGCTGTTCGTAGGTTTGCTTGCTTTACTTTTACTATTTTCACACAATCCCATCACCTTCTTCAAGCTTTTGGCAAGCTTGAACCCATCCCTACGATCAACCTTATCTGTTCTTGGTTTCGGTCCACATTATCTTGGTATCAGAGCGAAGGTTTCGTTTAGGTAAGTTGTGTTTATGTTTTGTGAAGTAGTGCTTGTTGTAGCAATGTATCAAAGTTGGAAGAGAATCACTGAAGTGTTTGAGTAAATAATAGAGTATGGTAATTTGTTCTTGAGTATACTCTGTTTTGCTATGTTTCAAACATTTGAGAACAGAGTAAGTTTCGGTGTAGTGATTTGTTCATCAATATAGTTAAAAGTGTTTACCAGTTAATTGGAAATTTGTGTGGAAAGTGTACATGTTGTTTAGTTTGGAGTATTAGTGTTAACTGTATCTTAAAATTTGAAGTTTGAAACCAAATTTGTTGAAGAAACGATAGACCCAGGTGTTAATGCTGGCATTGGGGATGACAACAGTAGTGTTTTCCACCATGGGCAATAGCCCTAAGGTACCCTAGAAGCATAGATTGGAGATTAGATGAAGTGGTTAACCTCTTAGCTAACTTGACTAGAGCTGTTCATGCAATGACCTATCGACCTGTTAAGGCTATGCAGAAAACTCCACAAGTTGCCCGGCATATCAGGGGTCAAAACCTAGCTTGATAAGTTCGAGGTAAAGAAGTAGGAAGACGAGCATGACGAAGGATTAACTTGAAAGATATGGATGATGATGATGAAGAGGAGTATAATAAAGAAAAAAAGCGAGTTAGAGCACCCTAAGCTACCGACCATGTGAAGCTTTAGGTCCGAAGCTTTATGTCCCGAGCTTTAATGGTTCTAAGAGTGTAGATGATTATTTGGATTGAGAGGAGAAGGTTGAATGTGTTTTTTATTATTACCAATATGAGGACCAAGAAAAGGTAAGGACTGCAGCTATTAAGTTCTCATGATATACCGCCATGTGGTGGAAGAACTTTTAGATCATGAGGAGATAAGAAGGATACAGAGAGGTCAATACTTGGCTTGAGATGAAAAGGATACTCAGAAACAAATTTGTATCAGATATTTCTTTGTAAGACACTTTTGCTTGGCTTTAAGAGCTTAGGCAAGAAGGTTGTACTATTGAAGAGTATGCTTAAGAGTTCTAAATACTCATGATTCGCTATAAAGTAGAAGAGTCATCAGCCCAAACAATATCCAAATTCCTTACTAGATTAAGAAGTGATATCCGAGACATTGTAGAACTTCAGCAATTTACTACAATGGATGAGGCTAAACAAATAGCCTAACGAGTGGAAAGACATAAAAGGAGTAAGATGTCAACCCAACCCCCAATGAGCCGACCTAGTCAGTCAAGCTGACCTGTTTAGGGAAGCTACCGAGCTTAACTAAGTATCAAGCTAACTAGACAAACAAATTTTAGGACTGAATAGAAGGGTCGAGCCAATGGTGATGTGCTAACCCGAACATATGAGAAGAGGCAAGGATCTGGGAGGAAGACAAGTCATATCAAATGCTTTACATGCCAAGGGTTTGGGTACATAGTTGCTCAGTGTCTGAACTGACGAACTATAGTCATCAAAAGAGATGCCCCAAAGATTGAAGTAGATAACACAGATGAGGAATCAGAGGAAGAGAGAGAAGTATGAGATGAGGCTGATATTAATGCCGACCTGACTGAAGAAAATGTGTTTTTTGAGGACTTGGACAAGTTGACTCTAGTTGTCCAACGTACAATGAGTTTAGAACCCTCACCCGAAGAGAAGCAAAGGAAGAACTTATTCCACATCACTCACAGAGTAGGTGATCAAGTGTGTGCACTCATAGCGGATAGTGGGAGTTACATTAATGTAGCATCCACCAACCTGATTAAGAAATTGAAACTGCTAACTATCTAACATCCGAAGCCGTACAAGTTGCATTGGCTAAATGAAAAGATAGCACTATATGTCACTTAACAAGTCTTACTGCCAATCTCTATTGGAAATTATTCTAACAATATTCTTTATGACATGTTGCTTATGTGTGCATCTTATATTTTATTAGGCCAACCTTAGCTTTTTGATCAAAGAGTTATCCATGACAATTATAAGAACACATATGTGTTTAAAAAGGATGAGAGGAAGGTTACTCAAAACCTATGACACTAAGTCAAGTTGGTAAACTGCTAACTAAACTTACTTGAGGATCAAAGAAGACTTTAATTCCAAGCATAGTTGAACTCCGAGAAGCTATAAAGTTCGAAATGTTAACTTTTATGTTGGTTAGAAGGCTATTAGAGTTGAAGAAACAAATTGAGCTACCCCTTGAGATGAAAGAGCTATTAGATGAATATACCAACTTATTTCTAAAATAGTTACTCAAAGGATTACCCCCATTCAAAGGCATTAAACATTATATTAACTTAACACCCAGCACTGCCTTACCGAATAAACCAGCTTATCAAATGAATACTAACCATGCTTCTAAGCTCCAAAGACAAGTCAATGAACTACTAAAGAAAGGATATTTGAAGGAAAGCCTCAACCCCTGTGTTGTGCCGACGCTCCTTGTGCCTAATAAGGATGATACCTAACAAATGTACATCAATAATCGAGCCACAAACAAAATCACCATCAAGTACTGATATCCTATCCTTAGGTTAGATGACAGGTTGGATGAATTGAGTGGAGGTAAGATCTTCAGTAAGATTGATATGAAGTCTAGCTATCATCAAATTTGGATGAGGTTAGGAGATGAGTGGAAAACTGTATTTAAAATTCAACATGGACTCTACAAGTAGATGGTAATGCCTTTTAGCTTATCAAATGCCCTAAGCACTTTCAATACGACTAATGAGCCATGTATTGAGAAATCTGATTGGGAAATGTATCGTTGTGCACTTTAAGAACATCTTTATGTATAGTGCCAACCTTTCGAGCCACTATGAACATCTTCGAGCCATACTCAATATACTCCGAGCCAAGAGATTATTCGGTAATTTAAAGAAGTATAGAGAAAGTGCTATTTGTAGGCTATGTAATAGGTGGAGGAGGAATTGGTATTTCTAAGCTTGCTAAACTCACCTTTCAGATTACTTCTAGCCACCAATGGTGGCTCCATCATTATTGGCAGATCTTGGTAGTGGATCTTCTATTAGGTGGTGGCAGCCATCCCTCTTCAGGTGGTCGTCAAGCATAGGTTCCCTACTAATGCCCTATTTACATACTATTTTATTTAATTTTTCTAAAAGTACTCTCTCTTTCTCTTCTTTACCTCTCTCAATTTTTTCTAAATTCCTAAGTGACTAAAATGAATTGTGGAAGAGATTTTTTGAATTTATAGTAGTATCATAGGTTTTTCTTTTGATTTTTGGTTGCTAAGTATCTGTATCTCTTCTTCTTTTTCACTTTCTAGTTGGATTATCTTTAGTAGCTAATTTTCTTTCTTTTATTTTTAGCATGCTACGCCTTAATTTTTGGACAATTCTACATTTTCCCTTAATTTTTCTGATTTTTATTTATTTTTTATGAATTTTCCTTAATTAGTTAGTATCATTTTAGCATATTCTAAGTAATTTAAGTAATTTTTTGTATTTTTACCTATACGTAAATACATATATGGTATTTGATGATTTTTATTATGCATATAATTTATCTCTAGCAATTCATTAATTATCAAAAATCATTTTTCACACTTTCGATAAATAATGAGTATTATAGATATAACTTAATATTATAATATTTTATTGTTTATTGTCCTAAATCCAAATTCATGAAATCACTTTTACTGATATTCATAACTCTGTCATAAAATTTGAGCTTGATTGAATAATTTATACTTTTACCCTAAATTTTGCAAACGTTTCCAAATCGGGCTAATCATAAGTTAATCACCAATTTTTGAAGGACCTCATAGGTCCGACCATGAAGTTTGCTAGGATCCAGTTAATGGTGAAAGGCTTGCTCTTACTGATATGACCACATAGACCTTTGTCTATCCTAAGTACAGTGAACAAATCTGTAGCCTTTAGTAAGAGATCGTACACGTAAACATCTCTTGGGATGGCATTGATAAGCCTTGTCCTATCTAGTGCCTCTACTACCATTCTCGAGTCATCATCCAACTTTGCCAGTGACGTAAGTTCGTCCTCTCCTCTATAGGGAGGGTTACTCCTTGTATCTTCAGAATCAGTTGTAAGGCTATACTTCGACGCTTTGGAAGATGTCTCACCTATGTTTGCTCTACTATTAGTAGACATCTTGACAATGAAGAAGCATGCAAAAGCGAAGAGCTTCAAAGAAAGTTTGGAAAAAAGAAAGAAAGCTTTAACGAAAGTCGATGTTGCAATAAGAAAGTAAGAAGTTGCAAAAGAGTAATCTCTTTAAGCAACTTCGATATTTATAGGTTGAGCACCTTAGGTAACGAATCGATGGTTATAGGGATTTGTATAAACACGAATTCCCTAAAACGTTATAATGCAAATACGTAGAGGTAGTTTTGATCAAACATTAGCATTTGAAATACAAAATGCATGTGATTACATGCATGTCTGCAGTAACAGGACATCTATTACATCTCATTAACTACACCATGAACACGCGTAATAAAGTAAGAATTTAAAAAGTTACTTTCACAAGAAGTTTTCCCAAAACCCCCTTAAACTTCCACAAGACAACTTGTTCAACACTTCAACAATGCTACACTTCGATATGAAAAAATGGTGGTTGCTCGAATAGTGGTCAGCTTTGCTTGGTCCTATTTACTTAAAACCTCTACTCTATAACCCTCCTATCTAAAGCACTCAACTTACCAAATCTTCGCCTCAACTTGGAGTACCCAACTTAGCCTATTGAATATCTACCTTAGTTCGGCTATTTGGCTTAAACCTGACCTAACTCAAGCCCAACCACTTAGTACTCCTTGATGGCTAGGCAGGTCGAACCTCCTGTATCCCACCTTGGGTATGGAGCACCTACTTCGACTTAGATGGTAACTTGCTCAAACAAACTTCATCTACTCGACCTTTGCATCACTCAGCTTAGGCATCTTCTCTGTTACGTTAGCACATCAGCACCCTCACCGTGGACGCCTTCAGACCAGATTGGCCATACACTTACGAAGCTCGTCTTTCCCCTCCTTGCCTCTACAACGACAATGAGATTACTTACCTTAGGGGAGCAAGTGTTAATTGGGCCTTCAAGGCATAAGCCCTTCAAGCCTGTGCTAACTTAATAAAGCTTATGGCTTAGGCTGCCCTCCTTCAAGACTTAACCATCCCCATCATGGCTAACTTCAACCTAAGCTCATCACATAGCCTGCCCAACTATAGTAGCTACCAATGGCTAGAAGAATACAAATAAGGTCGGATGACTAAGTTAAACAACTAGCTCCTACATTTGCGAACCATGTCCGATACAAATCACTAGGAAGGGAACATATGATGTCCAATATTACGTGAACAACAAGAGAGTGGGTCCAAATCACAAGATGGTCCGAAAACTAAATAGTAGTCGAATGTTGAGCAAGGTTCCTCATGCACCAACGATAGATATGACTTACTAACGCTTTACATGAACTCAGGCCGCACTTGATGTTATGCATATGTGTGGTTACAGAGCACTTGCCACTTATCTATGCTTACAATAAACTAGATAAGAGCAAACGAGAATAAGCAAGGATACTTAGCTCATGTAAAAAAGAGTTGTTTGAAATTCAATTGTCATTAACTGTTGCGACTAATACAAATTACAACTATTTATATGACCTAATTATAGTAAGTCCTAGGTATATATAAATTATAAAAAAGGAATCCTACTAAAAGAAGGAAAAAGGAATAAATTAGAAGGATAGAATTGTAATCAAATAAAAAGGGGATATTCGGGCATAAAAAGACAGTATGAATGTCAAACAAAGGGGGTACGTGTCAATTGTTCATTACGTGGTCTCAATGATGTTGTTTGTCAAGTAAAACAAGTTTTAAGCAAATTAGATTAGGGTTGGATGCTTGGCAGCTCAGATGTTTTAGATTGAGGAAACATTGGTTTTGGAGATGGCCAATTGCCTAGTTAACCTGAGATGGTTGGCTCAAATTCAGGGCAATTAGGCTTGGGTAATGTATCAAGTTGACAGCAAGTAAATTTGGTGCTTGACCTTAGACTGGTTTCGTGAAAGAGTCAGCTTGGCAACAGGTCGGTTATCTCAGGAGTCTCCTTAACGAAGTAGAGAGCACAGTAACTCGATAGGTCAGACTGGAGATAAGATCACTCTTTTGAGTTCAACTCTCCTTAGATAGCTCGGCGAACCATGTGGGCGTGCCCTTGGGCTCGAGAGCAAGTGATTAGTCTGTAAGCCTTATCAATGTCTAACATCATTACTCTACTACTCAATACATGCAAATGTTGCTTTTACTCATTAATTCTTCTCCAACTGCTAGCTCCACTCCTCTATAAATACAATATTACCACTCAACAATAAACTATTCGATACTTTGTATATTTGAGCCTAATTGCTACCTTTGAGTACTTTTATTCTCCTTACATGTACGTCTCACTTAAAAATTGGAGTGACCACGTCAGACAATACCTTAGCACTCTTCACTATTCTCTATTTTGCAGGCTTAGCTAGTTATACGAAACCCAATTCCTTCTTAAATCTTTACCAGTTAGTATCTTGAGATGATACTTAAAAATCGAAAATAAATATGTAAAACGTTGCTAAAAAAAAAAAAAAAGGAAAGAAAAATCAATTCCATGAATTTGAAACCGTAAAATGAAATCCCAATCGAAATCATCCTATAATTCATAAAATTAAACTCTGATCGAAATACGCCTTCAATTCTTATGTAATTGGAACCTTTGGTTAAGGGATGCGGTTCTTATAACGAAATTATTCCCCATTTTTTTTTTTACTCCCCCAATTACCTTCACATTACAACTTAGGAATGAAGGAAATCCGACTTAGTCCATCCTGGAAACCAATATTTTTAGAATTTCCTTTTATATATTTTAGGGATGATCTACTTCATTTGACTTGTTTGGAGTTGGAGTCTTAAACAATCCATCATGATTTAGAATAATCTCTAAATGCCTTTTTGGACATTCCTACTAAATTACAAAAACTTTGGCTAAAATCATCCGATTCGAGCTTTAAATTTAACCCATATACAAGCCCTGAATATGGTATCCAAAATGGGAACTTTCCTGGATTTCATTAAGAAAGTAAATCCAAAATTGATATTTTCTGTGATTATTATAAGTTGAACTTAGCTTTATTTCGATTCAGAATCAAAGTAAGCTGGAATGATAACAAGAGTTAGACTTTGTTTGTTCATAAATAAACGTTTCGTTAATATTTTCATATTAATATTAATTTAACATTTGCAATCATCAAAATTAGTATAATATCATTCTGATAGCTTATGTGAATTTTAGTAATAAATAAAATGGAAGGTAACCGAATAGATACAATCAATAGTTAAAGTGCCATGATTTGTTATGTAGAAAAGGTCTAGCATGTTGAGATTAGGAGAAGTAATCTAATTATAAAAAAAATTACATGTATACCTCCTTATATTTACTATATATAAACTTGGGCTTCAAATTTTCGAAATTGAACTCTTAAACATCTAAATCTCCAAAAAAAAAAAAAAAAAAAAATTCATATGGCTACTTTAATTTTAACCTTAAAAAAATTAAAAGAAAATATTAAATATAGCAAAATATTCAATAACTGAATAATGAAACAAAAAGGAGTTATCCCTTTTTTATTTCATGCAATTTCTTTAATGTTAATATTTTCAGTTATTTTATTGAAAGGTAAACCGGTTTAATAGAATTTAAAAGCGCATTTTATAAAGTTGAAGTCTAATAACTTAGTAATAGAAAGAGGGAATATAAAGAGCATATTTATAATTAATTCTAAAAAATTATCGTTGTTAATCCAAGTGAAAAGACGTGATTTCCTATTTAATCGCTTTCCTCGTGAAAAGCGAATAGATTATGGGGTTATGCCCGGCACATGGCAATTGGCATGGGATTCACTTGGTCACTCTTACTCGCTTTTCTTAGCCACATGCTTAGAACAGTACGCTTAATTTTTCCACAGTACTGAACCCAACAGAAATTTTACGTTTTACGTGTCAATGACTCCATATACTGTTGACTTTATGAAAAATGAAATTAGTTTATGATAAAAATTGTAAATAGTTGTCCATAGAAAAAAAATTGTAAATCGTTCCTAAGTTCTTAAATTTGCATAAGTATATCAACAAATTTTTAATGTTATAATAACTTCTTACCTTTTGATTTTTGCGTAAAGATAACTTCTAAAACTTATCAAATTGATTTTAACACCCTCAACTTGAGTACGCTTTTTCTTTCTCTTTTTTTTTTTTCTATATTTACAAAAAATAAACATCATTTATATTATCACTTTATCAAAATATATTACTATGTTTTAACAGTTTATAAATATACGAGCTAGTTGTCTTTTTCGGGTGTACATGGCTCCTCTAAATTTTAAATTAGCCAACGGCTCCCTTCAGTCTTCTAACTGCTTTTATCATTTTTTAACGGCATGTGTTTTTCTTTCAAATAAGGAATTGTCTTAAATGGAATTGAATGGATTCAAAATGATACAATGTTGTGCTCCATCTTAAACTTAACTCAAAATTTCAAAACTTTAATTTGACTCAAGCTTAGTCTGAAATTTGAAGCTCAAACTTGATTTGAAGCTAAATTAAATAAACTCAAGCTTAGCTAAATTTTGGCTTGTTGAAACTTAGTTAATTTGAAAAATATTTTATTTTCCAATTAGAACAATATCAATGTCGAAATTCACCAAATATTATACTCCATTCGAACTCAATTACGCTTACAAACACTATAATGTTCGAACTCAACTTAATTAACTACTTGAACTATGAGCTCAATTCAATTATTTTCGAGTTAAACTCAAGTAATCTATGTCTAATATTGAAACTATCCATCCCACAAATTTTAAAACATTGACTCGAAATTTTCATTCACAGAAAATATTCAAATCTATTTATATCTGCATGAAAAATAGTTGTGCTACCTAGTCTAGAGTAAGACAAGATAAAGTGATAGAAAGGGACCAGACGAATTTTTTAAAAATGGAACGTACAATTTAGCGTTTCAATGTTATAATTTATTATATTGATTAAAAACTAAAAAAAAAATAATCGCTAGAAATTAAACAAGTTTACGGTTTCATATTTAAAGGGAGGGAAAAAAAATAAAAAAAAAGAAGAAGCTCTTCATTTCCCTTTCAAATGTATGCTTTCTGACTACTTAAAATTTTCAAAACTTTTCATCAAAATTTAGAGAAAATCGATAAAGGAAAAAGTTAAGTTTTCAGTTAGTACATCCACCACGTCACTTTATAGAAAAAGAAATCTGCAAAAGTCATAACAAACCGTAAACCCAAAATTTTCTGATACCAAAAACCCACTTTATTGTCCCATTTTATAACGTTGGATCCTCTTTTTCAGAATCCTAAGAGTCTAGACAACGGTAGAATGGAAACCAGGATTGGATGGGTGGACCATAATAATATATCTATATATACATCTAAAGGAAACGACGTGCATGGACACATGTGTCGGTGGTTGAAGAAGAAAAGCACGATCTGCAACCAGCCTGTCAAGTGCCAAATTCTCCTATTTATGAATTTAAGTACAAGAAGCCACTAACAACATGATTTTGCGCTGGACAACATTTTTCCAAACAAAGCCCTATCATCACATGCTCTACGCCACTGGGGGTCCTTCACAGATACAAGGCAAGGGAAAAAGAATGTTTTAAGACATTAGGGAAACATTCCAGCCTGCACATGAACGTTGGTCTCATCCCAGAAATTTTCACATGTTCGGACAAATACTTTGTTGCATAATAATCAAAATGCTACAAGGGCAAGCATGTATTATTACGAGGGACATGTATATATATACAACTCAAAATCAGCCTAAGGATCAATTAAATTAACAAAATGGTATGGTTAACTAATTGAATCCTGATCAGTCGTGTTTTGCGTTTGAGGACCACTGAAACTTTGAGATGTGCTGAAATCAATCCACTAATAATAATACAGGGACCAACCATCTTCTGACAGCATGTTTAAGAAAGGACTACAGATTGATGCACGTTCTATCCAGCAAGGGGTAGCTCTGAAGAAGAGGCTGCACGGTCGGACTCTATCATCGACTTGATGTAGAACTCACCTGCCTTGTAAGATGACCTGACCATGGGGCCAGAAGCCACATAGCGGAATCCCTGTGTTGATAAAAGTAGTTTATTATATTGACCTTGATCAATTTCTAGCTGGATCATAAAGAAAGGATTTTTATTGGTTTCCAATGGAGGCATCACAATAGACATGAATGAGCATGTAATGTCCTTATTCTAAGCTAAATGGAAGGACAATTAACATTCAATGATGACAGTTCAGATTGAAGGTCAATTAACATTCAATGGAGACAGTTCAGATTGATGGTCCACATTTCTGCATGTTTGTAACATGTCATGCGAAGGACATTTTGGTGATATCAATGTCAGTTTCTTTGCTATACAAGATACATCAACTCAGTTTTCATACAAGAGAGAGCTGCTGGCATCAAATTTGCAAGAATTACATCAAGAATATATTAGAGTATGTGAAAATCCATAATCCGGAAACAATGACAATTACTGCCGGAGTCAATCATCAATTAAATGAGACACAGAGCGATAATAGAAGGGGCAGAACTCTGTATAAAATAGCAATCATCATGTGTGGAATGATCTGAGCTTCTATTCTCACAAAACGAGAACACAAAAGAGAGGGTGTAAAAGCAACAGTAGTTTAAATCTGGTTTATTACGTCAACAAAATTATTCCAGTGGCCCCACATACCTATGCATACGAGTATCATGTCATATTCACTAGGAGGACTTATCCCTTATGGAATTTCACTTGGCATTTTGAACATGTAAAAGCTATTTGATGAATCCCTATCACCAAATGACTGAAAATGTTAAATAGGGATCATAACTGCACTTCCATGAATAGCTATTACTTGGCTATGCATAGGCTCTTTTCACAATTGCCCATGAAATAGCAAACTACACCATGACCAGACTATTGCTACCATTAGCCCTGCCACCCCACCAGCAAACCCACTGCCACCACCAGTCACACTAGGGCCACCACTTCCATTGTGATATAAATACTAATATTGTAAACGTTGATGGATATAAATAATTTTAAAGTAAAATTATGACATTTAGCAATAAATGTACAGCATAATATTAAAATATTATATGAATGAATACCAATGATATATAAAATAAAAATTATACAATTACAGTTAACCATAATAATACAATCATAATTATTAAATTATATTAAGTATAATAATACTATATTAAAATAATACTACCATATAATAAATATAAGTAATGCATAATACAATCACATAATAATGTAGTCATATGATATTTATTAATATATAATGTATAATATTATATTAATATATAAATTAATAGTCATTATGTATTTAGTATATTATGATATTGACTTTATAATTATAAGTAATACACTATATTCTCACAATATGATTATAATATTATAATTATACAACTGTATAAAAATATTGTAGTATCCTTTAGCAGAATCGCTATTCCTAAAATCATTCGGTCAACTAAACAACTTAAGAGAAATTTCATTGCAGCCTTATTCAATTCAACAAGTGCACGTGACATTATGTTAGTATTTCAGCATTTATGGTCAAGCACATAATGTCAACAACAACTATCTTATATATTTTGAGAATGAGAAAAGCAATAACAAAATTGATAGAGCTCAAGTGGAATGTGGTCGCCCATAAGATTCACTAAATCAATTGCAAATCATACAATATCTAAAAAAAAAAAAAATATGATTTTGTCCTTGTAACTAAAAAATGCCTTTAACATAATTTCATACTCAATATGTTAATTATAATACTGACAATAATAATAGTTAGATCACAGACCAATATTCCAAGCATTTACGATTACCCTCTTAAACATTCAAAACAAAGATTTTGGCACACATACTTTGGAGTCAATACATTCATTATCCGTCATGAATCAGCAATAAATTGCACATTCTAATAAATTTTAGCTACTTGATGGAGTCCAGATTAGTATGAGTCTTCTTTTTGTCAATCCATATAGGGTAAGCTAGTTCCATCCACCTTTTAATAATGATCAACATCATCCAGATTAAGCACTAAATGGCCAGGTATCGGTAGATATGAGAACTAGTTTTCATGGCATGGAAGTAGAAAGCAAAATTTAATAATCAAAATCATAGTGAAATGAAGAAACTTAGCATACCATCTCCATGCCAAGAGTTCGATACTTCTTGAAAGCCTCTGGGGTTATATACTCAGACACAGGCATATGACGCTTCGATGGCCTCATATATTGACCAAATGTCATCACATCAACACCCGCCGCCCTCACTTTGTCCATAGTTTTCACAACTTGCTCGGGTGTCTCACCACAGCCCAACATTATTGATGTCTTAGTAAGAGTTCCAGCAGGAGCATACTCTTTTGCCATCATCAAAACATCTAGGGATTGCTTAAAATTAGCACGGTGATCACGCACTGAACTCTGAAGCTCCTCAACTGTCTCGATATTGTGTGCAAAAACATCTAATCCTGACTTTGCAACTTTCTCCACAGAGCTAGAGTCTCCACGAAAATCTGGTACTGCACCATCAAAGTAGCAAAACAAAAGGAATAGAAAAAACTTAACCTCTGAATGGTGAAAATCATTAAAGTGAATGAAGCTGCAAAACTCCACTTTCAACACAGCAATGAAGGTAAATACATGGAAAAAAAATGCAGCATTTCAACAATTCATGCTAGCACCAAGAAGTATGAGATCAATCATAGAGCTCATAGACTGGAAAAAAGTAAATGTCAACCCCAAAACTCTTCCTTCAGCCAAGCCCAAAAGAAATTACCAGAGAAAGGTCACTTGATTGTGTGTTGCAAATTCCAAAATAATTAAAAAAAAAAAATTGCTTTACCACTTACAGAAGCTTCACGATGACCTTTGAGGCCAAAACATGACTGAAGCATGGCAATCAAGCAATAGTTTCCATTTCATAAGTCAAACTAACACAATTGCAATCCAAAAACTAATAATTCAAGCCGGTACCTTTCTATTAGCATTTAACTTTTCCAAAAAGCCAGCATCATGAAAAGCAATTTCTATTATTGTAAAGCATATAGCAAGCAGTCACTCCCAAATATAGCAGGAAATTAACTGGAAAAACTACAAAAGACCATTATAATATTGTACCATACCCAAGGCTTCTATCAGCATCTTTGGTTTAAGTATCTTCAACTTCTGCACTGTCTCTGCAAAATGGCCACTCCCTTGATCAGGTAAATCATCTCGGTCCACGCTGGTTATTACCACATAATCCAAACCCCAGGAAGCAATGGCCTCAGCCACATTGGAAGGCTCATTTGGGTCAGGTGGTGGAGGAGTTCGTGAAGTTTTCACGTTGCAGAACCTGAGTATAGAATAATCACATAGGTAAGCACTCAGCAAAGTAAATGAAGGGAAAAGTAAAACATTTACTTCAATGTATAGTTTATCAGCTATATAAACGTCATATGATCAGAAGCATAAAAAATGTTGATCTATTTTGAACCTTTTTCTTTTCTTCTTCTTTTTTTTCCTTAATCAGAAACTGTGGCTAGAATTAGGCCGATGGCCCTAGGCATATAAACTGCCCTACAAGACCAATGCATAGGTTAATATAGCTCATGAGCTTAGACTTTCTATGATATGTGAAGATTTGGATTCAGTTCTCTGCTCTGGAATATAAAATTGTCTAAATGCTTAATCTGGTGTCTTTCCATATAAAATACATTAAATACATAAACAACTCCTATAACCAAAAACATAAAATTTTGAGTATCGCTAATAGACCTTTTATGTGTGGCTAAGAGTAAAAGCTTTGCCAATGCACATCAGAAAGAACTATAATGGAGCTAAATGAAAGTTAGCGTATAAAATTATCTAATCGCTTAATCTGGCATAATTTAATACCTATATCCTCAGGGTTAAAACATTGTTAAATGAAACTACAAAGGTAGCTGATAGCTAAATCATAACATAAAGATTACAATTCAGCTCTCCCTTACAGCATGTATAAAACTGTCTTGAAGCATAAGTAGCAAGCTAATTTTCATACTTTTGTCTCAGTAAAAGCTGCAGCTTCATCAACCAACTATAGTTCCAGTGACACCCAATTTGATATACTCCATTTTCATTGAAGTACACAAACAAATCAATCAGCAAACAACCCTTAACATTTCCAAATAAAAACATTAACTTTGCCTCCACATGTAGATTTCGCTAAGAGTGCCGCAAGCATTCGAAGATTTGTAATTCACAATGCATTGATTAATCTCATGAATTGAGCAATCAGCGCATTAAAAAATTAAATAATTCTTCAACAGCCATTCTTATCAAGCGGCCAAGATCCAACCAAATAAAACATTTTCATACACCAAACCTAATAACTCTTAACTTTCCACATAAAGATCAAGACTTTACCTACACCCACGGGTACAAGTATCACCCATGATCATAATGGTAGCCGTAGCAGTCCCCGTTTCGCCACCCGACCAACACTCACCCAAATTAGGGCATTTAGCTTCCTCACAAACCGTATGCAGCTTCAATTCCCTCAGTTTCTTCTTGATTTGAACATACTTCTCGCCACCAGGGATGGATTCCTTCATCCATTTGGGCTTGGGCAAAGGCTTCTTCTTGGTACCGACCTCAACGGAGTAAGAATTGCTGGACTGGAGCCCGATGAAATCGGAGAGGGTTGGGGATTCTTCAGCAAGTCGGGCTCGGAGGGAAGCTAGGGTTTGGGGAGGGGGAGAAGGAGGGGATGGGATTAGGGTTTGATGGTTGGGTGTGGAAGAGAAGGGGGAGATGAGATTGAGATGATTCGGACGGAGGAAAATTGGGGTTATTTGCTTAATGCGTGATTGCATTGTTGGGCTATGCTCGTCTCGTTTCCTACTTCTTCCTCCACAATGAATCAATCTCTCTCTCTCTATCTCCCTCTGTCTCCGTCTCTGTCTCTGTCTCTTTCTCCCTCTCAGTCCGAGGGTGTTTGATGAAATGGGTGGTTGGTTTGGTAGACCGCTGATTTACCTTGCTGCATCACGTTTTGGTCCTGCAATACAGCAGACTGGATATGGTGATTGGAATAATCATTTGCTTCGTTTGTTTTTCCTTCTCTCTTTTATCCTATGATAATACTCGGATTAATATCACGAATGATTCCTAAAGTCCATTAAAATACACAATACACTATTTATGTTTTGAAAAAATATAAATTTACTATCTCATTAAAAATTTTATTATTATTTTTACTACTTAAATCAACTCATTAAATTTTTTTACTAACATAAATACAATAACAAATAAAAAATTAACCTATAACTATTATCAAATAATTAACTTTTTAATGAAGATTATAACCCATTTCAACCTAAACAGCTATGTCAATCACTTTAAAAATAGGAAATAGTTAATAATGACCTAATAAACCTTAAATAACTCTTCACAAATAGCTATGGATTACTCGTTACTATTATAGTTTGTTTAATTTATGAAATAATTTATGAGAAATGAAATTGTAATTATTAAAAAATAAAATAAGAGTGTAAAAAAATGTGAATATTATTATAATGTTTATTTTAATTTAATAGAATTATGATCACACCATTTACTTGGAAAAATTAGATGGTGAATGCGTATTGAATGAAGAATGAAATACTAAAATTACCTCTCATAGATAAAACAATGATATTAAACATATAAAAGCTTTGAGGCAAAAATTATACAAATCATAAAGCTCTAGATGAGAACTTTCTTCTCATCGTCATTGAACGTCTTCACCGTGGAAGCTCCAATCGAACGAGCAGCAGATGTGGCCATCCGAAATATCCTGACCCCGATCGTTCGTGCTGCTCGTCCTCATACGTCACCCAGGCGCCCATAACTACAAATGAGGCCCTAACCCGTAAAAGTGCGCGTAAACAAAGCCCTAGGAGAAGTGAGTAAGCAGTTATCCAAATCAAACCACTGTCGTTGAGGTAAGTGATTCGTTCAATAGTTTTTGTATTTTTGGGTATGTAGAATGATTTACATTTTCTGACTACGATTAGATGATCGAACATGTCAATAGTAAGAAAAATGATAAAAGAATTGTTTACTTGTTTCGAAATCATAGAATAGTTATGAAATGTACTAGATAGCTAGATGATTGCATAATCTGGTGAGTTAATAAATTAATTCAACCCGATGGATATTATGTTAGGTGATTCAAAATTTGCCTTTATTTGTCAGATGAAAATCAACTATGATATCAATTTGAGGATTTCATATAACACTTTGTTCTTACTTAGAATGCGGTCGTTCATATTGGCCAACACTCTATTCCTGCTTAGAATGCGATCATAGCAATTAGGATGAAGAGAAATGTAGAGGTGGAAATGGAAATCTTGGTTCTCCTGTATTCTGGTGATGACGATAAAGATGAGTATGTCGTTGACAATCCCAGCAACTAAACGAGTTGTCTTATTCCATGGCATACTGTTGGATTAAATTAAAGATAGCATCAATTAGCAGTTGCAAAGTTCTACAACTATCCATCTGATTGTCTAGTTCACAAAGAACACAACATATAAATAACTTCCACAAAAATTTCCCTAGAGAGGCAATAACTTTCAGTGCTATATGTTTTGATATAATGGCTAAGCTTGAAGTTGATGCTTAAACTAATTAGACAGATTCACTACTGTTGTAATCAGCTCCTTGGTTTTGGATACACTCATGATTTGCAGATAAACTTGACTATGATTTTTGAAATGAGACCTTATCAAGCAATGTTTGTTCTCATTGCATAAGTAATATAATTATAGATGATGTCTAATAAGTGAAATACTTGACCACTAGTACATGCAAGGGTAGATGCAAATTGTTATTAGTTTACCCTTAATTTGTGGGTTTGAGTTAGGCTTCAATGGATAGAATGGTTGTTTCACGTGGTTATTAAGCTATGTTTCAGGTTTCGGTTGGAATTGGGGATAATGTAAGCATTGTTTCTAAAGAAAACCTAAGAAGGACATGTAGGAAAAATATTTCTGTACTTAAAAATATTCTTCAATTGTAGCGGTAGATTTTAGCATATCCATTGTTAATAGAGAAGGTTAAAATAACCCATTAAAAAAACTCTCGATTTTTTCTACACGACCACAAGAAAATGGTTAGGCTATATAGAGCAAGTTGGTTGTTGTTACGCTTTGACATTTATGCTCCAAAATAACTTTCTATACTATGCACATTTGGCATTCTCTTTGTTTCCACGAATACATGTAAATGATCTTTATTTATCAGAGAAGCATACCATGCAAGACTTGTGTGTAGGCGAGTTTATCAAATCCAATATTGATTCATCGAAGCAAGGGATCAAAGTAGAAAAAACTCGTCTTGGTGTTAATAGATGGGTGCCATAAGTAGGCAATGAAATATAGCCTTATATGCAACTTGTATTATTCTTGATATAGAAATAGAACAACACCATTTATCTTTGCACCTTCATTTAAAAAAGAGAAAATTGGGAGGAAAAAAAAAAGAAGAAGAAGAAGAAGAATGAACCATTGGGGTTGAGGGACTTCTTGTTGTGATGCTATTTAGTATTGTGGGTGAGATTATTATAAGGGTAGCTTTTCCTTTTTTTTTTTTTTTTTGTTAAGTTTGGACTAATTATTGAAAACAAAGTATTACTTCATGCATCGTGAAATCCACCCACACTTCTAGGTTCTGTGTAACAGCATTCTTTATAGGCTCATATCCATGTAATTGTACAAAGTATAATTGCAAAATTTTCTGCCACCTCAAAAAGTTTAGAGCATCAATAGATATTTACATTAGTATACACAATGGATATGTACAAAAAATGCTACATCATGTGCACTATTTGATTAAACTGAAATAAATGACTGAGTTCCAAGTGGAAAGCCATTTCACATGCACATCAATTATTATTATGAATCAACAGGAGAGTAAAGACGCTGATAGCTGTTAATTGCTTGGTAGGCGCATGGTGTGGTGTAGTATAACCCAATGATTTCACCTCTCCGTTGTATTGAAGCTTTCACTTTGCAATTCCATCTTTTTAACAAGTTTATGTTTGAAATTTCACTTCACTAGTACAAGGAAGAAATCAGGAAGCATTACCATGTCAAGTACCTCACAATCGTCAACATCTCATGAATCAAAAGAGAAAGCTATGGTTTGTTGTTATGGGAAGCAGTTGGTGATCGTTTCATCTTGGCAACCGCATGGTTCGGGACAGAGATTTTGTGGGTGTCCAGATTATTGGGTATGGATATCACTCTTCTCTCAATCTTCTTTGTCGATTTGTATGTATACATGCTACGCCTAATTGCCATGTGTTATGCAGGCCGGAGGAGGATGTAGGTTCTTGAATGGTTGATCCTCCAACATGCAAGTAAGGATTGAAGTGTGCGAAGAAGGTCCTACAGCGAATTGAGCAGTATGAACAGCGACATGAAGTAGAGAATATGAAGCATAAGGAGTCACTTACGAAACTTCAGCACGAATTACACTCATTACACGAACGGGAAAGACAGCTAGACTCATTGTGTGTAGAACTTTCGCAGAAGGAGAGGTTGTTACGAGCACTAACATATATCTCACTACTAGTTAATATATTAATGGCAATGTTTTATTATGTAAACAATAGAAAGAATAGCTTCGCAACACCATATCAATGCTTAGTGCAATGAAATCGTAAACAAGTGTAACCTATATTTGAATTTTTAATGCCTACTGCTGTTTCTTTATATTATGGAGCTACTCATTTGTATAAATCGCATTTGTGTTGGTTATGTTTACTAAGTGCTGTACTCAAATGTCATGGTTTAGCAACCACTCATATCGAATTATTTGGTCTCGTTAGTGAGATGAGGAGACTACTGGCAAGATTATAACAAAAGAGCTAGTGATGGTTAATTATACCATAAGAGCTTCATGGTGCCATGAAGAAACAAAAGCCCCCAATAGCTATCTTTCAAACCCATGGATTCTTAAATATTCTGAAAGTGGAGTATACTTAAGATCATATTCTTAAATAATCGACCTACATGGAACCATAGTCATGGCCTCTTATTCTTTTGTATTCAAATTTATCGTACACTTTGTTCATAATTAAAAAAAAAAAAAAAGCCCACACATAGATACTCACATACTATTTATCGATCTATAATAATTTAACTTGATGAATGTCCGTGTTATAGAAAGGACAGAAAGCAATGATACAAGATCCGAACAAGCATGGCGTCAATGTAATAAATGAAATGATGATGCTGTCTTCCTTGTAGCATTAAGATGGCGGTGCAAATTTTCAACTCACGAGTTGCAGGTTGCTAAGTATTATGGAAAGGTCTACTCGCAATATTAAATCAACATGTCCTTTGGGTTTCAGGTTGTAAGAAAAGTACGATGAGATACAACTACAACTACAAGTTCCCCATGTCATGTTTTGTCATTGTCAGTCATGGAGTTCTCAGCTGAATTGGGTTTACTGTTTGCTGTCTGTTACTTGCTGCTATTCATTGCAGCTTTAACTTGAATGGAGTTGCTACAATTGAATTACTCTGCTACCGTAGTAGGAAATGATCACTGAAAAACAAAGTATTTTTAGGATCTCACAAATGAAAAGATTAATTTTAAAAGTGGAACACAAAAGTAGAAATAAACCTAGAACTTGGAAAAATGATTAAATCTACAGGGGATTCACGAGCGTTACTGAGGGGTGGATGGCTACTGACTTCCAAGCATGCAAGTTATCACGGCCGGGACGAGGAAGTGGATGATTACGGTTAAGGATTATCACGGCCGTAACTGGGGAGTGGACGAGAACTGACTTCGGGTGATCACGGGTGTGATCGGGGGTGGACGAGAACTGACATCGGATGATTACGGGCGTGATCGGGGGTAGACAAGAACCGACTTCCAGGCGTAGGTGCTATCACGCATCTTGTCAGTAATGTATCGATAATAAATTTATTCAAATTTGATAAATATTGTATAAAATTAGACGTTATTCTCCCTTAAATGCTATACTGGAGTGTATTTTATTGTATCCTTATTGGGAGAATTGCTTTAAAAGTGACAAGATGCACACGGAAGAGATAAAAACAAAATTTCTTAATAAAATTTCTCGCCAATTAGTATTTTTATAGATCAAATGTACAAAAATTTAGAAAAGAATCCAAAGTGGAGCTTAACTGGTTTATAGATTATTAATAACAACTGTGATTATAGGCAAGCCAATTAGATTGGATCACAGTAAGATAGAGAGAAGCAATTGTATAACTACATCAACAGAAAGATGAAGTCATTTCAATACATCAATTATTGAATCATACAGAGAAGCAAACCATATTCCTTTTGAAAAACATATTAAAGGAATTAAGAATATGATTGAGAATTGCCTCTGCGGATAATAGAAACCAACATTTTATTATGCAACTTAAGAAAAGACTTGTATAACATGTAGCAATATCTCTCTCCCTTTGTCTCCTTCTCTTGGTCACCTGCATAAAATCGCAGTAAACAATAAGAGACAAATACACAAAAGAGGAAAGCGTATCGAAAAAAAAAAAATTATTTATTATGATAACATGGCATTAGAAGGTATATGCATTAATGTAAAGGCATGGTCTATCCTTCAAGTCGGAAGCAATACATATATATACAACAATATCGTGGCATCATCCATACTTCAAGTTAGAAGCAATACAATAATAGGTTCTCAAGAAGTATCCCGTAAAAATTTTAACAACCACAATTTCCAATAGCTGCTACCTGTATCAATGGTTACATTCATGGACCTTCATACACTTTTACTAAGTTCAAAACACAACAGTTACTTTCAAAACACACAAGAAATCGCTCACACTCCACGGAGGATAACGAGAAACCATATTCATTGCTACCGAACCAAAAAAGATGACCCACTGGACATCATCTACAACTAAGCTTATTCTTAATGTGTTGCGCGATGCACAACCATTCGGACATAGTCCAACCGCTTCTCGGCTGGTAGGTCATACAGAACAGCGACCTTATATGGCTTCTCGGGTAGTTTATCCAGTGCGTCTAAGATCTCTTCTTGTGTCAAGCATTCAATGCCACCAAGAAAGTTTCTCAAATGTGTCGTGTTTGCCTGTTGTCTTGTCTGTTGCTAATGTTTGCACTAATTCATGAACAGAACTCTTCATTTCCTTCATTCCCTCCTCAAATCTCCTGACCACATTAGACATTCCTTCCTCTGAATGCGCAACCCTCTTTCTCTTCATAGTAAGCCACGTTGTGCTGTTGTAGATAGATGGCTCCGCAACTTCCTCAACTATTCGTGTATCCTCATCAATGCCTTCTGTCTCTGCCTGCTCAATTTCTATCTCTTCAATCACATCCTTGGCTATTTGAGCATCTTGGCCCGTGGCAAGATCCTTTCCATATATCATAGACAACTCGGATAAGTATGGAAAACTCCTAGTCATAAATACAGATGCAGCAAGGTGGCTCTAAAAAAAAAAAAAAAAAAAAAAAGATAAATAGGTGATGCGGCAAGGTATAATTACAACCATTCATTTATTAAATAAACACATAAGTTACATTCTAATGACAAAATAAAACATACCTCTAGATATGCATCCCTTATATGTTTCTCGGCTGTAACCATTTTCCTCTCATCATCCCATCCAAACCCACTAGTGGATCTCCCATATACCATGTCGTACACAACACTCTAATCCTTTTTCAAAGTCTTCATCCATAACTTTATGTTAGGCTTGGCCTTCAACCCTCTATTGGGTAAATTAATACTTAGCCTACTCTTCAACTCTTGTAATTACCTTGACTTGAAGCCACAATTAGCATTGTGAGTCCTATTGTTGTACAAATCCACCAAAGCCACTACTAACACTTGGTCCTCTTAAACAGTCCACTTACGCTTAGTTGGTTTGTTAGCCTTTGAATTAGTTTGTGTTGACTGCACTTCCTCCACCTATGTGTTCTTGTACCGAACATTATAGGGGAAAAACAAAAAATAAGAAAATGTATGAAGGAACCAATGATGTATTTGTAAGCTAAAAAATACAGCACCATGTAAAATAAAAGTAGAACGACTAAAATCAGAGCACACAATGCATTACTTCACATAAACAGGATAGACAATGCAATCTCGACCATTGAAGATAAAAATACTACTGCAAAATTAAAGTTGCGGTAATGAAAGGATCTTAAGAGACATGGTCTGATTGTTATGGAAATAAAAAGTTACATATACTGATCCCTCTTAGCTCTCATCACAATAATTTCAATTCACAACACGACATCCTAAAGCTAATTGCTTTTATTTCTAGTAGCTCTCCACTCATTGAACATGTCATTGGCTAACTACGACCTCCATGTGTGCCATGTGTCATTATTCCTCAACGTCATGATCAAGTGATCGCTCGTGTCCTCATTATTATCATCTATATCAACCACTTCCTCCTTAAGGGGATCCAGGGACATTTTTATTCTTATGAAGTTATGAAGCAAATAACAAGCTAGGATTATAAGGTTGTGGATCCTTACTGGATAAAATAACAGACTTCTTAGAATACTCCACCTCATCTTCAGAAGTTCAAAGCACCTCTTTATTACATTACGCATAGAAGTGTATCTTAAATTGAATAGTTCTTCGAGGGTTCTTGGCTGATGAACATGACTCTGACACTATTCACTCAAATGATACCGCTAACTCCTGAAGGGTGCGAAGAAGCCCTCACAATTTGGATAACCACCATTCACTAGGTAATAGCAACCTATTTAAAGAATGGAACCATGGTTAGATCATACAAAACATTTTCTAATGAAAGAAATTTAAAGTTGGATAAATCAGGAAATATTACCTTGGGGAACTTAAAGGGCGTTCCGTTGAGTTAATGCATCTCAAAGAACCCTACTATCAGTTGCAGATCCTTCCCATCCTAGTAGAACGTACACAAATTGCATGCTTAGAGTACAAACACCTAGAACATTGGTTATAATGTCATTCTTTTGGGTCCTATATCTTGGTTTATCATTCATGGGCACTTTAATAGGGATGTGTGTCTCGTTTAAAGCCCCCAAGCAATTCTACACGAGAAGTAAACCGTTCACATCCTCCATGGTATATGTCATGTATGAACAACAAGAACGTTGTGGCCATACCTTGAAACACCTCCAATAAATATATGAACATGAGTTAGAAATTGGTTCAAGCTTCTTCAACAGTCGATTATTGAGACAAACAGTTGCATTTAGAACGGTATGGAAATATTCGCTGACTGTTGCACCGGAATGCTCGAAATTATGTTTTATGACTCTATTCTTTGCATGGTGAGTGAGTACATGTAAGAACATAGCTACTTGCTCATCAATAAGCAAATGTCTACTATTTTTTAATTGACCCATACCTTGTAACATCTTGCAAAGTTTAAAGAATGAACGCATATCCAATTGTAGTTGCTCGATACATGTGATGTTATCATTATAGACCAGCCTCCTAATGTACTCATGGTGCCAGTAGAAATTCATTTGGTATGACTGGATACGTGGACGGTATGAATGTAATGACCAAGCACACAAATGGAACATAACACGATATGCAACTTCACAATACCCCAACCATGAAGCTAGAACTAAGCATGCAATTTCTTTCCTCCTCTGTCGTTCATTGTTATGTAAAGTCAACTCATCATCTACTATAATACATCTCATACATATCAATTATGGAAAAGGATTAAAAGTTAAATCCATAACACATGCAACTACATCTCCTTTACCAAATAAGTTATCATAAATAAAGTACATTAAGCAACATCCTTGTCTATAGAAGTTTATTCTGAACATTTTCCTTTTTAGAACTAAGATTAATGATATAAGCAAGCCATAACAAGTTCTCATAATTTGGAAAAATTCCATATTGTTTGAAAAGCATCTATTTAACAAATGTTTCAATTTATAAAATGATTCAAGATGATAACAAACTTGAAACCTAACAGCATTGAGTTGGATTCCATCCAAGTTCAAATCACTTTTCTATTCTATTATAAAAATTAAAATGCCAAGCACAAGCTACGACCGTCCTTTAGAAGAGATCTCATTAGCTTACCTTATACACTACTATAGGACACCAAAAAGCCATTGAACATAGATAGAGTAAATGTCAACATTTACTATAATCTTCCTAAGCATTGCAAAGAATGCTCATTACTATAGATTCCTCTAAGGCTATATCTACAACAATTCTTCTCACCAATAGATAAATTTTTGTTCTCTATGTCTCGGTGACCTGAAGCAGCAAATTCCTTTTACCACCCTTGGCGTCGTTCTTTCGAAATATGGAAAGCTTACTATTTTTATCAAAGAAGTCCATCTACTTTCTACTCAAGACAAGATGCTTATACGAGATTTTGAGCTATACAACAGGTTAAGGAGTACGTCAACACTACTTTAGAAGCAAAGTGAAGAACACTATTCTAATGTACTACTACATAATGCACGTTAACATTGCTCCAAGAATCAAATACCAAACTGAAAAGCAAGAATCAAGCCTCAAAATGAATGAGTACATCTGAAGACAAAAATATAATTTAAACCTCTAAACATTATATAAATAAGAAGCAAGAACAGGTTCAAATCTCAATTGATGCATAGTAGCATGCTCATATATATAGTGAGGTGTTTAAGCAAGGGATCACATAAGAGTAAAGATGTATATAGATCCATATCCAAAGTTTAGACTTCATAATATATGTAGATCTATGATTAATGATAAATTTATCTATAATTGTAATGTGGTTTTTAAATAGTGCAAACGAGAAAGACATAATGAAGGTGTGTAATTGATTTTGTTGTAACTGAATGGATACTCTCGAAAGTTGGTTACACGGTTATGATGCATGGAGATTAAAACAGAAAACAACACACTAGTGCAGACGGGTTCCAAGACATCACTAAAGCACATACAAGGTTTCAATTAACCATCATTAATAGTGAAGGGGAATATCATATTTCCACCTCCAAATGGGATAGTGTACTAATAATCAAGAACAATTTGTCTCATCTCTGTGTACCTCTTCTCATAACAATTTTGATGTGCAGAAGAACCAAAGATCAGGGTCACAGATTTATCGAATACACATGCTTCAACAATCATTTAAGTGCATAAATTTCTGATCTTTCTAAAAAAAAACCCCTAAACAAACAGATTCGCCGTTCAACAACAACTTCACATCAATTAATTATAGCAAATTAGCAGCATCTTCCACTACATCGATATAAAAACCAAATTAGATAAAACTAATCTTCATCTAACGAAAAAAAAAAAGAAAAATGGAAATTGAAAATTAACAAGGACACTGCATCATAGGAATTTTAACTCCAAAATAACATTGTAATCACAGTGCATTAGCCAATTTCAGGTTAACCAGGCCACTATTATGATCCAAAAAAATAGCATCGTAATCACTTTCTTTTCTTTTGTCAGTCCTCGATTGCACATGGATAGTGACGATGGATTTGAGTTGCAATAGCGTCCGTTGAATCCAACTTAGAGTTCGAATAGAGGAGATGTAGACGACGGTCTTCCCACCTCCGCGGATGTGTGAGCAAAGTGGTGGGTTAGGGTTAGGGATTTCCTGGGATGGAGTTCACTACCGATGGATGAGTGGCTAGTAAAAAGAAGTGCTGATAGTGATTTGATGAATTTATGTGAAGGTGGAAATTGTCAATATTCAATTTTAATAAAGGTATTATGGGGATTAAAGCAAGGACAAAGACGAGGAATTCAGATTCATCCCGCGCCAACGGAGAATTCTCACTCCGTGATTTCTGGGAAAGGAGATTCAGCGGAATCAAAATTCTTGATGGCCAAATTCAAGTAAACGTCGGAATAGGGAGTTGATCGGGGAATTCGGCTGGAATGGAATTCCTTCTCTTGTAATTGAACGTGCCGTTAGAGTGGCTAGAATATTATATTTATTATTCGCTTTTATGACTATAGAGTTAAGTTAAATAGTAATAATAATAATAAAATGTTTAATTGGATTGTAAATTAATCTTTTCAAATTATATATAATAAATCGAACATTTTGACAAATTTTAGAAACTATTTATGACATTATGCCTTTCATTTAATCGATGAGTTAAAAAAAAAAATAAAAAATCCACAAGCCCCTTAAGCAACTGTCATTCCATGCCAATATTGTAACAATTTTATCTATCTATAATATCCCACCAACTGCTATTAGACTCCACTATTTACGATGCATTATTTTTTACTTCTTTTTATAGTTTACAATTGAAGGAAAAATTGTGCAATTACTATTTATAATAAGAAACTTTTATTTATTTTAAGCACATACAACGTAGATACACTTTTGCTAATTATAGTAAAAACTAAAAAGTAAAAATTGTTTTAGTTGGGATTTTACCCTATAGCTCTCATACTAATTAAGGTTATTCATTTTAGAATTACATAAAGATTCAATGAGAATTACAATGGAGGGATTAACTTTAGGAGTAATTTCAAATAAAGTATCAATGTTTCAAAAAATTCAAATAAAGTATAAACGTTTTACAAAATGGTTCAAACAAAGGATCAATGTTTTAAAAAGTGAATCAAATAATTTTATGAACTGACTATTATGAGTTACTTATTTTAATAAATGAAACGTTGATATTTTATTTGAATTTTTCAAAGTATTGATTACTTATTTAAAATTTTTAAAACATCGATTTCTTCCACTATAATTATCCCTAAATATTCATATATTAACTCAAGAAACATATGAATAAAAAAAAAAATTTCTTTTCTTATATTTGAAAATCTAGAATTACAGTTCATTAGAAACTCGAAATTGCAATTCCTTATAAGTGTTAACACGTTTGAAGTGAAGGAATTGCAACTCTATTCTTTGTTCACTTATGTAAAATTAATTATATAACCCTTTTAGTCTAAAACTAAAAAAAAAATACTTAAAAAAGGAAATAATTCGATAAGCATTTTTGCTAATGCAATATGTTTTCTCTATATCAATGATCATTATATTATATAGCATTAGATACATGTCATATGTAGTGCACATATATATATATATATATATATGTATATATATTGCATGTGATTAACAAGGTTGCATGATATATTATAACAACAAAGTGTTTATCAAAATAAATAAAAACTCATATAATAATATTTAAATACATATAATGCAATGCACTTTATGTATGTATATATATTGTATAATGGGATTGCTATAACTGATTGATCATGTGCAAAAAGTATGCAGGTCAACCAGGAAAAGTCTTAAGTTGATGAAATGTGGAAGGATATTATTAGAGATAGACATAAGTTGAGGGATAGACAAATTCAATTTCTCTAAATGCAAATGTGACGATAAATTAGATAAAGCATTCTTAGTCAATTAGCTATTTTGATCCTTTGTGGAATAAAATTAGCAAAATGCTAATGTTGCTTAGAAGTCTATGGCTACTCTGAACATTTCAAATGAGGAGGAGAACCCCCTTTTTTACAGACTTTAGTGTCTAATCTTAACTAATGAGTGACTCTTAGATGGACAAATGGATGGGATGAGTTGTTGATAAGAGTTATTGAATCGCATTTGATGATTGATAGATGAGATTAACAGCCTATTCACTTCACCATATAGAATAAACGCGTAATCGAATTGAGATTCATTAATGATTGAATAAGCTGGTAACTAATATTACATTGTTCTCTTAGGAAAAAAAATATGCATAAGTAATAAATATGAAATACAGTTAAAATGACTATTTAACCCTATCTTTAATCCTCTCTCTAACACTAATCTTAACCCCAATTTCATGATAACACACACCTTTACCTACAATTACATACACCAACAACCATATTAGATTACACATACATCACCACCATCCTACCTTCAGCAAGCACCGCATACTTAACTTAGATCTGATTTACTTGAGTCCTGCAGTGGTTACTGATAGTTGCAAATGTATGGTAAGTCTGTGTACAACAACGTGGGTAGTGGTTGTCCAAATCTAATTTACTTATGTGTAGCAACGTAGTCGTCCAATTGCCTCATGTAACGGCATGTATGTAACGACGTAGGTGGTGGTGCTTATGAGATGGCTATGCGTATGGGTGATTAGTGTAGGTGGTGATTGTTTAGATGCATCGGTGATTAGTCTCATAACTATGGTTGCCATCATGCGCTCTAAAGGAGTGGTAGTTGTTGAAAGAAGAGGAGCTCTCGTCAATGGTTGCTAGTGGTGGTGGTTCATTGATGGTAACGGTTACCGGTAATGGTAATATATGTGTTGGAGGGGAAGAAGAAGAAAGAGAGTATTAAGTGTCTTTTTCACTTGAAATAGTAATTCTTAGGTTGAAGTCATAAATCTTAATTCTCAATTTTTATGAATTGCAATCATAAGGAAATGCAATTCATCAAAGTGAATAATGTAATAGGATGCTTCTAAGGAATAAAGGGGAAATAAAATAGCAATACTCTCATCCTAAGTAAACATGCAGTAAAACCCTTAAGCCCCTTTTACTCTAATGGGATTGCAAGAGAAGATAGGTGTAGCCATGTCTAAGGGGCTTTACAAGATGAAAGGCCTTCTTCAAGGCGTATTTTGCATATGCGACAAATGAATCAGTGCATACAGATACGAATGATCTGTAACATATAAGTCTAACCTCTCTACAACATATCTTGTAATTAAATTAGATGGACCACCATCAATAAGCATATGACAAATGTTCCTTTAAACTATAAAAGTGTATGAAAATTGTGAGTAATCATCTCATTGATTAAAAACTCCAACAAAACACAAGGCCTCCTCATAACACTAAAAATCAAATTTTCAATTATTAACAATCATCGCTACAATTAAACACACATAAGAGACCACAACACCAACACGACAAAGACAATGACATATCCACAAAAAAATTCACCAAAAATCACATTGCCCATAGATCACCAAAAACAACGACAAATAATGTTTCAAGAGCTATCTCAAATGACCATCATTTTTCTATAACTACAAATCCTAACCCATAATTGAATTTGATGAAGGAAAAAACACTTGTTATATATATATTCCACCAAAAATTTGTCTCTTCAAGCTTCAATATCAATATAAGGATGATTTTGCTCAAGTGCTAGGATGATAAGGAACGAATCTAATAGGTTTGGCTAGTTTAATATTGAGAGACAAATTTAGGGTTTTAAATTAATAAATTACAACATGTATCTAAATAGTTTCCTTATGTATGAATGAATAAACAAATAAAATAAAAAGGTTATGAATAAGTTGCTAATTAGATAGGACTCACCAAATATCAAAGTTAGTAACGAGAATCACTCAAAAGTTTTATTAACAACTGTTAATGGTATCAAATATGATGTATAGATCACAATAACAAGAATTGTTTACCACTTTCTGTAAAGATTGGAATATTGATGATTAGAATGAACGTTCATCTGAAGGAGGAGCCAAAATAATGATTGCTCTCAAGTCATTAAATATTTAAAAAGGAAACATGGCACGAGTAATATATTGCCAACTCAACAAGCATGTTACATAAATATTAAGAATGACGAATTAGGAGAGAGCTTACTAATATCATTGCGAAATAAAATGCCAAGTTTGAATAATGTATTATCTCTCATGTTTATTTATAGGCAAAATAAAATAATCACAACCAGTTAAACGAAAAAGATGGAATTAACATAGAATAGGAAATGGTTCTAATAACTAGGAAATTAAGCATTTACGTGATGTGTAAGAAATTAAACTTAGTTACTATAAAAGGGAAAATACATAATAATAGGAAAATATTAAACACTAAAACAACAAAAGATAAAATAACACTATTTACATTAGCATGCCAATAATAGCAGAAGAGATAAAAGCCACATTTTTTTAGCTTAGGGTCTTAGAAACTTTGAACCCTCATTGCTTCTAGAAGTTTTTTACCAACATTACTAGCATATTACGAGTAATAAGTAGTGAATTATGAGACTCTATAAAATTAGCCAATAAGCTTATAAATGGTTAATATGGAATTGTTACATAAAATTTACGGCGATCACGAAAGTTATTTAATTGAGTTCGAATTTTACATCGAAATTAGAAATATTAGTAGAAACGATCTCACAAGTTTGGATTTAAGAAAAAAATAATAATATAACAATTAAATAATATATTAATAGGATATACGTGTATTATTTGTTATTTGTTAGAAATGCATAAAATAGGTTTCGATAAATAAAAAATCATTAGAGATAAATTATATATATATTAAAAATTATAAAATAAAGTGAATAATATTTAAGAGTATTTATTTATATTAAATATAATAATATGCATGTATATAAATACCCGTAATTACCTAAAATACCTAATTTACACTAAAATACTTTAAAACAATTAAAAAAATTATAAAAACATAAAAGAATAAGGTGGCAACTTGGAACTACTAGAGAAGTGGCGTGGCAACCTGGGAAATAAGATAATGTACCCTTGGTGCAGGATTAAGCTCTGTAAGCTAAGGAAGAATAGGGAAAATTAGACATTTAGCAATTATTTAATTCACTAATCGACTAATAGCCTCATAAAAATTTTATCTTTGCTTCCAAAATACATTTTAAACAAAGTGAAACTTTAGAAAAATACTAAGGAGAGAAATAAGATGAAGGAGAATTTAGAAAAATAGTGGAATTAGGGCTCAAAATTAGGATGCAATCATTTGGACGAGACTTAGAGTAAGGCAACCCCCACCACCTAACAGTAAAACCACTACTAGGAGTTGACAACAAGAGTGGGGCTGTCGATGGTGGTTGGAAGCTGGTCAACTGGTGAGTTGCCAATTTTGATTCAAATTTCGATAATTTACTAAAAATACTAAGCTTTGTCAAAAAGATAATGAATTTTGGTTTTCTTAAGTAATTTTGTGTATAGATTTCAAAAGCAAACCAATTTTTCAAAATTTTAAGTACAAATATAAGTTCCTTAAGAAATTGCACACACACACACTGATTTTTAATTTAATTTCTAAAAGTTTGATCTCGATTTTTGAATATAAGATACTAACATAAAATATTTTTATGTTATTGAATTAGTTTATCGAAATTTTAAAGTGGAATTTTAGAAGAAATTTTGATTTACACAAAACAATGCATTGTAAGGTACTTTTATGAAGACAACTTAACCAAATAGTATTGTTTTTGTAATAATCAAAATATTAACAAGTTTTGAAGATATTTAACCAAAGGGAAATAATGTTTCTTAGAGTAAAAAGTTATTTGTTCAGTTATTTTAACTGTTGGAATGAGCTATATATTTTCTTAATTCAATTGGTAAATAATTAAATGTGAATGTGAAAATAGGAACATGAGATGAGGCTAAGGTTGGCAATAATATTTGGTTACTAACCTTACAAGTGGAAATATATGTTGAAGTTGTGGAAATATTGGCTAAAATATGGAGTATGTTTTTATTAGAGTTTAATTCAAATGCTAGATCAGAGACTAGTTGTGTGTGATGAACTATGAAGTTGATCAGAAACAATAAGAGATTTAATGCATCCGAAACGAAGTTAGTTAACCTCCAAAGGATAGGTTAGAGGGTATTGTTAAGATTTATGAATGAAGTTGTAATCAAGGGTTGAATTAGAGACTACATATTGAATCCGATACTAGATAAATGCGAGACTACTCACAAGAGGCTTAAAACCTGGATAACTAAGAATAATACAATCTTATAATTCGAGTTACAAAATAAAAGCCTATATGTAGTAATTGTATTATAGGGATTAACAATAATGCTACATCATAGGTCGTACCTTAGTGAGTAGGTAAGAAATCCAAGTAAATTTAGGATCAATACATAATTGTATTTTGGAATACTGTTCTATAGTACTTGGAGGCCTAAGATTATACTTGGTTGTACTTATAAGTAGCTTGATTGTACGCATGCTTGCATGTCTCTAAGCTTAAATGAATACTTTTGGCTTGCTATTTTGGATTGCAATTGTTTGTATAATGTGGAATTGATTAATCACTTTAAACTGAACTTAACGATATTTGACTTAAAACTCTAATAGGATATGCATTGTAACCCATTAAGATCAAATATTGACTCCTTTGAAAGGGATAACTAAAATTGTCTATTCTTCATCTTTAGTCGAATTAAGTGACAGGAGAGAAGGTTAAGATAGGGATGAAAGCAGTGGTTCGAAAGTAATCATGAGAGGAAGAACGTCTCCATTGCATAAGCTTAGGTTTAATCATAAACTATTGCATACTTATTGAAAACTCCTCAAACTTAGATTAGAGAGGACAAAATTTCTTTAATCTCATGAGGGATTAGATAACGTTGTACAATGGAATTTGTTTATTATATTGCATTTAAATAACTGTTTGTACTTGACATATAGTTTTATATCTCTATCCCAACTTACTGAGTGTTTAGTTGCTCACATCCTTGTAGATCATTTTTGCAGGTGTTGACTAAGATGCTATGTCATAACTACCCAAGGTTAGTGATCGATGGATTTAAGGGAGTGAAAATTTAAAATTGAAGAATAGCTGAACTTCTAGAGCTTTTATTGTTAATTTTAATCTTTTGGTGTCAAATTGAGTACCAGTTACCTTAACTTCCAATATATGTTTAAAGAATTCTATAGAGGAAATAATATTATTTTTATGCGAACTATTTATTTCAAAGTGGGTTAGTGATGAATGTCTTGAATAAATCGGGTCTACAATAGCAACCGAGAGGTCAACTTCTATCTGAAGATAGTTTACATGATATTATTATTACAACTCTACCGTTTCGAGACATAAATAGGATTTAATCCTTTTTTCAATTCCTATATTATCCCTTACTGTAACGACCCACAAGGGTGCTTGGTAGTGTTTCTTAAAATTTTCATATCATGTGTATACCCATGATATAAAGAATGTCTTACAAGTCATAGGTTGTAAGACTCTAATTATTAAGTTTTTAAGGGTATTTATTCATTTTACTTATATTTACTTATTTATATAAGCAACTAGGATAACCTAATAATCCACAATCTAATAAGACCATAGAGAGTCGGAATCACCTACTAAACAATAAGATGGAATAATTAAACTTCTACGACATCAAGAGTTACTAAATACTATAAAGATCTAGCTTAACTAATACTGTTTACTAAAGTAATTTAATCTATTTAATCCAGCTACTTAAGGAGTACTCTATACTCTGATCTTAGCCCATTCCCAGTTTTTGGCTACTTAACAAAAGGAACTATTGGGGGATGAACATACTACAACTCAATGACTTCATCTCTTGCTATTATCATTCAAGCAAATTATTAAGCATTATTAACAAACATACAGTTTAGCCACATACAAAATAAATATACTCACAGTAGATGTAGGAAATACATCTATGAGACTCTAGGACCATAGAAGGTATAGATTTATGTCATCTACACATCAATTATCCCCTATACTTAACTACATAAAGCACCTAACCTTACGCGCATGAGGCTGTCTGTGGGTATCATTCCAATAGACGGAACTCACCTATTACCCTAGTCGATAACACCATACTAATTAATTAAGTAGACCTCATACAGGGTTATCCACTATCAACAATTAATACAATGCCACACGGGCTCACTATCAACAAATCCATATAATGTCCCACGGGTTAAACCATGCAAGTCCCAACTTAGGCTACTTGCTATCAATTAATTGAAGATAGTCTATTAACTTTACCTCAACATGTAAAACGTCACGTGAAATTGCTATGAGTACTCACTAAATTGATAAATCTTTCTTTAAATTGTAAAGTGTTTCAAAAATATATTTTAGCAAATTTTTCAGAGAACTCAACAAAACTATAGACATCACAGTCCGCAACTAATGAATTATAGACATGTGATAGGTATATCCGGCTATTTTGGCCAAATATTTAAACTTACTAATTTTAACAAGGCAATCATATGGATGTTGGCATACAGAACAATCAGTCACTCTATAGACAACCGAGGGCAAGCAATAGAACATCAAGCAATTATCAAACACAAGCAAGTAGCAGTTCATCGAAACTTCCTCACTTGGCCTGCTTGTCTACTTAGCCTAAACTTCGGGGTTTTTGAATTAGAAATTAAGCCACTTAAGACATAATAATAATATATATGTAATTAATTAGAAGAGGGTTTCTTCAAGAACTTAAAAGTCTACCTAATTACTAAATTTCACTCTAATTCCTGAATATGGTTAAAAGTTGTTTTCACTCTAACTTTTTTATTTTAACTCCGTTTTTCACGTTTTTATAGTCGATTTCATCTTTTTTTGAGTGTTTTTTCATTTGGTGAGATCTTTGTAGGCTTTAGGGTCAATAAGTTTTTGATTTGGGTCTTATAAGTTCGTGCACCCAAAAGGTAAGTTTGGTTACTTTAGGGTTTGGGCCTAATTTTTAGCTTTAGTTTTAGATTTTGATCTTAGGCTTTGTACTTGATATTTTAGGCTTCTTTTTAAGTATTTTTAGTGAATTTTTTCTACTTAACACTTTAAATTTTATTCTTAAGCCTTGGTGTTACTCTTATGGGCCAAAAAGGACTCTTTTCTTAAGTTTAAAACTTCAACTCATTAGGTGGCCTATAGTGGATGTCTTAGGTAGGTCTTAGGATTTAGTAGGCCTTTTGAATATCTTCCTTTGATTCTTTTTAACTTAGATTCATATCTAGTCATGCATTATTTAGGCTTGTATTTTAGTTTTCTTAAGGCTCTTTGGGCTTATTTTGTAATTTAGGGCCCTTTTTGGACTTAAGCCTATCATTGGCCCTAAGTCTAGTTTAGTTTTCACAAAGTTATAGATCTAATCATGAGTGATTAAGTGGGCTCAAGGCTTGGTTTGTGGGCCTTTTAGTTAAATTTAGGTCTAATTCATGTCCTAGGGCTCATATCTTGACTCTATCCTAATCTAATGAGCCTAACAGTTTGCTAAAATGATTAAATGACTCATTTTATCATTCCGAATCTTATACTAATGGATCATTGGGTCTCAAGTGGGTTTTTCTAAACCTAATGTCCATTTTAGGGCCTAACTACTCATTATAAACCTTGTTTAGCCTCTTATCTTGTAAGTTTAAGTCCTAAATCCTAATTATCTTTAATTAATCATATGATTGACCTATTAATAAACATTTTACAGCATGTTGTTCAACATGTCTAAGATGGTTTAAAATGACTTCTTTAGGCTTTGTACACATCATATACTAAAATGTACGAAATTACTACTAAAATGCACCTAAAACAATTTCCTATCAAAATAAACATGAGAAATAACAAAATATAGTAGGGATAGACATACATATGTTTTGGCCCTAGCATAAGAATGAAGATATGATGATAATTCTTCTACTTTTCTTCAAGTCTCATTTTACTACAACTAATGTGCTTTTAAAGTTACATGTAACATGTTTACTATACCAAAAATTTAAAAAAATGTACATGTATAAGCATGTAAACACGGTAAACAAAGTTGGTATTTTAATAATTTTTTTCCCTAGTTTTTAAGTCTAATGTAGACACCTCATTTTTTCCAATTTTTATAAATTTTGTTAATAGAGCCAGTTAATAAAATAATAATAATAATAATAATAACAATAAATCGAGTTGAGTCATAAGTCGAGTCATGTTAAATCAAATTGAGTTGAATTGTCAGATTAGGTGACAATATGGGTTCAATTAATTTTAGGCCATATTCATCTAATTTAAGGACTTAAATCAGATTAGGGAATTATTAGGCTAAATCGGATCGGATCGAATCGAATTGAGCCTTAGAAGAATAAAAAAGGTAAAAAATAATTAGAGTTTCTAGAAGTTAGGATAAATCTTAGAAGAATCACAATTGTATCTTCCATATCTTCGATATAAAATATTCAATTTTGAGCTTATAAATAGCACATGGGCCAAGGATTTAGGGGGATCTTAATTACACACCTTCACATACATAAAGAATTATGCTCTTTCACAAATACATAACCCATGAACATAAGGAACCACATCCCATTGCCTAACCAAATTCCACAAACGTTGCTAAACACAATCCAACGTCTGACCCAAACATCCACACCCCGATACCCTGCCGTACAATATAGCAACAATCACACATAAACCTTGACACACCCTGCTATCATCAACAGTAACAAGCCTTGTCTTTCACTATCTCAATTCACAACAGTATACACGATCCATAACCGAATCCTTGTTGCCACGTTTCCTATCCTTACATACATCAGGCCAGATCTACACACGCCGCAGCAGCCAAATGTCCCTACTCCTGATTAACTAACAGCACAACAACGTAAACAGCCACACAACCTAGATTCCAAACAAACGTCCCTCATCAATCAATTGCACTTGGATACATGATAGCACGACACACACGCTGTACACAAACGCACGATACAAACTCTAACTCACATGCTATACACAAATACAAACATACGACCATAACAAGCGATGCACTAACTATCACGCCCATGATAAGTGGAAACAACAACACGTACCAACCATCATGCCTATGATTAGTTAAAATAGAAAGCGACACACCAACCATCATGCCTATGATCAGTGGAAATAGCAACGCGTACCAACCATCACACCCATGATCAATGAAAACAGAAACCGACATGCGCTCTATCATGTCCATGATAAGTGGAAATAGCAACCAATACGCCTTTGATCATGCCCGTGACCATCCGAAAACAGTGTTCGATATGCAACTCGATTTGTAAGTAAAATATTTTATTTTGCTATTTTTATTTTATTAGTTAATTTAATTATTTTTTACTAACTTATTTATTTATTTTTATTAGTGCAAGTTTTTATTATTTTCGTACTATGTGTCTTTTTTAGATAATCTCAGTTTTTAATAACTTTAACTTAATTAAATTTTTAACAAGATCATGTTTTTTTTTTGGAAAAATAAAAAATCTAAATCAAGTTTTTTCAGAAAGATTTAGTTAGTTTGGGTTTTTCTTGAATTTGTGAAATTAGATTTCTTAGATTTTTTTTAAAATATTATAAATTGATAAATAAATATAAACCTAGCTCGGTTTTCAAAATAAAAAGAATCCACCTACTAAATATTTTATAAAAAAAAATTTATGGTCGGTTTGATCTCGATTAGTGGATACGTAGGTACCTTTAAGGCAACCATTAAAAAATAAAAAAACTTTTTTCCCCTTTTTTTAGAAATTTCTAATAAAAAAATCATTGTTAGTTGCATTTTGTAAACTTAGGTATATTCTTAATATTTTTAGAAAAATTATAAAAAATAAAACTCGTCAATTTTTTTTATTTTCACACGTTTACTTAGTCTTAATAGGTTAGCTTTCAAACTTAGTTTTCTAGTTCAATTTTCTAAAAATTATTTTTTTTATAATATTCGCAAACTAGTGGTTAAATTAGGGTTTTCGGGTACCCTAATTTATTTTTTTACCAGTTGAATTAGTTAGTGATTCCATTTTTTTTAAGATAAATTTTTTTTCTTTTCCTTAGTTTAATGTCGAGTAATCTGTATTAAGTGGGTTGAGTTTAATATAGTTTAAATTAAGGAAATCGAAATAGGGCTTAACTCAAACTAAAAAGAATCTGATTAGGTCTGGTTAGTGTCAGTAGTTTGGCACTCAGATTGCTTGGTTGGACAAGGGTTAGCTCAGGGGATGACTTACATTCGGATTAGCCTTGAATGGTCAGCTCCTGACAATTCTCAGCTCGGCCTCAGCATTATAGAGAAGGCCATATTCAGATGTGGTGCTTAGACTGGTTTATAGAGGAGGGTTCGGTTCAACACATCAGCTAGTTATCTCAGCAACATCTTAGATGGTATGGAGAGTAGAGCAGCTCGGCAAATCAGACTGGGGTAAGCACTGCTCCTTAGCACTTAATTCACCTTAGATAGCTCGATGAACTATCTAAGAAAGCTCTCAGGTTCGAGAACGCATGATTGATCCTTGCTTCCTATCAAAGAGGATTCAAATGCAAATGATGTTTATGTCATTTGGGGGTGCACTAGGTCTGAGAAACTAATGCAAATGATTTTTATGTCATTCAGGGGTGCACTAGGTCCAAGAAACTTACTCTTGTTTCCTTCCTTTTTGTTTTTCTTTTGTTTCTAGATTATGTGTTTAGAGAGTGCTTCTAAGGCTTATTCTAGGGAAGAAGATGGAGTAAAATGCGGGTGGAGAGGTTAAAGAAGGGATTAATTATGAGTAGGTGTGATGGAGAACAAAGCCCTTCCATTCTTGGTTACATGGTACAAGCACAAGTGAAGACCAATTTGCTTTTTATGCTTTTTGCCAATTGAGGCAATGGTATGTCTACTAAAGGTGAGTGATCTCTTGTCTTTCCAACTATTTATCTTATCCTATATAATTAATTGTGATTATCTTTAGCTAATTATGATGCATGAATACATGTAGATGATTAGAATGCAATTTAAACTTACAACTCTAATTACTAGTGTATATGACTATAGTTAGATATAGTTTAGGGTTTTTCATATTTAATTAAGTTAATCAAGCCTATTGGATCATTTTATCTAATTAATTTAGGGTTTCTAAGGGTTGGAATCAATTATCGCTAATCAATTATGATTTTAGAAGGCAAATTGGGGCTATTCTAGCAATTTAGTAAATTATTAGTAATTACCTAATAATATAGCTATATAATTAGAGTTTATTAATTAAATTAGGGCTTTTGATACTTCCAATGATTTCGCATTTTAGGGTTTTATGAGAGTTTGAGAGCTTTGAGGGTACACTTACGATTTTAGCGTTACTTTCGGAGAAAATGTATCATTTTGGGTAAATCAGCAATCTCATTAATTTATTACCTTAATTGAATTAGTTTAATTTATCATTATCATTTATAGATATCTCTTATCATTCGTTATCGAGTTTACGTAATTCAAGTTAAATATTTTAATTTAAGGTTTTCATTCTGTTTGAAGTTTAATCTAAGGTTTTATAACTCTAGGGTTTGGGGTTTTAAATTTTTATTTAATTCGGATTTTTAATTTTTGATCACACATACTTAGGTTTAGAGTCTTTGTATGTTATTAGGTTTATAAAACTTTATCTCTAGGGTTTTTCAATTTGTTTTTAAGGTCTTGATTTTAAATTTTGTCGATTTTAATTTCTTTGGTCTAATCGACTTTAAGGAATATCATTGATTCTTTGAATTCGATTCTAAGTTTAAAACGTAAAATCCGTGGGGTTTACACTTACTCCTTAAATCTTATCAATATTGTGCTTATTCTAAAAAATTGCATCCGTTAAAGAAGTAGTGCACTATTTTCCTATTAATTTTCATAACTTTATCTTTAAGATAATCTCTAGAATCCCTATTGATTGATTGAAAACAGTTATAGTATGTTGTGTTAGATCCCTAAAGTGCTTCCTATCAAATGATATATGATAACACTATAACAACATCCGAAACAATTCACTTCTTAAAAACTAAGCAATTTAATAACAAAGTTCATCGCACCTCTAAACTTGATATAGATAAACTACATGATTGAATAGAATGGGATTTTATGGTGGAGTCTAACATCAGAAATATGAATAAGGATATCACTATTATGTTCATCACCCATTGTCATTAACATCCACCATTACTCTGGGTTCTACATTAATTGACTAATTGTTGATGAAGATGTTGCAACTAAGTGGAGCAATTCTATGTCCCGGTGATGTATGTATTCAGATTAATTACAGTAGTTTGTATAATTGTAGATAGGATGCTGTTGCAATAAGTATCATTACTAAGAGTAGTGCCATCAAAAGCATATTGACCTTATTGATCCAATCCGATTTGACCTGATCTCTATAAAAAAAAAATGGTTTAAGTCATCTATTTGACCTTTATAAATAGTAACTTCGGTTCAAGTTGACTTAGTCGGTCCAACCTGGTTTTTCCAAGTTAAAACGTATTATTTTCTCACTTATTTTCTAGCAAAATACACCAGCTTATTAAAAAATAAATACAATCAAAGAAAAATAAAAAATAAACTGTAAAAGACTTTCCACTTTCAATTCTCAATAATATAGGAAATTTTCATTATATCATATATAAATGTAAATTATATTATAATATTTTTATTGACCATTGCTTAACTCTTAACCCTTCTTATTCCTGAGTCAATCTTTCGGTCCAGATTTGACAACATTGGTAAGAGCTTAAGTAGTTTTGTTTTTTGTTTTTTGTTTTTTTTTTTTTTAGGGTGTGGTTTGGTGTTGGTGAGGTGGTCTTTCTTGAATGATTTTGGCAAGCTCCCTTGAAGTGGTAAAAGTGACTATGGTAGTAGACGCAATAGCTAGGAATAAGCAACTGAGAAAAGGATAATGTGTTAATTTATAAAGCCTTGATTTCTAGTGTTGAAATGAAACAGAATTTATAAACTCTTCTATAGGATGTAAAAGCTCTCCTATCAATAGGGTTGTAAATAGATGTGTATAAGTGGGTTAAACAGGTCAACTTGACTTAACTTACTTTAGCTTATGAGTGCTTATGGGTTATATGGGTTGCATTTGGCACACTTTTTAAATAAGTCAAGAAACACTCGACTTTAACCCTCTTTTAAAATGAGTAATGAACTAGGTTCATTTAACTCGCTTTTTAAAAGGGTAAAAAAACTTAATCGAAAGTCGTTTTTTAAATAGGTTTAAATGGGCCAACACGCAAAACAAAACCCATTTTTACACCTTAAGCTATGAATGAGCTAAGCTTCTTACTTTTAGACTTAATAAAAGCACAACTATGCTTAAGCTTGATATTTTAAATAAATCAAGCTGAATTTTTTAAGATTTAAGCTTAACTTATTTAAAAATTATAGAGTTTAAGTTGAGTGGAACTTTTATCGAATCTGAAAATTATAGGCTTGAACTTGACTTGTGAGCTTTGTTTTAAGCTTGAGCTTGACTCATTTACAAATCTAACTTGACCTAAATTGAACTTACATTAAAGCAAGGTTGAGTTTACTCATGAGACTAAATATGGAAAATGAATGAATAGATTAATGAATATTGAATAAAGTTTATATTATATATAACATATATGTATATTATATATTATCTCATCTCATATTACATGTATATATTATAGACATTCGTTTTTGAATTTTAATTACATATTATATATATAAATATAATATTTATAATATATATAAAGCTCATAAATTTACTCATAAATATAACAAATCAATTTGCAAGCCTAAACATGATCTCAAGTTGACTCATTTAAATAAATGAGTTTTATTTTAAGCTCGAGTTTGGTTTATTTACTAATTAAACTTGAAAATGAGCCAAATCGAACTTAAAGATAGAAAACTTGAGTATTAAGCTTTGATCATATTCAATTTAGTAAGAGGTTAAGTGAATAAGCAATAATTAACTAAATAGTGGGTGAAAGTAGGTTAGAGATGTGGCATAAAAATTGAGTTTTTTAATGGCCAGTTTTATTGAAAGAAATTATCAGATTATATTTGTATATTTTTCTTTTCCTTATAATTTGATGATATATATGATGTATTTGGTACTTTTGGAATTCAGTAACAGCTCCTCTCTTTGACGGGGGGGAAAAAAAAGGAAATAAAAAATTGCCACCAGTTTTGCTATTTACTCAAGTTGATGTCCGAATTGATAACTACCTTAACCGTCTGTCATGGATTTGCCATGTGGAGCACCACAAGTCGGGAGGGGGGAGAAAAAGAAAAAAGACATACTATCCACAAAAATTCAACCTCCTATTGGACCGAAATATCGGCTGTCTGTCCTTTTATTTTGTTTTATATTTTTCTAATTACAATCAAACTTCAAAGAAACATTTTTGCTCCTTACCACTTCATCCGCACTTCGCAGTTTTTCTCTCCTCTCGACCTCCCGCGAACCGAACAGACCACTTCCTTAATTTTTCCCTTCAACTTTCTTTCCATTTTCCCTCAAGAAACAAACAATTCAAAACCCTCCCCTTCATCACACGTTGCTCATATTCAACACGTTTTCTCTGGCTATTCTTTCGTCAACTCGAGATCCATTCGATTTCTCATGAGTCGTTACGATCCGAACCCTTTCGACGACGAAGTCAATCCTTTCGCCGTAAGAATATTCCTACGTTGCAACACCTACATTGCATTGCATTATGCGTTTAACGATCCATTTCATGAAATCGATCGGATTTCAAGCGTTAATTTGATTGCATCCTATGATTTCTTTATTTTATTTAGTAATTTGTTATATTACATTGCCGCATTGTTGTGATTCTGTAATTTTCTTTGTTTTTTGGGTCAACATTTGTTATGCAATTATCTTTTTTTCTATTTTATTGGAAACTATTGAAGTTATTAGTTAAGTTATGTAAAGATTGCAATCTTTTGGTTCCATAGTTGCAAGTTTGATTTCTTTTAGTTATAATGAAGCCGAGGAATCTAGGGTTTAGTATTTCATTTTCCTGTTTAAGCATGAAGTGTAGGTTTATGAGGTCATATAGTTGCTTTAGTCTTATCAATTATAAAGTTGTCAAAGATAAAGTTGTATTTGACTATGATACTGTACTATGTAAGATGTTATTTTTCATAAAGGGTTTTTGGAGGATGGAGTAAGAAAAAAATGCTTGCATTTCGTCAATCTGCATAACTACTTAAGGATACTAGTAGCTTGTGGCATTTGAGATGATTTTAACGTTTCTTTTTGGACAAATGGGATATTTTAAATGTTAGTTGCAATTTTCTATAGACTCAGTACTCTTTCCTACCAGAACTTAAAAAAGTGTGATTTGGGATCAGGGCAAATAATTTAGGATCATGCGCAAGGCACATGTGGGTTTGTTTTTATGTTGGAGGGTTGCAACAAAATGGAGTTCTGGAGTGGTGAATTCAAACTTTTGTGTTTTGAGATGAGAGCAAAAGGCATTGAGTTTAGGGGCCTTATTGCAGTGCAGTTACCTCATTTATGAGAAATATGCATTTTCTTAAACAATGTCTTTTCCTTCCTGAGTAGACTTTGTTCAGTTAATGATACTTCGAGAGTTATATTATAACATGGCAAATAGAGAATACCATGGACAGTGGGGTTTAGGTGCTTGACATTTCATGTTTTATGATGAAGAAGAAACCTGAAAGGTTTTTGGTAACTTTCTTTAGATGTTCAGACCCAGTGAAGTTTTCCTTGAAACTAAGCCACACTGCAATCAGTTGAACTAATTCAAGCAAATTAGTGTGAATGACTGCAAAATATCCTTCTGGGTCATTAGCAGAAATTGATAATTACACATGCATCATAGTTTATTTAATGAGTTTGTATATGAAGCAGCTACTAAGCACAATGTTTTTCTTTTTTCCTTTTCTTTTTCTTAATCCTGTATATGTATGTTATTTTTGTTAGGACCAATCATCCAGAGGGAAGGGGAGCGGACAGTCAAACTATGGTGGAGGAGCTTTTTATACAACAGTGGGTCCTCTGACACACATATCCATATTAAATATTTCTTGTTTAACTATAGCTTGGATTGTCTGAGATTTCATGAAATATTAGACAGATTATTTAAATCTTTCTAAAGGTTCTTAGAAGTGTATTCACCACTTTCGAGATTGGTTCAATTGCTTAATACTTGTTCCTTAAGTTCAGCAATGCTTGACTTTTTAGCCCTTTCCACCATACTTTTGCTTCAGTTGTTCAATTTTGCTTGATATACTTGTTTTATTAGACCGTTCTTGTGAACCTTTTACCATTTTCATTGCCAAATTTTCTTGCTGAATTCTAGAACCCTGGGAGTGTTCCAGCAGCAACTTCAAGGCTTTCGCCTCTTCCTCCAGAGCCATATGGCCGTGCTGCAACAGTTGATATTCCTCTTGATAGTGCCATGGTAAAGGATGCCAGGAATTTGTTTGAACATTTTTCAATTCCTCAGACCTTTCACTTTTTTGCTAATTTCATCATAGGATTTGAAAGCGAAAGAGAAGGAGCTTCAGGTTAAAGAGGCAGAACTGAAGAGAAGGGAACAGGTAATATGTTGGTCTTGCACAATTACATATGTGCTACCACAACCTAATTAGAATTGTAGCTCAGTGTTTCTAATTTAGTTTTCAGCCTAGTGCTTTGTCTATGCAATAGGTATTTGAATCTTCCCTTTGTATATGTGCATGATAGATAGTTGTATATTATTTCATACTACAATATCATGAATTACTCAGTTTTTTATAGTAATGTAAATGCTGTATTGATTCTCTATAGGAACTAAAAAGAAAAGAAGATGCTATTTCACGAGGTAACTTCTCTTTTGATTTCCTCTCTTTTTTATTTTTTATGTTTAATCCAAAGAGGAAGTGATCTTTGTCAAATCTTTCTATGCGGCACCAACTGCTGGCATGCATATATGCTGGTTTGAAGTGCTTATACTCCCCATGTCTTGGCAGCTGGAATTGTGATAGAGGACAAAAACTGGCCACCAATTTTCCCTCTCATCCACCATGACATTCCAAATGAGATACCTCTCCATCTTCAGAAAATTCAGTATGTTGCTTTCACAACATTCTTGGGTATGTAACGCTATACTCTTCCAAATGTGAATTTCTGACAAACCATATGGACATAGAATTGTATTTCTTACACTTCCAAATGGTGCTTTCTTTTGTTTGCCAGTTCTAATTATTTGATTTCATGTTTCTATATTTAACTGCTGAACCTGGCTTGTTACATTGGATTATTTCCTTTCCTTTTTTTGTTAAAGATTCCAGTTGGATATTTTTGTTGGTAGAACTATTTTATTGCTTTTTCTACCCCTCCTTAATCACCAAGGAGTCAACATATTTAGCATTTGATCCACTTCAACGTTTTTGGCAGCCCAGTAACTATAGTTTTGAGTGGCTAAGTCAACAAACACTTGGTTAATTAAATTCTGAGTCATCCTATTTAAAATACAAAGCTGACTGAATGCCACATACCTAATGATATTTTCATATAAAATTTTGATCATTTTTAGGTGTTGATTGTTCATTGAAGAATTATTCACCAAATTCCTCATATCATTATTAATAATTTCATCAAATTACTTGCACACTGCAAATGAACTTCATATGCTATCAAACTGATTTTACATGCTCTCCATAACATTACTTTGATGTTCTCTGGAATATTGCAGGATTGATTGCTTGCCTTCTGTGGAATTTTATAGCCGTGACGGTTGCCTGGATTAAAGTAGAAGGTCTGAATTGCTGCATTGGAAGTAAGATTTTTGGTATTAGATATTTTATTTCTCTGGTATTAACCAACTTCCTGCTCAGGCCCTACCATTTGGTTTCTTGCCATCATTTACTTCATCTCGGGGGTTCCTGGAGCCTATGTTATGTGGTACCGTCCTCTTTACCGTGCCATGAGGTATGGATTTGCAAAGATTTGCAAATTAGCTTCATCTCAATGCCCCTAGTCTATGAAGTTTGTATTTTTTTTTTTATATTTTATTTTTATTTCTTTTGCCTTTTCCTTATGACCTACCCTTGAAAATTTTGGCTTCTTTTAGATACCACTCTTCAAGTTCAAGTATATTGGTTCAAACAGGTTTAAGTGGTTCAACCCTACCAACCCGTTTGAACAGGTGGTTCAAACCCATCAAATTTAATATATATATATATATATATATATACAAATATATATGATACATATATCTGCATATATTACATGTAATATAATGTACATGTTACATTATATATATATATATATAATATTTACACCTAATCAAAATTAAGAAAACCAAAAAAATTGCCTGCTTATGGGCCTTATGAATCAGCCTGGAACCGGGCATAACTGCGCTGGTCACAGTATCATCTGTCTTGTAACTATGGCCCAGCAGATTTGGGACAACTAGGCCCAATCCTTAGGCCTAGTTTGCCAGATGCCTACCAAATTATTCCTAGTTTCCATTTTCTTTAGTAAAATTGTGCTTGATCGAGGATGATGAGAGATCTTTTGGGATACTTCATCTGGTATTTGTATGTTCCATTTGTTTTTTCACAATTGCTTGCAAAAAGAAAACTACAATGAAGCGCTATCTGCTACAACACTCAGGCCTTATTCCCACTAAGTGGGGCTGCTGTATTGATCTTAATTAATTATTACACTTTGTCATACACCAAGTTCTATTCCCTAGTCAATGTACTTATGGGCAATAGTTATGAAATAGTTTAGAATAGGTAGTGTGAATATTCAGTGAATTATGCAGTAAGGGTCATCACAGGGTGCTGACCGAAGTCTGAAGAGAGTAATCTTCTTTAATCTTTTTTCTTAATTTTATTTTTGGTTG
>JAMXBB010000002.1:16860843-16872758 GCA_024138015.1 Lumnitzera littorea | reverse complement strand
CAAATTTTCTTGCTGAATTCTAGAACCCTGGGAGTGTTCCAGCAGCAACTTCAAGGCTTTCGCCTCTTCCTCCAGAGCCATATGGCCGTGCTGCAACAGTTGATATTCCTCTTGATAGTGCCATGGTAAAGGATGCCAGGAATTTGTTTGAACATTTTTCAATTCCTCAGACCTTTCACTTTTTTGCTAATTTCATCATAGGATTTGAAAGCGAAAGAGAAGGAGCTTCAGGTTAAAGAGGCAGAACTGAAGAGAAGGGAACAGGTAATATGTTGGTCTTGCACAATTACATATGTGCTACCACAACCTAATTAGAATTGTAGCTCAGTGTTTCTAATTTAGTTTTCAGCCTAGTGCTTTGTCTATGCAATAGGTATTTGAATCTTCCCTTTGTATATGTGCATGATAGATAGTTGTATATTATTTCATACTACAATATCATGAATTACTCAGTTTTTTATAGTAATGTAAATGCTGTATTGATTCTCTATAGGAACTAAAAAGAAAAGAAGATGCTATTTCACGAGGTAACTTCTCTTTTGATTTCCTCTCTTTTTTATTTTTTATGTTTAATCCAAAGAGGAAGTGATCTTTGTCAAATCTTTCTATGCGGCACCAACTGCTGGCATGCATATATGCTGGTTTGAAGTGCTTATACTCCCCATGTCTTGGCAGCTGGAATTGTGATAGAGGACAAAAACTGGCCACCAATTTTCCCTCTCATCCACCATGACATTCCAAATGAGATACCTCTCCATCTTCAGAAAATTCAGTATGTTGCTTTCACAACATTCTTGGGTATGTAACGCTATACTCTTCCAAATGTGAATTTCTGACAAACCATATGGACATAGAATTGTATTTCTTACACTTCCAAATGGTGCTTTCTTTTGTTTGCCAGTTCTAATTATTTGATTTCATGTTTCTATATTTAACTGCTGAACCTGGCTTGTTACATTGGATTATTTCCTTTCCTTTTTTTGTTAAAGATTCCAGTTGGATATTTTTGTTGGTAGAACTATTTTATTGCTTTTTCTACCCCTCCTTAATCACCAAGGAGTCAACATATTTAGCATTTGATCCACTTCAACGTTTTTGGCAGCCCAGTAACTATAGTTTTGAGTGGCTAAGTCAACAAACACTTGGTTAATTAAATTCTGAGTCATCCTATTTAAAATACAAAGCTGACTGAATGCCACATACCTAATGATATTTTCATATAAAATTTTGATCATTTTTAGGTGTTGATTGTTCATTGAAGAATTATTCACCAAATTCCTCATATCATTATTAATAATTTCATCAAATTACTTGCACACTGCAAATGAACTTCATATGCTATCAAACTGATTTTACATGCTCTCCATAACATTACTTTGATGTTCTCTGGAATATTGCAGGATTGATTGCTTGCCTTCTGTGGAATTTTATAGCCGTGACGGTTGCCTGGATTAAAGTAGAAGGTCTGAATTGCTGCATTGGAAGTAAGATTTTTGGTATTAGATATTTTATTTCTCTGGTATTAACCAACTTCCTGCTCAGGCCCTACCATTTGGTTTCTTGCCATCATTTACTTCATCTCGGGGGTTCCTGGAGCCTATGTTATGTGGTACCGTCCTCTTTACCGTGCCATGAGGTATGGATTTGCAAAGATTTGCAAATTAGCTTCATCTCAATGCCCCTAGTCTATGAAGTTTGTATTTTTTTTTTTATATTTTATTTTTATTTCTTTTGCCTTTTCCTTATGACCTACCCTTGAAAATTTTGGCTTCTTTTAGATACCACTCTTCAAGTTCAAGTATATTGGTTCAAACAGGTTTAAGTGGTTCAACCCTACCAACCCGTTTGAACAGGTGGTTCAAACCCATCAAATTTAATATATATATATATATATATATATACAAATATATATGATACATATATCTGCATATATTACATGTAATATAATGTACATGTTACATTATATATATATATATATAATATTTACACCTAATCAAAATTAAGAAAACCAAAAAAATTGCCTGCTTATGGGCCTTATGAATCAGCCTGGAACCGGGCATAACTGCGCTGGTCACAGTATCATCTGTCTTGTAACTATGGCCCAGCAGATTTGGGACAACTAGGCCCAATCCTTAGGCCTAGTTTGCCAGATGCCTACCAAATTATTCCTAGTTTCCATTTTCTTTAGTAAAATTGTGCTTGATCGAGGATGATGAGAGATCTTTTGGGATACTTCATCTGGTATTTGTATGTTCCATTTGTTTTTTCACAATTGCTTGCAAAAAGAAAACTACAATGAAGCGCTATCTGCTACAACACTCAGGCCTTATTCCCACTAAGTGGGGCTGCTGTATTGATCTTAATTAATTATTACACTTTGTCATACACCAAGTTCTATTCCCTAGTCAATGTACTTATGGGCAATAGTTATGAAATAGTTTAGAATAGGTAGTGTGAATATTCAGTGAATTATGCAGTAAGGGTCATCACAGGGTGCTGACCGAAGTCTGAAGAGAGTAATCTTCTTTAATCTTTTTTCTTAATTTTATTTTTGGTTGACGCATTTTTGAGCTACACTTTAGTTTTATTTGAACTGAAAATATGAAAGATTTCCTCTAGTTTGTTGGCTTGTATATTAAAGGAAAAACCAACATGCCTTCAGATTTAAATCAAATTCACGTGTTCATGAAACCATAGATGCGACCATATTGAGCACTGTAAGATTTTGCAAGGACACAGTCTATACTGGAGAAAAATTAGAGGAGCAGCCAGCTATTTTAACGCTAGTGTATTTGCATTTCACATAGTATAATTATATACTAGGAAATGGCAGTAGGTTTTGCAAGGGCGTCTGTTAACAGACAAAAAGAAGGTGTTCTCACCTTTCAATGTGCTTACTATTTTGTCAAATATATAATTGGTCTAGAAAATCCTTTCTAGCTTTTAACAAGTGTCCTCAGGCACTTATTTGTGAGACCCTTTGTATAATCTAAAACACGTAACCTTGCCAAGTATTCTTTTAGTGGAACCCTTTCTTTGGCTTTTCTGTTGCACAAATCTGAAATTCATATGTGGTAATTGCAGGACCGATAGTGCACTGAAGTTTGGAGCGTTCTTCTTATCTTACCTAGTAAGTATTTGTCCGTGAGTTATTTTTCCATGGAAGTATCTTGATGACTTTTCTTTTTTTTTTTTTTTGGGGGTAAGGAGTATGTTGATGACTTTCTACTCATTTTTTTCATTTTCTTTCTACAGTTTCACATTGGATTTTGCGTCTTTGCATCAGTTGCTCCTCCGATTATATTCAAGGGGAAATCATTAACGTAGTTTTTCTTACCTAGTCAATGGTCTAAAATTCAGCCAGTTTTGTTGATTAATTATGTAGCTGATTTGGGATTATCAAAATATTTTGCTCTTGGGCACTTTAACTTATGGTTTCTTTGTCTTGTGAACAGAGGAATTCTGCCAGCAATAGATATTTTAACCTATAATGCCACGGTCGGGGTATGTACCAGCTTTAAACATTTCTTTTGCAAGTGATTTGCACTGGGCTGATGAAGTCCTCGTGTATGATATAATGCTGTTATGAATAAATGCTTGATTGGCTTTTGCTTTGGGCAGTTCCTATTGATTGAGTGCGTTTGGCTTTAACTCTCACAATCACATTATGGTTTCTTGCATCGCAGTCAGGGCAGTTTGACATTGTTGCACTTCATCTTGTTTTTTGCAGATATTTTACTTTATCGGCTTTGCATTTTTTGCTCTTGAATCTCTTCTCAGCATCTGGGTTATGCAGGTCCAGTACCGAAACTTCATGCTTATTCTATTATCGAGCCTTTTGATTTTATCTAAAACATGTGAATGCTTGCGGTCCATGTTTCAGCAAGTTTACATGTACTTCCGTGGAAGTGGAAAAGCAGCAGAAATGAGGCGGGAGGCTGCAAGGGGAACGATGATGTCGGCATTTTGAAATTCTAGGATTACGATATTGCATGAGAAAGAGCTCAAGCATCATTGCTCGTTGACACTGACCACTGGGACGATTTTTTCATCACGAGTAATTCGAAAGAGGGGAAATCTTGTCAACTGTTCATTGTTTCATTTCTTTAACAAACTGACTTGATTGTCATTGTAAATCCCTGTAGAGTGTTGATCCCAGGAGCCAGCCAAAGAAAAAAATGTGGCACATCTGGGTCTGCTTGTAACCATACCATTAGTGTCTGCAGCATCTCTCATGTATAACAATTCTTTCATTAGTGTTTCATTTTTTCCCCCTCTGTAATTAGTTTGTGAAAACTTCTGCAATCCTGGATCCTTTACATTTTCGATATTGTCTTCTGTACTTGCATAATACTTGATCGCATCCAGAGGCCAGATAATCTGCACGCGATGAAGATACAGCCTCCTGAATAGAGGAGGCAAAAAAGATAGAAACCAGAAGTTTATTATGGGAATTTTTTAATTTTTTTTCCTTTTTAACTTTTCTGAAAGACATTGCTTGCAGGATGCAACTTCAACAACATCGTGTCATAAAAACGAGGAAGCGTGCATGATATTTGCGAGACATTAATGATTATCATATATAACGTGTGGTTGTACGTTCGTACATATTGGCGAATTTGCAGAAAAGAAAAGTTTCAGAATATTTTTAAAAAATTTTCAAAGAAACGCCTGGCTTGACTGGCCAAATAATTCTCTAACATACATGAATTACCATTTCAGCAGTAACATGACATGTCAACTAGGTTTGGTTGGTTGATTACAAATGGGTGGAATGAAATAGTTAATTTCCTCAAAATTATTATTGTGTTTACAAATGAGTGAAAAGAAAGATATAAAATATTATAAGATGAATGCTTATAGAACTGAGTAGTATTAAAGCTCATTAAGTTTATCAAGTTTATGATTTTTCCTGATCTAATAGTGTGGTTGTGAGTAGTATTTTATGCTATATTAATATATAAAAGTAAGCATACATGGGTTAAAAGAGCAATAACTTAGGATAAAGGTTCAAATTGTTCTTCTAGAAAACTTTCTTTAAAACCCTGTATGTTGTAAAATTATTAATATAATCATAGAAGTATATTTACTTTTAAAAAGGGCAAATAATGAGTTAGAATTAATCAATAAACATATAATTATTGTTGTTATGATATAATAAGAGTTTGTTTATAATCATGTCTCTCTTACGGTATGCCATTAATGGACAATCTTAATCTCATTTATTGCATTGAAGGATTAGAATTATAAAGGATAGCAATAGTTAATAGTTGTATTCATAGATAAAAGAAGAAATACATATGAATTTAGAAGAACTCAATAGGTTAATAAGAGAAGAAGGCTAGGAAACAGTACACATTCCAAGTTTTATAGTTAGAGATAGGTTTTATAATTTATTATTAATTGCATTTGAACAACATCTAAAGAACTTAGAAAGTAATCATCTAGCTTCCTTAGGAAGATATCTTAGAAAATTATAAAATGTTAAGTCATGATTAGAATTATAGACATGATTTTAATCATCTATTCAGTATTAATTGTTAGATATTTAGAACACACGAATTTAGATTATATAGAAGAAAGTTACTTATCTGATGAAGGGCTTCCTACAGAGTGTGAACATTATCAATTAGATTTAGACTAATTAATTTTTAGTTGATTTCATTATAGACTTTACAAACAAATGATTTAACTCAAATACATAAAAATTGAAAACATAAAGAATCTTGATTGGTTGGGTTTAAAAATATATAATCCAAATAGAAAAGACAAGATAATTTAAACATCCATGCTATTGTCAATAAGCTGAGCATCAATTGCATAATAATAATAATAATAATAATAATAATAAATAATTAAATAGTATTATAGAACTACAAATAACCCCAGTGGAGTCATTAACTCAACAAAAATCAAGAAATTTTAATCTTTTGAAGTCCATTCAAGGGACTTTGATAAAAAAAAAAAAAAGAAGAATAATATGTTAAAAGAAGTAAGAGAAAATAAAAAATTTATTAGAGAATATAATGACACAATCCTAAGAAAATAAATCAACAAGAAGAGGATAGACATATTAAGAAATTATAGAAAGAACATATAAAAATATATCGAAAGTTCTAAGAAATACAACAAAATTATAAAAGGATAGTAAACCTAGTAGAAGAAGTAAAACATTTTGTATAAAGTTAGTGAATAATAGCTTCATAGCAGAAGTAAAATCAAATCTCAAAGAAGCCTTAGACTTGAGTAGAATGTATTTGCAAAATCCTAAAGGACTTACAAACTACAATGCCCTGCAAAATAATACAAATTAATTATTAGACAAAATAATAGTATAATATTGTGATTAGTATTCCCACATAAAAGGTTAGATAAGATAGAATCATAATATAGAAACAAAAATAAAATAGAAAGGGATGAAAAAGAATATTGACTAAATCTAGAAAGTATAAGAGGATAACTTAAAGGAATGAAAATTTAAAAAAACCAGTAGAAAGAATAAAGAAACTAGCCATATCTTTGGTATTTATAAGAAACCATGATTATATGAACTAGAACCATCCCTTTTAGTGGTAACAACAGAACACTTAGAGACAATTCAACTAGAGAAGAGAAATCAATAAGTGGAGGAATTTTAGGTAGGTTAACAAGTAAGTGCAAATAAGGAGATTATATTAAATAACTTGAAGAAATTATAAATATAGATAGAGATGTAAGAATCTATTTAATTAAATCCTAGAATATTATATAAGGTGGGAAAGTTAAACTTATGAAGAACGTGATTAATCAAAACAAATGGAAAAGAAACAATTTCAATTATTACAGAACCTGTATATATAAAATTACTAAGTGATATAGTTATTAGAAAATTAAAACAAGAGGGTAGAAGATTAGTACATTTAGGAATGATGGTAGTAAGAACAAGAGGGTTGGTTAGAAAACAAATAGTAGCTAAATTATTATTAGTTATAATAGACAAATCTTGATAACATGATATTAGAAAGACAACAATAGGAACAATGGAAATAGACATTAATAATAATAAAGGAATATTCTATTGTACCTCAAATTTCTTGATTAGCATAAATAGTATTAAAAACTTAAAAATAGGATTACAAGATAAAGAAAATGAAGATCATATTGGAGAAAATATTTTACTAGGCATAGGATTTATTGGAAGGGTAGTGGATGGAAACAATACACAATATAAATTAAATATAGATGGAATAATACAAGAAATAACTAATGTAGGAATTAGATTAATCTAACTTATGAGGATAGAAAGTAGAGATTTAGAAGGTATTGATGGAATATATCTAAACATTTAGAAAATCCTGATACCAGCAAACTTTCGAAAGATACTGTAATGTATAAAAATCCTTATAGCTCTTATGGACTAAGATTTATAGATTATAAAGATAAGGCAATATCAAAAGAAGAAGAAGCGATATATAATTTTAATGACAATTTAGAAAATAAAACAAAAATGATGTTAGATGCTAATGGAAGTAAACCTAGATATTGGGGAATTATAAAAAGTCTAAAAAATAGCATATTTTTTATTAAAAACTAGGAGGAACCCAATGAGGTAATAGAAGAATTAAGAAATAGAGAATATTTAAGAGAAGAAAAAAAAAATTATTTTGTAGAAAATAGGTATGATTTAGGAGAAAAGACATAGGTAACATATAGTGCCTTGAACCATCCAAAAAATTTAGAAATAGTAAAAAGATACAATATTCAATTAAAAAATAAACAAGGAAGTAAACAGTCTATAGTAAAAGAAGACGAACATGTTAAGGAAATTTTTCTAGATAGTTGTTTCTTAGATTCCTAAGTACCAAAAGTCTTAGAAGACATAATAAGAGAAGTAGAAAAATTTTTACAAAATAAATCGATGACATTGCATCTCACATATGAATGATTTAACCCTTATAAGCATAAATAATACACCAATATTTAATATAAGATTAGAAAATCCTAAGTAGAGCTCCTTATACACATTATAGAGAACTTGAAAGAGAATACAAAAACTTAAGAAAACGTATGCTTTTAAAAACATTTGATAAAAAAAATTTAGTAAATGATGGAAAGATACTTAATCTAATTGCCCGTAACCTTCAACTTTGGCCATAAATACTAAGTACCTAAACCAATTATTAACCAAAGAATGGGAAATAGTAATGTTAGTGATAATGCCATAGCAATATACAATTTCTTAGAAAATTTTTTAAGAGATAGCATTAGAGCTTTATGGAAAAGTTATAAAAAAAAATATTTAATTTCAAGCAGATTTACAATTAGGAACTAATTCCTATAATTTTACAATTAATATTACCATGTTAGTAATGAGTTTACATCCAAATGTTGGTAATGATTAACAAGCACAAATGAATATAATGAGAACTTTAGAACAATTACAAATAAAAGATTAGAGAAATGTAAAAAAATTTTGAATAATTTCTTTTTGCATTTCAATATAGCTAGTTGTATTATGAAAGAAATAAAATAGATAAATTATTTTTAAAATTATTAGGACTATTAGGACAAAAAATTTATAAACAATTTAAAGAACAAAGAGAACCAATGCTAGTTATAGAATTAAACAACCTAAGTACAAGGGTACGATTTGTTTTACAAAAAATTGGTAGAATGATGTATAAGTGTGTAAATAACAAGACAATTAAAAGGAGAGTATAGTTTTTTATGAAAATATATACATACCTAAAAAATATAGAGATAGAGAAAGTAGAAAACCAATAAGGAGACAATAAAGGCCTAGAGAAAAAAAAAACTTGTAAAGAGATATTATCTTAGAAGAAGTAAAGTAAGAAGATCTTATCTAAATAGAGAAAAACATGAAAGGAAATATAATAAAGATAGAAATTATAAAAATGCATTAATATATTTAGCTTGTAAAAAAAAAGGACATTTAGCTAGAGATTGTGATAGATGTCATAATATCTTTGATAAGTGTGCCACATTAATTAATTGTGCAGAAGAAGGTATATTGAAAATATACGAGTTTATGGATGATACTAAGATCATATATAGTATAATTAGCATTGAAGATAGAGAAGAAATTGATAGTGATAAAAATAATAATTATTTTGTTTAAGAAATATTAAGGACAGAAAGGGTAATAGACACATTACAAGAAATAAAAGAGGAAGGAAAAGTGTTAGATAATATAAATTTTCAAAAATTTGTAGATGATAGAATAGAATGTAATCATGTTTGGAATCAAGTTTTAGGATGAAATGATCATCCTTGCAAATTTTGTAACAGATATTCTCAATTAAAGCTTAGGTACCAATGTAATAATTGCTTAATAGAAGCTTGTAAAATTTGTTTAGATAATAAGGGTAAATAATAGAGTTTAAAACAAAGATTTTTAGAAAAAAAGATGGTAATAATTTAATAGAAAGAAGAATACTAAAATTAGAAAAATGGGTAGAAAGAATAGAAGAAAAATTAGACTTAGAGAAAATATAGAATTAAAACCTAGACAAAAGATAGGAAAATGAATAGTAATAGAAGAAAGACTAGAAAATAGCAATCTAAATACAGCTAAAACATATTTTAGAAAAGAAGTAGATAACAACTTAGAATCATTAATAACAAATGTAATGATAAATATAAGATTTATTATAGGAGATTTTATTCTAGAAACACAAGCATTAATAGATACTGGAGTATATAATTGTATAGATAGTAAACAAATTCCCAAACACTTAATCAAAAAATTACCTACAAATGAATTTATATATACGGAACAAGTGAAAAATTAATTGAACATAAGATAACCTTAGAAACAAAAAAAGGGTGAACAAATGGTCTACATAGCTCTAAAACATATGTAAGAAACATATAACTCTATAAACATGTATGTATAATAGGATTACAATTTTTATTAAATGATAATTATGAATTTAGTTTAAATATACAATATTTAACACTGTTAGCCTCTCTTGTAGTGCCTATTCTAAAAGAAAAATATAAATGTGATATACAAGGTGGATGTAAGAAAAAAAATCGTAGATAAAAAGATAGAAGAAGAAAAAGAAAATACGAAAATGGAAGAAGAATTATATGAACAAATAATAGTCTATTATGAAAATTTAGAATTAATAAACGACTACTTAAATTATAGAAATATTTAGAATTTCATGAAAATAGGAATAATAGAGATAGACAATATAATCAATAAATTAGAAAAAGAAAGAAGTCATAAGAGAAAACCTCATAAAATTATGAAATAGGAATAAAATATATTGTAAATTAAATATCCTCGATCTAAATTTACAAATAAGATTAAAGAAAATAGAATGCAACAAGTTAGAAAGAAAAGAATTCGAAATTTATATTGGAGAATTATTACAATTAGAAGTTATTAGGAGATCTAATTATCCAAATAAAAGTACAGCATTTATTGTTAGAAAACACAGTAAAATCATTATAGGTAAAAGTCGAATGATAATAAACTGCAAACGCTTAAATGATAATGTAAAAATTGAAGCATAAAGCACCCTTGACAAAATGGATTTGATCAATAGGATATCAAATAGTAATGTTTTTAGCAAATTTGATTACAAATTAGGTTTTTGGTAGATAAAAATGCATGATGAGACTATTCTACAAACAACATTTACATGTCCATTAAGACATTTTAAATAGTTAGTAATGCGATTTGATTTAAAAAACGACTTGTCGGTTGTTTAAAGAAAGATGGATGAAATGTTTACAAAATATCCTTCTATTTGTGTATGTATGGATGACATTTTAGAACATTCTAAAATAGAAAAAGAACATACATTACATTTGAAAATTATTTTATTTGAATTTCTTAAAAATGGAATAGTCATAAGTAGTAAAAAAGCTCAATTTTCTAGAAACAAATATAGAATTCTTAGGTGTAGAAATAGAAAATGGAAGAATTAATTACAACCTCATATTTTTAAGAAAGTTTTAGAATTTAGTGAAAATTTTAATAAAAAAACTTTACAATAGTTTCTAGGATTAGATAATTATGCTAAACCATTCAAAAAGGATTTAGGAAAGTAACAAAATAATTTCAAAACCTTAAATAGGGAAGAACTTAAACAAATAAGACAAACAAAAGAGTTAGTAACAAGTTTACTAAACCTAAAGTTACTACTAGATAGTGATTATTTAATTATAGGAGAAGTATAGTTTAAAAAAGGAAACCTCATAAATATACTCCAAAAAACGAATGAGAAGTCTATAGATAAAATAGTAGCACATTCAAAGAAAAAGAATCGAAAAGTAGTATAGAATCATAAATTTGACAAGTGATATAGACATGAAAATTCTCATTGTTATTATGGATTAAACAGTTTTATGTTATTTTTTTATTAATAAAGCTAAAATTTTAGTTTGAACATATTATGAAACTATTGTAAAATTTTATAAAAATAAGAATAACAAAAGTATATCTCAAAAGAGATGAATTAAATTCATAGACAATTTAATCAGTAGTAGATATAAAGTAGAAATAAAACATATAAAAGGCAAAAACAATAATTTAGCTGATGTTTTAAGAAACTTGTCAAGAGGTTCAAGGCTATGTGACACTTTAAAATGGGTTAGATCTATTTTTCCTTATTCATATAAAATATAGAAAAGGGAGAAGTATAAAAAAATCTCTAATATTTACCCATTTTTCCATTTCAGTTTTTAACATTTAAAAATTTTCATTTTAGTTCTCGATATTTTAAACTTTTGTAAAAAAAAAGATCCTTCCATCAATTTCTGTTAACTTTTTCGTTATTAAGGACATGTGACAGCATAACATTGGTCTACTTGTAATTTTTTAAATAAAAATAATAAAATACTTTTAAAAGTATAAAATATGTAAAAATACATAAAAAAATGAAAAATCAAAAATATTATCA
>JAMXBB010000002.1:16786830-16858031 GCA_024138015.1 Lumnitzera littorea | reverse complement strand
TTCTGTTAACTTTTTCGTTATTAAGGACATGTGACAGCATAACATTGGTCTACTTGTAATTTTTTAAATAAAAATAATAAAATACTTTTAAAAGTATAAAATATGTAAAAATACATAAAAAAATGAAAAATGAAAAAAATTATAAAATTTTAAAAATTAATATATTATATATACTTATATAAAAATTTATATATTAATAATATAATAATCAAATTAAAAGAAAAAAAAACTAGAAAATATTTCAAAAATTGAATTTCAACTTGAATGATGAAGTGGGTCAGGCAACTCTTGACCTAGTGTGGTCACTAACCATCGAAGGATGGGGGTTAGTTTTGCGTAACCCCCTCTCAAGTGGTGAGTAGCTACCTTTAGGTTGTCTAAAAAAAAAGGAAAATAGTGAAACTTGATCAATTTTTTACCTTTTTTTGTGGTTTTAGGCAGCTTAAGATGACCGCCAACCACTTGGGGGGAGGTGAGTCATTCAAACAACCATAACCAACCATACTTACGGTAGTTAACGACTACCTTAAGCTACTAGTGGATCACACGACTTACTTCTCCAAGGCTAGTTGAAATCTAGCCACCTAAGACAAGGGATGGCCGATGGCTACCTTTAAGGGGTTGTACTACCTTCTTAAGTGACCATTTGGTATCTTTTACTTTAGGTGGGCAGATTTCTTCTTTTTTTCTAATTTTTCTTCTTTTACCTTTTTTTATTTGTCAAATATTTATATATATGTATTATATATAAGTTTATATATATTATGGTGTAATTTTTAATTTTTGTACATTTATTATTATTATTATTATTTTTAATTAATTTTTAGTATTTAAAAAATATTTTTCTATAATTTTTATTGTTTTTTTTTTCATATCTTAATATTTTGTTTATTTAAAAAATTACACATAAACCAATCTAATAATGCCACGTGTCCTTATTAATGGAAAAGTTAACGAAATCTAATATAGGGACTTTTTTAACAAAAGTTTAAAATATTGGGGACTGACTTAGCAACTAAAATAAAAAAATAGGTAAACGTTAAGGACTTTTATATACTTTTTCCTATAAAAGAATATCATAATTTACGGCCTCCATGCATCATAATAAATTTGCATGATGTTTGAAAAAGACAAAAATAATAATAATAACTCAGATGATGTTTTTTTTTTTTTTTATTTTACTTTCATTTTATCTTATTTATCACCTATTTTCAACTTAAGTATATGTAATCTAGAATGGGGCATCAATCGCGCTTGTTCCTTAGCATCAATTCAAGGAGAAAAGAACGATTAGCTCATTCCTAAAGAATAAAGTGCACTCCTTCTAAAGGGAGTGTGTCTTTGTGTGTGTTAGGGTTAGGTAAAAAAATTGCAAACCGCGAATCAAATCGTAAATTGATCAAATCGAAAAAAGTTTTTTCTTACGGACCATTTGGTCATGATTCGGTTCGGTTATATATAAATAGTTTTTTATTTTGTTTGGGAAAGTGAACTGAATCTTTTTGAACCGTTTGATTAAACAAAAATAATTTCATAAAATTGTGTTGTTATATTTTTTCATTAATCTTTACGAATTTTATTAAATTTTTCATATCTTATTCTTTTTTGTCTTATTTTTGAGTAAATTATTAAGATTAAGTTGAGTGGATTTCATTTGAAATTTCATATTTAGAAATTTTACTTTTCTAAATTGTCGTTTTTTTTTTTATGTTTTCAAATCAAAGGTCTTACCTTAGTAATTTTTACATATCTTTTATTTCTTTTCTAGTCTTTAGGTTGTGTTTGGTTGTGCAATTTTCATAATACTGGATTAGATAAAAAATTTTATCCCATGTTTGATTTATATTTTTGTTTGGTGACTGGATAAAAATTGAGTTAATAAACTAAACAAAAGGCTTAAATTTTGTCCTATCTATACTATGGTGCAAAAATAAAATTCACTAGATAAGAAAATAAAAATATTTTACATTCTTAAAAATACCCCTCTATGTTATAAAATTGAGTTAATTAATATTACAAAAAAAAATGTTTATTTTATAATATAAATAATTAATTTTTTAATATAAATTTTATATCATGTATTATGCAAACCAAATATAATACAGTAAGTTTGAACTATCTAGTCTTCCTTGTATTTGTCATATTTAGTTTTTTTTTTTATCCTGTCTAATTCTTATAACTAAATGCTACCCTAGTATATCTCTTTTGTTTTCTTTATATTGTTTTTTGATGGACTATTTTACTTTTCTCTCCTAGTTATTTATTTGTTAGAATAGAGTCTCTTATCCTCATTTAATCAAGTTAAGTTAGTTAAGATCGTATGTAACTTTTTACTAAGTATTATTACATATAATAAATATATAAGAAATTAATTGAAAACATATGAAAGTTTAATGGAAAGAAAAATATATTATTGAAATAAAAATATTTAACTAAAATTAGACATAAACAGTTTGAACCATAGTCTGAATTGGTTTTAATAAGATTCGAAAAATTTATAAACTAAATCGTATAGTTAGGTTCAATTTTAAAAAAATGAAACCGTTATATTAGGTTCGGCTTTGTAAAAAGGGTTGAACTGAACCATATCTACCCTTAGTGTGAGTATGTTTCTTGTGTTATTATTATTATTATTTAACTTTTGATTATCGAAATATAATACGAGATCTATGGAAATGTTAAAAAACATTTTGAAGGAAGTCAACAATAAAATGATGAGTTGTTTTAGAAGAGAGATTTTTAGAATGCCATCTAGCATTCAGAATACAAAATAGGTTCCTTACGAACGAAGAATCTCATACATAGCTTTTTCATAAAAATAAAAGGAACCACATAACACGATCACATTATATATTATTTTCTCTTTCCAAGACACCATATATCAATAACATACAAATCAAATGCTATCAAATAAACAAGTTCTACTTCCTATCATATGCTAAAAGTTTCTTCAAAACACCATATTTCAATAATATATATACCAAACACTAATAAAATGAAGACAGGTTAAAAAAGTTTTTTTTTTTTCATTTTTTAAAACTTACTAACCATATCACAATTACCACTTTTATGTGTTTAGGGTCGGTGTCTTTTAATTCACATTATAGACTTATCAAAATTATACTTATTTTACCTAAAAAAAAAAGAGATTCTACGATCTTATTTTTATTTTTGAATCTAAAATTCATTTAATAATTCAGATTTAAATAAATATGAATTGAGAATGAAATGAAGAGCCATATTGGTCTAAGTAAAAATAAGAATAAAATTATAAAAAAAAATCAATTAAAAGTATAATTTTTAATAAATTTATATCCTATAAAAGATGATCCAACCAAATGAAAAATCTCCTTTTCCCATTCGAATTGCCTTCAAACGTCCTCTCCCATTACCATAAACACGAAAACCAAACCCAAATGTTGTTCCAACTTGCTGTTTCGGAGAACTAGGAAAGGAGACCCTCCAAAGTCGGAAGTCACATGATCTTTTCACCATGTAAGTTCGATTTCCGCTCTTCCTGTGCTTTTCCTGAAAACATGAGGTTTGCCCCTTCAGGGTTTAATAATATTACTCACTGTCAAAACCATTCAAACCCACAGAACCCTTTTGCCTATACTCCAGTAACCAGCAAAAACTTTGAAAAGATTATATCTTTACACACACCCAGAAGAGGAGCAAGGGTTTCTCAAGGGTTTAGGCTTCAGGGCCATTCAAAAAATGTTCCTTTAGTTATTAAAGTTTCTTCGTTTAACGGTAAAAAGAAGAGGTATGGTGGAGTTTTGCCTTCCATTTTACGGTCTTTAGAATCAGATGATGACCTTGAAAAGGTACTTAGTTCAACTTGTGAGAATTTGACTCCTAAGGAGCAGACTGTGATTCTCAAGGAACAGAGAAGTTGTGATAAGCTTATTAGGGTTTGGGAGTATTTCAAGTCGCGGAAAGACTACGCACCTAATGTAATCCATTATAATATTGTGCTTCGTGCTGTTGGTCGAGCTCAAAGATGGGATGATTTGAGGCTTTGTTGGATTGACATGGCCAAAAATGGTGTTTTCCCTACGAATAATACTTATGGTATGCTTGTTGATGTTTATGCAAAAGCAGGCCTTGTAGAAGAAGCACTTTTATGGATTAAACATATGAAAGTGAGAGGTGTTTTCCCAGATGAGGTTACGATGAATACAGTTGTTCGGGTTCTGAAGGATGCAGGGGAATTCGATAGGGCAGATAAGTTCTATAAGGACTGGTGCAATGGAAAGGTTGAATTGGATGACCTCAAATTAGATGTGAGTGGTTTAGAAAATGGCTTTGATTTGACTCCTGTAAGCTATAAAAACTTTCTGTCAACTGAACTTTTCAGGACAGGGAGTAGAATGAAAAACTTGGGCTTGTTAGATATGGAAGTTTCTATTAGGAAGCCGCAGCTTACATCTACCTACAATACTCTGATTGATTTGTATGGGAAAGCAGGGCATCTGAATGATGCTGCTGGCATATTCGCAGAAATGCTGAGATCTGGGGTTGCAATGGATACTATTACTTTCAACACCATGATCTTTACCTGTGGTAGTCATGGCCGTTTAGCAGAAGCAGAGGCTCTGCTGAAGGAGATGGAAGCAAGAGGGATATCTCCTGATACAAGAACGTATAACATCTTTTTATCATTGTATGCTGAGGCTGGAAATATTGATGCAGCCCTTAGTTGTTATAAAAAAATAAGGAAAGTAGGTCTTTTTCCTGATGAAGTAACTCATAGAGCAGTTATTCACATATTATGCTCGAGGAAGATGATTAAGGAAGTGGAGGATGTGATTGAAGAAATAAAGAAATATGGTAACCATATTGAAGAGCATTCTCTTCCTGTTGTTGTCAAGATGTACATCACTGAAGGCTTGGTTAATCAAGCAAAGTGTCTTCTTGAGAGCTTTCAAAAAGATCATGACATATCTTCTAGGATACGTGCAGCAATTATGGATGCTTATGCTGAAAAAGGGTTTTGGGCTGAAGCAGAGTGCTTGTTTCATGAGAAGAGAAGCTCGGGTTTGCAAAAGAAGGATGTTCTGGAGTATAATGTCATGATAAAAGCTTATGGTAAGGCCAAGCTTTATGATAAAGCCTTCTCAATTTTCAAAGTCATGAAAAAGCAGGGTACTTGGCCTGATGAGTGCACATATAACTCCCTCATCCAGATGTTTGCTGGAGGTGACTTGATGGAAGAAGCTACAAGTCTGTTGGCTGAAATGCAGAGAGTTGGATTCAAGCCTCAGTGTTTAACCTTCTCCACTATCATTGCATCCTATGCTCGTCAAGGGCAGCTCTCTGATGCAGCCAATATCTATCTTGAAATGGAGATAGCTGGAGTAAAACCAAATGAAGTGGTCTATGGTTCTCTGATCAATGGATTTGCAGAAATTGGTAGAGCAGAAGAAGCTCTTCGCTACTTCCAAAAAATGAATGAGTGTGGGGTTCCAGCAAATAGAATTGTTTTAACTTCTCTTATTAAGGCATATAGCAAGCTAGGTTATGTCGAAGGAGCAAAAGCTGTCTATGAGAAGATGAAAAATATGCCGGGTGGTCTGGATATTGTTGCATCAAACAGTATGATTAATCTCTATGCTGAACTTGGGATGATATCTGAAGCGATATTTATATTTGAGAGTTTGAAAGAAGAGGGTTTGGCTGATGAAGTTTCTTTTGCAACCATGATGGAACTGTACAAGAGCATGGGAATGTTTGATGAAGCTATTAAGGTTGCAGAGGAGATGAAATCAGCTGGTTTACTGAGGGATTGCTCGTCATATAATAAGGTCCTTGCATGTTATACCACTGGTGGCTTACTGCATGACACTGGTGAAATGCTCTGTGAAATGGTTGCTAAAAAACTTTTACCAGACAATGGGACTTTTAGAATACTTTTCACTGTGTTAAAGAAAGGTGGCTTGCCTATTGAAGCTGTTACACAGCTAGAATCATCCTACCACGAAGGAAAGCCTTATGCAAGACAAGCAATTATATCGTCTGTTTATTGTGTGGTGGGTTTGCATGCTTTGGCAATTGAGTCATGCGAAGTCTTCTCAAAAGCAAAAGCGGCTCTCGATTCTTCTGTATACAATGTGCAGATATACATTTATGGGGCACTAGGGGAAGTTGATAGAGCCTTGAATGTGTATATGAAGATGTTGGATGAGGGATTTAAGCCTGATATTGTTACGTATATTAATCTTGTGGATTGTTATGGAAAAGCTGGTATGATTGAAGGGGTGAAACGTATTTATAGTCATTTAAAGTATGGTGATGTTGCACCAAATGAGACCTTATTCAGGGCTATCTCTCAGGCCTTTGAAAATAACAACAGGCATGACCTTGCTGAGTTGGTTAACAAAGAGATGAGATTCTCACTCGACTCACAACAGAATAGCAATTCTGAAACTGAAGATGAGCTTCAACCTTCTCTCGAGATCTGGCCCTAGGATATCAAGTGGGATAAATCAAACTGGCGTGTCCTATCTCATACAACTACATGTCTCCATCGACATTGTTTTTTGAAGGGAATACGGAAAGCTAATTATCAAGACTTTGGACTTTCTGGATATATACTTCATGAAATATTTCTGCCTGTTGTTTGCAAAGGACAACAAGATCAAGTTGGTAAGGACCAGTTTGTATCCCATTAGGTATCTTCATCTGCAAATCCACAAGTACAACTTCACATGGTTCACAAACTTTGGGGCCTTCTTTTTCATCTCTAATTGCTTGATAATTTCCAACAAGCACGAATTTCATGGCTTGAATTGCGAAGATCTTTTCTTGAATTCTCAGAATTTCTGTAGCTTCATCCCTGTAGGGGTAGAGAACTATATTTTGGTATGCATTGATAGTAGATAATTTTTTTATTTTTCAGCTGTAGCATTAGCAAGAATTGTAAATTATTTTAGATGGTTTTCATCAAAATTACTTCCATTTCAATATAGAAAAATGAAAAACACCACTAAACTCTCCAGCTGCTCTTTCCCCTTGTCTGACCTATAACTTTAGGTGGCTGCATATGAGCAACCAGTCACCTATATTTGTGAATGGATATGCACTACAGAAATGACAGCTTGAACATCTGCATGGACTGTCATTACTGATATTTCTATGAGCTGTAGTTAGTAAGAGTCCTTATGGTTCATTTGGTACCTTTTCTAATTTCTTCCACAACATCAGGATCAAGTTTTTGGAAAAGGATATACTTTCTTTGATTATTCCTTGTTTGCACCTTATGTTCCATGAACCACGGTAAACCAATTCGCAAAATTGCATAAAGCAGTTGAGGGGAGACAGCAAGCTAATCTATTACAAAGAGTTCATGAAAACACTGCCTATAAACTAGAGTGAACCAAAATGAAGTGGAATGAGTAACTTTGTATAGTGTAGGATTTGCTCGGCTAGGCAAGAGTGGACACACAGCTACAAAATTCTTGGACCCTGACCTACTTTATCAGCTTTTACCTAATAATGTTTAGTTGCTGCTGAATCTGATGAGTTTCTTAATGCAATAAGACATATGGTGTCAGTATGTTATTCATTCCTCTCTGTTATAGAAGCTAGCAGTTTTGTAGTTCTGGTTGCTTTTCTGAAATTTCTCTCTCTTTTTGGTAATTGTTGTCGTTCTAGAATGTCGTCATGAATATTAGAAAACAAATGGATTTGTCTGTTCCTGCATTTAAAAGGTAACCTAAACGACTAGGAACTTAAGATACTATTTCTTGGATAGAATGATCAAATTTCACTCAGGAGTCAGCGGCTGATAGGGAATCTATGTTTGTAGACAAAAGGTTAAGCGAAGTAGAAGCATTCCTTAAAGTACCTATTACTGCCATAATGGGTGGGATATGGCTGACTATTTCACTTCCTCTAGAATTGGGTTAAACCATTTTTAAGTGATATTTTCTAAGATTGTGTAATCTTTGTGGTTGTAAACAAGTATTTTACTGAAAAATATATAGTTAATGAAAAGTCGCATGTGAATCTTTGTGAGATCCAGTGATGGTTGCACATCTTGATTTCATGGAAATGGGAAGTGTGTATATTGATTGTTCCGCACATCCTTCAAGCTTTCTGTCTAAATTTGATGCCAGGCTGTAGCCTTTGGCATTCTTTGCTGAAATGGATCTGGAGCCAGAAGACACTGAAGAGTAGGAAAGGTTGGTTGTGATTCTTGCCCTACCAAAGAAGAGAAACATGAGTAGTTATAACCTCTCTTCCAGACAAATTGCGGTGATTCAAGTTGCCCAGTTTTTATTGATCACCGTTCATTTCTTATTTTATTTCCAGGAATTGGGAAGAGGAAGAAGGCATTAATCTGTTGGGTATGTGTAGTTGGCAAGATAATTAGTAGAAGGCTTATTTTCTAGAAGCTGATTGAATATAACTCGAAATGATGTGAATATAAGGGACCGTTTACTTCGCTTAATAGGATAGATATGAAATGAAATTCTTATGGAACGGAATATAGGGGGAATGTGAATTACGGTGTTTAGATGAACAAAAAAAGCACTAAGAATAGACCAATGAATTTCCTACTCTGGTGGTGGTGGGACAGGATCTGAATGAGATTAGATTAGAAAGCTATGTTAACCCCCTTTCTCTATTATTTCTTTTACCTACCTACCTACTCATTGTAAGAAATTAAAAAGACAATTTTACGCATCTTCTTCCTTCCTTCCTTCCTTTATTTCTTTCTCTTAATTTAAAAAAAAAACAAAATTTCCCAATACAACTTCATCCAAAAATCTAAAATATAAAATAAAAACCCTATTAAAAAACAAGAAAAATCAATGGATTCCTCCCTCTATCTCTCTCTCTCTATCGATCTTTTTCGTCTCCTTTGATTTCTATCAACAACTTCATCTGGAAATTAAAATAGAAAAAGAGTGAGAAGCAAGATTTGATTTTCAAGGCAACAAAATTAGTATAGTTAAAAATCTAAATTAAGGTTCTGATTGGTTATTCTAAAATCTTTATTTTATGACTTATGAGTATATTAAATTTTATTTTAAATATAGAATATAAAAATTTTATTAATATTTTATATTATAATATTTTTATATATGAATTATTATCCTAAATATTATATATATTTTTATTTTTAACTAATTCTTTATTTTTTTTCCATATAAATCCACTCTACATTTCAAAAAATCCTAAAACGATCTACTCTAAAACCCTACCCTAAATCCTACTTCACTTTTCTTTTCCTAACCGCAAGTTCTTCTTTACTCTCGGCACATTTTCTTCTCTCTCACCAAGCTTTCCTCTCTCGTCTCTCGCCCCATTTTCTGACCCTCCCTTCATCTTTTAACCCTGGACCCATCCTTTTCCCCTGTTTCCAAATTCAAGCTCCAACGTGCAGACACTTTTCATTTCCAATTGCAATCAGTCGATCCCATCCCCTTCCCTTTGTTCCTTGCCGTCTCTTCCCGATTCTTCGTTGTCTCACTCTTAGGCAGTCCTTCTAAATTTCACCTCATCTCTTGTCCTTGTCGCGGAGCTTCGGCACCTCCTAAACCACTATGTCTAGCTCGTGCCAAGCTTCAATGGAGCTGTTCTCAAGTATCCATGGTTCCGTATACGCTCTGCGACAATATGCCATTTCCACTTTCGAGACTTTCTAAGCTTACTACTGCTGGAATGTGTTTCGCTAACAGCGGCGGCGCTCTATACGCCTTTTGTCAAATTCCGGTGAGTTACCTGCTCGCTAAACCGCATTGGCTCCGTTTCAATTATCAAGTTCTCATTTTATTGTTGTTTTGTTGAGGGTCTCTATTTGGTCGTCATCTTCGGCATCATTTCCTTCGAAATCCAACGAAGCATTTTCTTGCGTAAGTCAAGTTGCGCAGTTGCGTCTCCATCATAAGGCGTCTATCCTCTGTTTCTTTTTAGTTCTGATCCTACAATTACACTATAAGGAGATAAGAGGATTTATTATATTATAAGTGTAAAATCAGTAAAGTATATGACAATATGTTTTCAATAAATAAAGAGAACCATATGCAGTATTCAATAATATATATATCATTATATTGATTACAGAATTTAAGCATTTGCTGTCCATCTTTCTCAACTCAGTTTAATATAATTAATATTATTATAACAATAGTGAAGTCTTGGTTTGGCTCATCATTTGTTTGTCGCCGTTGGAGTTGTTAATGACAAACCATTGATTTTACACAATAATAATGTTTATGTATTGACTTAGAATTACGATCCATCGTGTTTTACTTCTTGTTTAAAGAGTTTTAGTTCCATTTGCGATTAAATTTAATATTATATAAATAAATTATCCTGATACTATAACTAAATAAAGTTTTATATATTATATATAATTTATCAATCTATTCAATTGCATTATTTATTACTATATATTTCCAAATCTTACCTTGACTAAAGAATTAGTCCGATTAATTTTATTTGAAATATTTGAATTGATAAGTTATTCGATTATCATGTTATATAGTATTATTTTATATAAAAGTTATCGTTAAATATTTCATCCTATTTTAGAGTAATTGTTATAGATATATATTTTAAGGCCAAATTTTTGTTTTTTGTTATATTCAAGTTTGATCACTATTTTTCTATTTAATTATAGAGTTATATTAATGTTTATATTTTATACGTAAGTTCCAAGTATCGATTTGGTGTACGATGATACAATTTTATTATTAGTATGCTCTATTATTGATATTGATGATATTACGATCTAAGTGTTTTTATCGCAATAGTATTATGAACGTATAATATATTATATTATACAATAGTTTTATAAGTTGACTATTATTATGTCATTCTTTACGAAATTTTATGAATAATATTATTTTCAAATTAAGTATGTATTGTTTTATTACCATATCGACTCCATAATCTATATATTTTGATACTTTAATAATATGTCCACTTTATATTTTACATACTTTACGGTTTATTATAAATAAGTGATCTTGTATAGTTATATCAACTTTTTGGCTTAATTGTATTACATTCTATTTTTATTCTGCAATTATTAATTGATTCGATGATTTTTTTCGAGACCTTAATTGAATAGATTATAGATTGATAGATAACTTTTAAGTAGAATTTAGTCTTAGAGTGCTTAAAGGTTAACGTGTTACTTGTTTTTCATTTAGATTCATAGTGTTCGGTTTCCTTTATTGAGGTTTGAGCTTTTGTTCGGGTTGTGAGATTGGAGTCCTATTTTCGATTTTGGAGCGATTCCAAGTACGTAGTGTTTAGTTGTTGCTTGTGTTTGATTGAGATTAGTAATCAAATTGGACTAAATTTATATTCAGCCTAATTAATTTGGTTTGCTAATTTTGCTTGACTCATTTGCTCTAAGGGCCCGTAGTGGCAATTCTCTAGAGGAGTAACTGTTGATCATATGTAGGGATTCCAGTGGGCTTTCATATGAGACAGCGTAGTTAGAATATTAGGTTTCTGGTTTTTAGACTTTGGTCTTTGAGCATAAAGGACTTAAAGAAAACTTATATTATATCTACTTATATATGTGGGTGAAAATCAAGGTATAGTGAGGTCGTGAGTACTCTAATATTGTATGCTAGCCTAAATTGAAGATAATTAAACTACTGTTTGTTTATATTCTGTTATGATTGCATTATACGCATATGTATGTTTCGGACTTGGCATCTGTATGTGCTTATGCACCCATATTAAGTTTTGGCTCACTCTTCTATTTTTGATAGCTGTAGGTCGATTTTATAAATTTGTGATAAGTATGAAAATAGCTATCTTTGGGTCAGGATTGAGAGACGGCTAGCTCAGTATGTTGTAAAAGATTAAGATCTAGTTATTTAGTTTGTTTGGGGCTAAAGTGATTCGCTTGTGAGTTGCTCGTGAGTCGCTTAAATTGATATATTTAGAGATTTGTCATTTGTATCTGTTAAAAAGTTATTACAAGTGATTTTGGAGATTATAATTAATTTTAGAGCTTTAACATGTTCTTAACAAGTTGACAAATAGGGATACATAGCGAGTTGTAGTGCCATCTGGTTTTGGGGTGTTATAAATGATTACATAAATGATTTATAGGAAAAATCAACAATGGTGTATGGTATGATTTCAGTCTGCACAAAATCAATGATCCTTAATCTGAGAGATGACGATGATTTGAACACCCATTGATAAGAGATTTGACTTTGATTTGAGAAACATGTGCTATTGTTCTTTTTGAGAATTGTAGTGAGTTATTTGTTGCTATAAGTGTAATTGCTTGCATAACTGAAAATCATGCGCTTGAAAAGTTACAATGAGTGGTTGTTCTTTAAGAAGCCACTGGAGTTGTCTTGTAGAGGGTTCGACTGTATATGGTTGGGTGTTTGGTTACATAAGGAAGAAGAAGATTAGTGGGCGTTTTGCTCAAGGGCTATCGTCGATGGTTTCATTGATAATAGTAGTGTTAGCCGGGGTTTTGGTGGTGGCGGTGGTTAGTTATAGTGATGGTGTTATTTTGGAGAAAAGAAGAAGACAAGGGTTAATGAATGTCTTTTTTTAAAGGAATTGTAATTTTTTAGCTTGGGTAAAGAATGATGATTCCTTATGATATATTCTCAAATGCTAATAGCACTTATTGTCTTTGGGTTCTGGCTGGTAGAGATTTGAAGTGATTTAGACTTTGCACATTGATGCGAGCCTGCAAAATAAAAGTAGGTGAAGGCTGTTGAGGTGTTATCCGATTAAGTCACTTTGATATTTAAGTTAGTAAATAATATATGTAGATAACAAGGATGCAAGGAAGCAGTATATAGCTTGAGCGTGCAAAGTATTAAATAGTTTATCATTGAGTAATGGCTTTGTATTTATAAAAGAGTGGAGTCGGTGATTAGAGAGCCATTAGTGAGCAGGGAACACATCCATACGTTGTGGATTGTAAAGACGTGCTAATTGACATGGCTTTAAATTATTAGAGGTGGTTATTAACTAAGTCTTCAAGTTTTATCCTTATCTTTTAGCTATTGAAATTTATAAGCTCTTAAAATTGTGTTTAGGACAATCGAGCCTAAATTTAGGGCCTTTAGAGAAAGTTATCCGATCGAGCCTAAACTTTACGACTAAGATAGAAAAGTTAAATAAAGTGATATGGTGAAGTTAGATTTTTGAAATAATAACCCAAAATCCTAATTTTACCCTTAGAAGTATAATTATTTAATATAGTATTAAAATGCTCGAAACCTCTAAAATCGAGCTTGAATTATGACGAAAACTTAGAGATAATTTAATTAAGTTATAAATTGAAACAATATAGTATAATTTACTATATGAATATATACGTATTTTTATGAGTATATTCAGTATAAATAATAATTATACTTGTAAATTAACCATAAATTACATAATTATATATATATTGTGTTGAACACATGAAAATAATTAAGGAATATATCTTGTATATGAGTAAAATTATATATTACGCGTGATATATACGTAGGATATATACTCGTATATTAATAAATAACTAATTATTATTATAATATATATAATATCAATATTTAAGTCAATTTACCATCAAAACTTATACAAACACATTCTAAATTGATAGAAAAGTTGCGTAGCAGGAATCTAGGATTTGAAATGCTGATTCAAAAGTGAAAGCATGAAGATAGGACACCTCTTACTTGGTTTAATTAAGAAGAAAGAGGAATAAAATATAAAATAATTAGAAAATAAATTCTTCAACCAACTTTGGGGCATTATAAAAGGGCAAGAACTCTAGATATGTGAAGTTTAGTAATTTGGAATTAGAAACACTTAGAGAAAATAAAGAAAAAAAAAATCGTAGAAAAAATAGGAAAAAAAACAAAAAAAAGAAGGGAAATTTTGTACTAAGATAAAACTTGAACTTACCCTGAATTTGCTGTAAAGCTCGACTAGCCACCACTAGTCCCTACCGTACTTAGGCCGTTTGATATACCCCCAACCACCGCTAGCTACCGGAGATCCCAAGAACAACCAGGTTGATTCTCTGCTTTATTTTTCAATAAATTGTAAAAAAAAAAAAACGTAAACCATCTAGAAAATTATGAAAAAATTTGTAATTAGGTTATTTTGAACAGACTTTTGTGTGATGTTTTTAATTACCTTAGGAAATTTACCATTTATTCGAAGTTTGAATTGTAAAATAAATGTACTAAATGATGTTGCCTCTAGCTTAAAATTTGTGTGTAGGATGTGTATTATATATAGATAATTGCTATATAGCCCGAATTTTTATTTGAATATTTTTAATATTTATTGCATTTTTTGGCCTAAAAATAGCTCGAAATAGGCTAAAGTTGTGAAATAAATAGGAAAATTTGAAATTAATTGATGAAATAGGCATGTATAGATCTCCAGTGAATAATAACAATGTTGGGTCAAATTGAAATTAATTTGGTGTAAAAAGGATTGCAATTGAGTAATTTAGGATAATTCGGGGGCAAAATTATAAATACGAACATATAGGCGATATGTTGAAAACTTGAAACCAAGCAATAGCTAGGTTGCTTATATTTTTAGGAGTCTATAGAAATTTTTGGGGAATTATTTGGTGATCCGAATTATTTATTACGAATTTATGTAGTAAAATAGCTTAAATTACAAAGTGGGACATATTTTTAGTAATAATAAGTTAAAATGAATTAAATAGTTAAATAAAAACTATGTATGAGATTGTTCATTAGATTGGATAAAATGACTATTTTTAATGTATTTACTGATATTTTCTTATCAAAATACATTATAGGTACATTAGAATTAGATAATACTCATATTATAGCATTATATTGACAAATTAGGTAAAATACAGTTTAACAACCTAAAATATGTATAATACGTTAATATTTATTTAGATATATATAACAGTAGTAAAAACTCGAATTACCTATTAAAAGTTATCTCTAGAAATATGACTCGTAAAATGTATTATTAGGTCCCTACGAACCTAATGATACTAATTTTATTAAAATTGGATAATCTCAGGCAATATAATCTACAACTCTATCATATTCTAGGATGTACGTAATTTGGTAACCTTACCAAAATTAAAATGAGATTTAATAAATTAAAAGAATATTTCGATACGATCGAAACGATATATAATACGTAATAGTATAGATTATGTATATGATTGATAATTAATAACTTAACTTGATATATAATAATAATACAACTATATATTATGGAAATAATATATATTTACGATATATATATAACCGTTTTAGATCAAACCCTATTATTTTTGTATTTCATAGTTATTACGAAAACTGAATTTGGATTTTTTGTGTAAATATGATCTTCTAGTGAATAGATGGTTGACTGCTCAAGTCTACCGTAGTAAGCGTTTGAACAAATAAGTTGGAATTGTAGCTTCATTGATTGTTGGAATACTATATTAAAGTATCTGGAGACTTGGGAGTACTTTTGGTTGTACTTGTAATTTATTGTTTGTACGCATATCATGTGTGTGAATAATACTCAGTTGTAATAGGAGTTGAACTCCTTGGTATGCTGTTATGCATGTTTGCATTGTCTTTGAATCATATAAACTTATTTGGTCACTCCTAATTAACACTAACGTTTATTCGACTAAAACAAAACTGGATATGCATAATACTCATTAGGGGATACGACTAGGGTGTTAGGCTAAATACCAACTTCCTTTGATAAGGATAGTTGAAATGGTTTTTTCCCAATTCTTAGTCGAACTAAGTGATAAGTAAGGAGGTCGCGGCAACGGTAGGGGCCATAGTTCGAAGGCGGTCATAGGAGGAGGGGGTTTTTCATTGCACAAGTCTGGGTTTGGTTTGATTTGAGTCGCGAGAAAACTCATCAATTTGGGTTAAAGCGGATGTAATTTTTCTAACCTCACAGTGGACCAAATAATATTGTATGATGTTTCATTTGATTGATTGCATTGCATTTTATCATAATTAATAACCTTGCTTGTGATTGTTGGATACTATTTTGACTCCGTCTCACTTACTAAGTTAGTTGTACTCACATCCCCATAGACTCTTTTGCAGGTACTGAGTGAGGATCAAGATGTTCCAATACCGCTAACCCTAGGTTAGTATACTAATGACTAAGAAGTGAGGGATGAAAAATCAATTGAACCTAGGCTTTTGACCTTTCTTTTGTCTTTTCTGTTGAATTTTGAGGAAACTAATTGAGAATTCCTTGGAACGCCCACTGGTTTCCTAACTTTTGTAAATAGTTTGCAAAACCTGTGGCTTTTTGATAAACTTTGATTATACACTTTGACTTTGAAAGTAAAACGTTTGTATAAATATTGTTGTGTTATGAGACAACAAGTTGTATAGAACATATATTTTGTAAAGCTATCATAGGTTTGGTTATTAATAGGTATCAAAACGGACGTTTCAAGCTGGTTGATTTGTGCACACTTTGTGTGAATTGTATCTACGATAACAGCTGTGAGGTTAGTTTCTATTTTAGGTTAGTTTACATGATAGGACTGTTATGATTCCTTCTATTCGGGGCATAACAAAATCTATAGTGTATGGATAGGCTATCTAATAGGCTTAGGCCGAGGTGAATTGAATGGGTAAGAAGACCAAAGCCGATCAAAAGGGAATTGGGTCATGAGTGTAGGCTAGTCAGCATATGCCTGAGGGACCCAAGCCTAAGATATCCCATCAACACTCCCCTTCTCCCCTTGTATAGTCTCATTGTCGAAGTAGAGGTAAGGAGGATGCATAGATGGGTTCCTTGGGCACATAGCCGAGTTGTACTTAGAGTGCTCATGATAACTCAAGAACTTATGTGAGGAATTGCTGCACTAACACTTTTGGAGATGTTGGCTGACATGGCGTGACATAGGCTCGAGCAAAGGAGACACTCGACGAGGAGGCCGAATAGAGTGAGGCAATTTGAGGAGAACACTTAAGGCAGAGTAGAATGTTTAGGTGTCTAGTTGGATGGATAGCTTAAGGTGGATACTCATTGGGCTAAGTTAGGCATTTAGAGTTGAGGTGAAGATTCAGCAAATTGGGCGCTTTAGGCAGTAAGGGTGCGAATTGGTGGAGCTGAGTATGTGAGGGTGTCGGATGATTTGGGCTAGTAGGGCTGATCAGGCAGTGGCAAAACTAAGTAAGGCTAACCTATCCATGCTAATTAATGGTGTTATGGAAGCTCTATTGTTAACGTGGAAGCTAAAGGGCCCTTGAGAAAAATTCTTGTGGAAGTCAACTTTTTGAATTCTTATTTTATTGTACGTTTTCATGGTGTAGTTAATGTAACATAACAAGTGTTATATCTTTGCAAACTTCGTGTATTATCACATACGTTTTGCCTTTTAAATGTACCATTCGATTAAAGTTGTTCCTACTTGTCTATATCACAGCGCGCTAAGGGATTTGTGTTTATATGAATCTCCATAACTGCCAATTCACTTTCCTAAGCATTCACCGTATAAATACACTTAACACTTGTGCAGATTATTGTTTCGCGACTTCTTTTATCTTGCTTTCTTATTATAACCTGAGTGTTTCCATTATTTCCTTCACCAACAAAACTTTGTTTGAAACTCTCACATTTCCTTTCTTCCTTTAACACCATGTCACAATCAAGAGCAAGTTCTAGTTAGTGCAATATAACATCCTTAGACTTTGAAACCACAAGGGGTGTTACTCCCCCCTCGAGAAGGGGCAAAGAAACTTCATCCTCTCTGGTACAGATGGATAGGGAGACAAGGAGGCGAATTGAAGTGCTTGATAGGAGCCATCCCTCGAGACATATACCAACGTGAACATTTATCAAATACTGTCAATGTATACCGTCAGCTAGAGGTTCATAAGAAACCAAATGGTCAAGTGAGCACGAGTAAGACAACCGCTATGTACTGGGTTTTAAACGACTTTGTCATGGGTGAGTCTTCCAGCTTGGTTGTGTGGGTACTGCGACCGAATGAGAGGGTAGCTTTACTTTCGAGAAGGGACTTTGCGGACCATGAAGATTCCTTGGAGCATAGGATGTACCTACCCTTCACGAACTTCAAGAAGGAGTTGTTTGATTATCATTGATGTTGCCTTGCTTAGATACCTCCCAATGGGTGGAGGTTGTTAAAGGCATTCCAGGCTTTGTGCAAATACTTAGTAGTGAGTGTAATACTCTACGATTCGAGCTAGTAATAGTTGGAGCCTAATAAAAGCATAAGATGAACTCACCCCATAAATTTGAATATTATAAGTATACTGGCTTACAAGCAATGTACAAAGTAAAAATATTAACCAGTTTGTACTTAAGGCCTTCGTCTTAAAATTAAGACCAATGAAAAAAAAAAAAATCTAAGAGAGACATATAAATTAAACCTACCAATTATCACTTTTTGATTCAATCATGTAAGATGGTATGCTTTGAATATATATAAGTTTGAATAAACTTATAGATGAATTTGAATTCTTTTGAAATACCCAAAGCTACTAGGAATAAATAGATGATATAATGCCTTACAATCTTCACTTATTAGCTTTTGAGTAGATTATATACCTTATGAAATAATTTGTTTTTGTAGAATAGGTTAATGGGTATAAATGAAAATTACAATATATAAACTTTATTAAACATTTAATAGTAAAAAAATAAAAAATAAAAAAAATATTCAATATAGTAGAAAACTTGTTGGAACTTTTAAATTTGAATCCTATGATATAATGAGATAAATTAAGGGGCTCTTGAACTTAGCAATATATAATAAAATACTAATTAATATGGATACATATGAACTCACCAAATTTTACATACGGAAAGAAAAATAAAATTTATAAATGATATTAATAAAGACAATAGTAGGAAAGATATATAAAATGTGTAACCATGTCATCATATAGATAAATATGTAAAATTACTTTTTGTAGTAACTTAATAGGTAAGCAAGATTATCCAAATCTAACAGATTTTTGCATGGATTTGGACGTAGTAGGCTATAATTTATAAAGGGACATCTAATTTTATCAAATACAATATATATATATAATACATATACTAATACTGCATGGAACTTTTGCCGACTAAACATTGAAAGGAAGGTAAGCCTGGAATTTATTAACATAAATGCTTACTGTTTTGGGAATTGATAATTGATTTCTAGTGTATACGTATAATTAAAAATAAATGTGTATTAGACTTTGTAGACAACTTCTAATATTAGTGTTCGACGTGAATTCTCATAAAGAAGGTTAAGATTTTCAGTAAATGATAAAAATATTTCTTAATATATAGTATTTTTGTGAAGATAATTATGGCAGTTTACATTATAAAAAGGGCATAGATTATTAGTAGGATTCCATTGTGACATCAGAGTTAATATCTTAACCAAATTCTTTATATGATCATATTAGGATGGGTGATTGCTTTATGCTTAGCAATTAGTCACTATTTCAATTACATTCAACAAAAAAAAGAAGAAGAAGAAGAAGAGAGAACGAGATATCATTTTTACAAGTATATTGTTTGTAACACCCAAACTAAAGCATGAATTATAGAACATTATGTATTTATTAGTAAAATTAAAAGGGTTCATCATAAATAATATAGAAATAGCTATACAAAAAAAAAAAAATATATATATATATATATATATACATATATATATGTACCCAATGTGGCATATTATAAAACCTACTATATTATATGCATTATTGTAGGTAAAATGTATACTATATGAATTTGGCCATGTACTTGCATAAAAGATACACTTAGATATAATTATATTTATATTTCCTTTCTATATGTAAATATGTTTTATTGCATATATTAAGGTACATGTGAATTCACCTACATCCTTAACATAGTATATATATACATATCCTAAGAATTTAGTCGATGCTAGGTGATGACATATAGATAGGCAAAGCATAAATCAACATAATAATACACACACATATATATATATATATATATATTAATAAAATAACATTAACTCAATGTGATGTTTTCCAGCGGTATACAATATATGGATTATTAAAAAAAGAAAAAGAAAAAGAAGATATATATATATATATATATATATATATAAATGCAATGACTAAGGGAGATAGATAATAAATAATAAGGAATTGTTTATAGGAGTATGTGCAACTCAAATTGCTTTTGGAGATCAAGCCGATAACCTCAGGATCACTAGGCTTGCATGTATGTAGTCAAGCATTGACTGTTATTAAAATTAAGAGAATCTATATACATATGTAACCATATATATAGGAGATTATCTTTTTATAATTACACTGTGATGTTGCTTTATATCATTTTGCCAAATTCTAAAATGTATATCTTTATAATAAATATAGTTTATCTATTATTGGTAACATAGTATAAACTTATATAGAGATAAATAAATATACACACTACTCAAGCTTATAAATGAGAGATATAATAAATAAGTAGGATATTACAACAATATAGCTTATATTTAATGCTAATATATATGACTATAACATATATTTATTGATGATAATGTGACATAGCAGTTAGCACATAATTCAACAGAATAAGCAAAACGTTAATGTTTTTGTAAATCTTACGAAAACTAAATTTGGGTCTTGGTGTATATATATAGGACTTTCAAATGAGCAGAACGTTAACACAACAAACTTACAAAAGTGAGCATCTATATAAGGAAATGGGATCAATACTTAACAGTATTTTGGGATATTATTTCAGAATATCTAGAGACTTTAGTATGTATTTGTCTATGCTTGCAGATAGCTGTTTGTGCATGTGTAGCACTTGTGTTTGAAATTTGATATGTTGTAATGGGAGCTGAGCTCCATATTATGGTTGTTCTGTGAATATTATTATACTTGAATTATTTGAGCTTAGTTGATCACTCTAGAAATAAACTAACTTAAACTCGGTTTAACATCCAACCTAATATGCATAGCAACCCACTAGGGGCAACGGTTAGGATTCTTAGGCGAAACACAAACTCCCTTTGATGAGGATAGTTGAAATAGTTATTTCCCCATCTTTAGTCAAACTAAGTAACAGGTGAGGAGGTCGCGGCGAGGCTAAAGGCCGTGGTTCAAAGGTGGTCACGAGAGGAGAGTGTTCTTTATTGCACAAGCTTTGATTTGGTTTTGATTCGGTTTTGATTCGCTAGTGCATTACATCAATCTCTTCAACCTATATTAGAGTGGGTACAATTTCTCTAATCTTATGACAGACTGGATAACATCGTGCGATGAAATTTGCTTATATATGCACTACATCTAATTAACTTGGTTAGAAACCTTGATTTCGATGTGTTAAATACATACTTCTATCCTCACCTCACTTACTGAGTAAGTTGTTGCTTATTCTTCTATAGTTTATTTTGTAGGATTTGAATGGACTACAAGCATCTACTTAAAACTAGAGCTCCAGCAAAATGAGATGGGGAGTGAGGTATAACAAGAAATGGTTGGTTATTGTCTTTAGTATTGAATTTCTTAATTTTTAAGGAAAACTATACAAGATTCCTCAAGGGGCTTGGTAGTTTTCAATATTTTAATCTGTATATGAAATGACAAGTACTTGTGAGATTTATTACCACTCTTTATAAAGTCAAATTACAAGTTTATTTCAAAGAATAACTCCGTAGGTTTGTAACAAACAGGTATTGAATTGGATGCTTCAAAAGAGTAGAGTCGAGTACGCTTGATGTGAATTAAGTCTAAGATAGCAGCTGCAAAAACAGTTTCTATCTTAGGATGATTCATACGATGGGACTGTTACAACTCCACCTTTTTGGAGCGTGATAGTGAAGGCTATACCTGAGCTCTTCAATCACTTCTATTTATGGAAGTCTTTGAACGGGTAGACCTACCTCTAAAATTGTATAAGTAGGAAATTGTTTAAGGGGCTTAGACTTGTTCATAAAGAGTTGGTAGGACAAATTCGTAGTGGTAGAGTTACCCTTAATGGTTAACTTCTAGACTTAATGCACTATACTAATCTGGACTGGAGCATAAAGGAATCTCGGCTTAAATGATGTAGAAGCCTATTGGGAGATTGAGGCCTTCATGGCTTTACGGCATGATGAAGAAAGCAATGACGATGAGATCATGCAAAGGCACCTCAGTTTCCCAATCTCCTATCTGTTCCTAAGAATGGAGAAGGTTGTCTTAGATAAATGGTTAGAAGGTACAGGTCTATCCTTAGCGTAAGTTGTTTCTTCCTTCATACCAGTAAGGGATTGATTGAAGCTATACTTCATCCACAATGTCTTTAAGGAATAAGGGGTCCTTTTCGCCTATGCTGATTACAGTAAAGCTTTGTGAGAAGTGTGATATGCTTGCCTTGTGCTGATATTGTTCGTTTGTTTCCTTGCAGGTGAGAAGCTGGCTAGAAAGGTAGAGGTGCTCTGTCCTTTTTGACCTAATTTGATGAGGCAACTCTAGCCTTAGGCAAAGCCTATCATTAAGACTGCTATCCCTAAGGGCAAGGACATAGGGCCGAGATCGAAGGTAGGTAAGATTAGTAAGATTGAATTGGTTGCTTTGCCTTAGGGGATTCCTCTTGTTGATTCCCTCGTATAGCCACTAGCTATTGACCCTATGAGTACGGTCCTTCCCTCCCCCGTTACTGCCTCCACCTTTGTACCCATTGCAGTAGTAGATGATGTTGTTGGCACCAATGAGCTAGACATACTGATGCTCCCTCCTCCTGTTGAGGGTAAGGAGAAGGAGGCTGAGGCTAGCACCATGGTGGAGCTGGCAGGGTAGAAAAAAAAGGCCTTTAAGATTGCTAGGGATAAGGCTCTTGAGTTGAAGAAGAATAAGGGAATGGATCCCATCAACCGGTCATACGTCTATGATTGGCCCTTAGGTCGTCCTTACAAATGTACTGATAACCTTAGGGATGCCTTCTATGAGGTCTTAAACAAATTCAAGTGTCTAAGGATAACCTAGACTTATTCAAGGATATGTTGTATGAGTCTCAAAATGAGAAGCTATGTCTTGGGGGCGTTGAATCTAAGACTAGGAAGGCCAAAGGGAAGCTTCTCATACTAAAATGGGATATGTGAAGCAACAATAACATGTTGCATCATCAGGACCTCAGCCTTCAGACTTTGATGATTAGGCTATCCTTGAAAACCTATTGAGGATTGAAAGGAATTCTTCTCTAGAAATGGTAGTTCATTTGAGCTTACTTATTCGATAGGTAAGTCTTCATCTCTTTAAGTTGGTGTTTTTACTTGTTGACACTACTTTGATCACAATTTATATGTTTCTCTGTAGTACCACAGGTAGGTGCTGCTCTGGCTTAGTAATTATAATACATTGCTCAACAAGGTAAAGGGTCTTCGTATGGCGGTGTTAAGTGCGCTAAAGGGCTTAAGGGAGGTAGAGTCCTCCTTTGACAAAATTTATGAAAAATTTAACAAGCGGTTAAGTATAAGCATGCGATGACTAAGGGACAAACAAAGTAGTAGAGCATTGACAAAACTATGGAACAGAACGCAAAGGAAAAGCTTTAATTGAAAAAGTTGAACATCATTACTTCAAAGATATTTACATGGTTAAAGTTAGCATCCCGACTGTAATGACTCGGCTAAAACTCTTTTCACCGAGGTATTGTTCGCTTTGGCATGAAACACCCTACGATTTTGTCCCCTGATACAGCTGCTTCTTAGGAGGTCACCCATCCTGAGATTCCTCTAGCATGAGTACACTTAACTCCGGAGTTTCGACGTACTCCAAGCAGTTGCATCAAAAGGCATCTCGATGATTAAAGTTCCTCTCTCCAGGCATGTAAGGGGTATTACACCGACCTTAAGCCTTCTTGTAGCTTTGCTTTAAGTACGGTCCTCTACACATAAGAGCAAGCAAACATCGATTAGCCTTGCTAAATTTTTTGTAAAATTTGTTAGAGGAAGACTCTACCTTCCTTAAGCCCTTTGGTACACTTAATACCACCCTACGAAGACTCTTTACCTCATTGATCAGTGTATTATAATTACTAAGCTAGAGCAGTACTTGCTCATGGTATTGCAAAGAAGCACATAAATTGTGATCAAAGCAATATCAACAAGGAAAAACACAAATTTAAAGAGATGAAGATTTACCTACCGAATAAGTGAGCTCAAATGACTTGCCATTTCCAAAGGAGAATCCCTCTTGATCCTTGATAGGTCTTCGAGGATGGTCGAGTTGCCAAGGGTGAAGGACCCTATTGAGGCCTGAAGGTTGAGGTCCCAATGACATAACATGATTTCATTGCCTTAGATATCTTACTTCGACTTAAGAAGCTTTCCTCTGCCCTTCTCAGTCTTGGATTCAATGCCCCCAAGGCACAACTCCTCATTTTGGCACTTATGTAGTACGTCCTTGAACGAGTCCAACGTTATCCCTAGACATAGGAACTTGTTCAAGACCTTGTAGAAGGCATCCTTGAGGTTGTCGACACATCTGTAGGGGCAACCTATGGGCCAGTCATAGACGTATGATCAGCTGATGGTATCCCTCCCCTTCTTCTTCTTCAGCTTAGGGGCCTTGTCTCTAACAATCTTTAGGGCCTTCCTTTTCTATTGTCTTAGCTCCACTGCAACGATGGCTTGTAGCAGGGACTCGTTTAGGATAACATCAAGACTTTGAGTTTGGATGTTGGGAAGTTCTAGTTTGATGGGGAGGACTGCCTTCGACCCAAACACTAAGCGAAATGGGCTTCCGTTTATAGAGATGTAGTCGGTAGCCTTGTATCCCCACAAGATATTGGGTAGACGCCTTGGGCTCAGTCCACCTTCCTTCTCAAGCTCTTAAGAATGATTCGATTAGTGGCTTCCACTTGACCATTCGACAAAGGGTAGTGATCGACACGAAGTAAGGTGTGATGTAGTGCTTGGCGTAAAATTCTCTGAACTTAAGGTTATAGAACTGATGCCCATTATCTATGATAAGGGTATAGGGAACCTTAAATATGGAGAGGATGTTATTCTGAACAAACGACTCAATGCTCTTATTGGTAATCTTAGCTATAGCTTCAACACACTTGGTAAAGTAGTCGACAGCTGCAATGATGTATTATTGACCTCCCGAAGCCTTGAGAAAGGTAACGAGAATGTTGATGCCCTACTGGGCAAATGACCACGGACTGATCAACGGCTGAAGGTTGGTGTTAGAGGTGTGATTGATTGTGGCGTGTTTTTGCCACTGGGAGCACTTCTTAACTATGGCCTTGGCATCTTGCCTCATTGTATGATAGTGGTATCTAAGCCGTAGAGCCTTGATATAGAGAGCTTATGACTGGATATGATTATTGCATACTCTAACATGCAGATCTTCCATGACATGCAAACCCTCATTGGGTTGGAGGCATCTGAGTAGGGGAAGGTTGACTTACCTATGGTACAAGACACTGTCGATCAACATGTAGCTAGCTGTGTAGTACTTTAACTTCTTTGCCTCTCTCTTGTCATCTAGGAGTGTCCTTTGCTCCAAGTAACTTCGGATTTAGTCCATCCAGCTTAGCTTTGATGGTGTTAAACTCTTCTTTGGCAAGTATTTAATGAAAATTTTTCTATCCTTCATCTAAGGTTTCTATATCCTAGTAAAGGTAAGTTTAGATAGCTAGTCTGCTCCAGAGTTCTTAATTTTCGAGGGATCTTTGTGATGTTCTACGAAGGGAACTCAGTTAGAAGATTCCTCAGTTTTTCTAAATATTTTGCTATGGTGTCATCCTTAGCCTCATATTTACCTTAGGCTTGTTGGGCGACAAGCATCGAGTCTATGAAAACTTGTAAATGTTTAGCATCGATGTCGTTAGCCAGTTTGAGGCTGGCTATCAAAGCTTCATATTCAAATTTGTTATTGCTAATGTCAAACCTGAACTTAAAGGCATAACAAACAATGATCTTGTGCGCTCCGATAAGCACCAGGCCTACACCCCCACTGCTTAAGGTGGATGATCTATAAACATGGAGAGCCTACACCGACTTATCATTTCCTGGTTGTGCTTCCTCATCTCTTGTATATTTTACCACAAAATTGGTTAGTACTTATGCTTTATAGGTTTTTGGTGGTTGATATTGAATGTCGTACGGCTGAGCTTTACCATAAACTTCACCATCTATTCAGACGGGTTAGGCTTCTGCAATAGTGTGCACAAAGGTTGATTTGTAAGCGTGATAATTTGGTGCACTTGGAAGTAAGGCTTGAGTCAATGTACTAAGATGACGTTGGCTAAGGAAAATTTTTCTACTCTGATGTACTTGACCTCAAGCCTTTGGAGGACACAGCTAACATAATATATAAGTTCGTGCTCTCTTCCTTCAGCTCTGATCGGTATAGAGGAGAGTGTCCGGTCGCTAATGGCTAAGTACAAATATAAGTCCTTGGAGAGGATAGGATGATGTATGAGGAAGTTCTGTAACTCCTTGAAGGCTATCGTACACTAAGGAGTCCATTCAAAACCCTTAGGATTTCTGAAGATTTTGAAGAATTCAATGCATCTGTCTGCACTCTTGGAGATGAATCTGTTCAGTACAATCACCATGTCGGTAAGCTTTTGTATGTCCGTGACTGAAGAAGGGGGATTCATATCCCTGATAGCCTGTATCTTCTCAGGGTTAGCTTCGATTCCTCTTTAGGTGACTAGGAAGCCTAGGAATTTGCCCGAGCCAACCCCGAATACGCACTTTTGGGAATTTAGCTTCATGTCATATTTTCTCATTTGGTCAAAGGTTTCTTACAAGTCCTTTACATGATTACCAGGCTATTTGCTCTTAACTATTATGTCATCGACGTATACCTCCATGTTTAACCTGAGATGGGGCTTGAACAACTTGGTCACCATACACTAATATGTTGCCCTAGCATTTTTAAAGTTGAAAGGCATGACAATGTAATAGTATGTATCGAAGTTGGCGATAAAGTAGGTATGGACTTCATCCTTTGGGTCCATCTTGATTTGATTATAGCTCAAGAAGGCATCCATGAAGTTGAGTAGAGCATGTCCTGATGTAGAATTGACTAACTGGTTAATCTTGGGGAGAAGGAAGCAATCTTTTGGACACGCTTTGTTAAGGTTAGTGCAATCGATGCACATACGTTACTTTTTAGAATTTTCTTGACTAGTACTACATTAGCTAGCTAGGTCAAATACTTCTCCTCTTTAATGAAGCCGGCTTTAAGCAGCTTCTACACTTTTTCCTCTATAGCAGCTTGCCTTTTTAGTGCAAAGTGCCTCTTCTTCTATTTGACAGGTCGTATGTTGGTGCCAATATTGAGGTTGTGGGTTGCTCAGTCGAGAGAAATCCTAGCCATGTTTGATGTTGGCTAAGTGAGTTTATCTGAGTTGGCTTGTAGGGAGACAACTATCTCTTCGTCCACCTCAAGTGGTGTCTTAATCTGACCTTAGTAGTATGGTCGGTAGAGGTGTCGATCTATACATCTTCTATTTTCTTACTTAGCTTGCTTCTCTCAACTAACTTTTCTTGTGAGTTGATCTTCAAAGTAAAGATACCGTAGCTTTGGCATCCTTGACGTAAAGCTCTCAAGAGAGCTTCTAGTCGTATCTACAAATTCCCGCCCTAGTGGGGGTCAGGAACTTGGCTTTCAAGTAGAGAGACGAAGTGATGATTTTGAAGGTGTTCAAGCTCGACCGTCCTAAAATATCATTATAGGGGGATGGGTAGTCGACTATAACAAACTCCACTGGTCAACGGGTGACATTGTCGTCATCGCTAAGCTCCATATCGAGAGTAATGATACCTTTGGCTTGAACAGTTTCCCCATGAAGTCAATGAGATTATGATGGTAGGGTTTCATCTTGATTGGAAATTTGCTCTTCATCCTCTCGTATGTATGCATGAAGAGGATGTTAGTAGAGATGTTGGTATCTACTATAATCTTGATGACGTCAAGGTTTGTAATTTTTGCCCTAATCATAAGGGCGTCTTGATGAAGGCTATCTACCCCCTCCAGGTCTTCATTGGAGAAGGAGACCATAGTATCAATCTTCTGCCTCTTCTCCCTAATAGCCAACACCTCGAATATGGTATTAGTTGAGCTACTAGTGCTCGACTAGCTCCCTAGGTTTGGCCCCCCAATGATTATTTTGATGACATCATTGGGGGCTTGGTCAATGCAGTGGTATTCATTTTGCTCTACTTAAGTACCCTCAATTTGCTCCCTTCGAGGTACCTTATCTTTATTGTTATCGAAACGATTGTCGTTCCTTTACTAGTCCACATAATCGCCGAAGTAGACCCGCTAAAGAGCATCTTAAGTTGCATCTTTTAGCTGGAAGCATTCCTCTATGGTGTGATCATGGTTGTCGTGGAATTGGTAATACTTGTTTGAGTTTCATTAATTGGGGTTCCCTCTCATCTTGGAAGGCTTCTACAGCAGGCCCTTATTCCACACTTCAGCAAAGACATGAGCGATAGGTTGATTCAGGGATGTATGTTATGTGTATATAAGAGGGGGAAGTAGGTTCTACTCGGCTTGATGATTCTTGTTGCTTAAGCCCTCCTCCTTATCTTCGCTCGGTGCCCTACTTCTAAGGCGATCTTTAATGGATAGTTTCTCTTTTTCCTTCTTTCCACTAGACCTCTTTTGGTCAACATCATGCTTAACGCAGATATTATCCTCATGGTCCATATACTCTTAGGTCTTATTTTAGAATTCGAATAGGGTCTTGAACTTGCTCTTCGCACTCGAATGAAAGAAGTTCCTAGAGGGTTTAATGCTGAACTGTGTAGCATGTATTGTTACTCCCTTATCCAACTGAAGGATTTCGACTACGGCATTGTTGAACTAGGCTACGTATTCTTGTAGAGTCTCTCCTTGGCTCTGCTTGATCAAGTACAAGGAAAAAGTGTCCTTAAACTGGGGCTTGCTAACCCTGAAGTGGAGACTAAACTTGCAAGCCAGCTCATTAAAGGAGTCGACGAAGTTTTTGGATAGGTGGTTAAACCATGTCCAAGATACTTTCTTCAAAGTACTTAGGAAAGCCTTGCATAGGATAGCATCCCCATGACCATAGAGATTCATGAGGGTTTAGAAATGAAGAAGGTAATCATCAAGATGACTCGTGCTATTGTATTAGTTCGGGGTGGGAAGTCTACTATTCGAAGGCAAGACTTCATCCTGGATGCCTTGGTGAAAGGACTCTTGATGCTGGCGATTAGCCTAGTGTCATTAGTCGCTTTGCTACCCTATTGCTTATAGAGCATCCTTACCATCGTACAAAGCTCATTAAGGTTGGTATTGCCTATTGAGTGAACTTGAGACGCTATAGAGTGTGCTAATGCTTTATAGGAGTTTGCTACTTGCTCATTGCCAGCAAGGGTGCGATCACAGGTGGTTGCAGACTGCACCCGCTATTCTTGCACTTAGGGATTAGTTAATTGATCCTTACCATTTTGCTATTATTGCTGGTTATGCCTAATATGGGCATCAAAAGCCTCAGGTGCTTGCCTATTACATTGCTTGGCTTCGTCGAGCCTAGCTTAAAGCTCCCTATTGTGAGTAGTGAACTGCTTAAGTAGTTCCAATCGAGTTACGCGTTGCTCAAATGTTTCCCTAACTAAGGGCTAATCAACTAAAGGTTAGTTGTTGTTGTTGTGGTCCATGACACGAGACATAGTGGCTAATGTGAAGACGAAAGTTGTGTTTGGGTAAGTGTTTGAAGTGTGTTTAGGTAGGAGATAACGTCAATTTCCCATAGCCAATGCAGAATGTTGACTCTGGGTTTTAGCTGGTAGAGATTTGAAGTGATTTGGACTTTGCATAGCAATACGAACCTACAAAACAAGAACAAGTGAGGGTATGTAGATAACAAGGACACAAGGAAGCAGTATATAACTTAAGTATGCAAAGTATTAAGTAGTTTACCAAAGGGTGGTGGCTTTATATTTATAAAGGAGTAGAGTTGGCGGTTAGAGAGCCATTAGTGAGTAAAGGATACGTCTACAAGTCATGGGTAGTGAAGATTTGCTGGTCAACATGGCCCTAAATTATAAGAGGTGGTTGTTGACTAAATTTTCAAGCCTTATTCTTGTATTTCAGCTATTGGAATCTATAGTAGATGGGTAGGCTATTCAATAAGCTTAGGCCAAAGTGAACCAAACAGGCAAGGAGACTAAACCCAGTAAAAAAGGAATTGTGTCATGAGCATGGGCTGGTCGGCATAGGCCAGAGAGACCTAGGTCTAAAATATCCTATCAGTAGTAATAATGGAAAATATATGTGATAATAGGTGTAATAAGTGTAGTACATATGTGAACTGTACAGTACATGCTGAAGTGACATTAATATAGGCTGGCTTTTTCTATAAATAAGGGGTAAGAGGGAGAAAAGGTATCTATGTTTTTTCATTGGCATTTTAGATCATTTGTGAGTTGTTGCTCATTCTCCTCAGTAAGCTTTTGCTCAAGGCTCTCAATTAGAGAGCTTAGGGTCTGTAATCAAAATTTCATTATAAAAACCAATACAAAATATTTTGATTTTTTTTTGTCCAAATTTTGATTTTCTATTCTTAAAACTTAAGGATTATATCAATAGGTGCTGCCTGTAGGAAATTTAAACCAAGTAAATCAATATAGGAACTATGACATGTATGGAATCGCAATTGGAGGAATTGGAACAAAAATCTAACGAAGCTCATGAAGAATTGTTGGACATGCAGTAGTGATTGACAACACTAGATCAAAATCAAAAGGAAATTAGTGGGTCTATTCAATCATTGTGGGGAGAGGTCACTTCCATATGAGGTGAAATGAATTCATTACTTGGAGATGTCTCTATTATTCATGAAGAATTGTTGGACATGTAGCAGTGATTGACAACACTAGATAAAAATCAAAAGGAAATCAGTGGGTCTGTTCAATCATTGCGGGGAGAGGTCACTTCCATACGAGGTGAAATGAATTCATTACTTAGAGATGTCTCTATTATTCAATGTTATGTTGCTAAAATCTAAAAGATGTTGAAGATTGGTTGGTGGTGTCCAAATTAGGTTTAAGTGAAACTTCCAATATGTAAGGGAAACAACACATCAACCTTTGTGACAGCAATTATGGAGCTTCAACCGTTGAAGGATTTCATGTCTAGTCAATATGAACATTGTAGATGTCGATGAAGAGTATCAATTGAATGCAGCTCGAGTGGAACTTCCATTATTTGATGGATTTGATCCGGCTCATTAGATCTTGATGGCGGAGTTGTATTTTGAAGTTCAAAAGACAGAGGATCAAAAAGTGGACTTAGCCACCATGTGCATGAGAGGAAGATGTGTCTACTAGTTATAAGCTCTAAGATAAAGGATTCCTAACTTAGATTGGAATACAATAAAGAAAGAAATGTTGAAGAGGTATGGATAGTAGTAAGCCTTGAATCCATTCAAAAATCTCTCTCAATTACGCTAAGTAGGTACTGTTCGTCAATACATAGAAGATTTTGAGTTTCTCACATCTCAATCACCTATACTGTTAGAAATTTAGCAGCTAGGGTACTTTTTTGGCGGGTTGCACGAGGAAATACAAACGAGAGTTGACACATATTCTCCCATTATACTTGAGAAAGACATGGAACTTGCAATCAAAGTGGAGAAGGAATTTGAGAGTGGTATATTTCTGGCTCTAACACATTGTAATTAAGTTGAGTATAAAGGAACCAATGCTAGGACAAATTATCAAACACCTTGAAGGTCAATTTATGATATTGAAGATTATTCAAATTATCACATAGTATCACTAGTGCTATCTAAATTTTCTCCCGTTTAAACTCCAATGCACTCCAATGTTGCCCATTCTCAACCTAAGGACAACTTTATGCAATCTAATGTTTCTAATCCAAGATTAACAAAGGGTGAACACTTTAATATTTCTGCTTCGAATTCAGTGGTAAAAGATATATGGAGGAAGTCCCATGGTCAAAGGCAAATGACCAATGAGGAGTTTCATGAGAAAATGGCTAAGGGGCTTTGTTTTAAGTTCGATAAACCATTCTTTCCTACTCACAAATGTTCTAATAGGTCTCTTCACATCATGGTGCTGGAGGATGACTAAGATGGATCAAGTTGTGTATGGGAATGAGATGCGGATGTTGCCAATTTACAGCATGCTATGTGTCGGGGTCCCCTTTTTGTAAGATACTTATACTAACAAGAGGCCATTCTTTTGTACATATTGTAACATAAGGGAGGACTTTATTTTTGTGTAGTTGATACCTTACTATTATTAGAAATTTTCACTTTTAGAAAGTGGTGCCATTTCATCAGTTTTAATGTTTCCTCCTACCAAGCCTAATAATGTTCGTAAAGCTCTTTACAAGGGTGTGAGTATTCTTCTATATTGAAGCTCTTACTCACTACGTTGGTTAATCACGACTGACAACACCTGTTATATATACTGTACTCCTGTATACACACATTGCAGCCTTGTATTACGGTCGGAATTAATAAAAATGTGCTATTCTTTTTGTCATTCGTGCTTGTGGTCCTTATAATCTATTGGCTTTCTTCCTTAGTTGTGTTGCTTATAGGTTTAGGTCTTGTTGGTTAGCGTTGTGTGTGAGTTAAGTTTGCTTACTACTGCAAAGGTAGGATAGTAAGCGCTATACAGTTTGTTTGTGTGCTAAAGAAAGCCTCGGATCGTGACACTATATAGTCGGATAGCAAAGGGGTTGGTTAAGGGACTGAGTTGGTTTGATTGGCTATCCTTGAGGACAATGACACTTTTGGAAGGGAAGGAATTGATATGTTCCTAATGCTAATAGCACTAATAGAAAATATATGTGATAATAGGTGTAATAAGTATAGTACATATGTGAATTGCACAATTCATGCTAATGTGACATTAATATAGGCGGCTTTTCCTATAAATAAGGGGTAGGAGTGAGAAAAAGCATTCATGTTTCTTGCATTAGCATTTTAGATCATTTGTGAGTTGATGCTCATGTTCCTTGATGAGCTTTTGCTCATGGCTATCAATTAGAGAGATTATGATTTGTAATCAAAATTCCATTATAAAAATCAATACAAGAAACTTTGATTTTTCTATTCAAAATTTTAATTTTTGTTCTTAGAACTTGAGGATCATATCACCTTATTTCTAAGAATTGGGATTCTATAGGTAATTGCAATTATGAAATAAAAATTTAAGTGAAAAATGTAATAAGATCTTCAAAAGGAATAAGGGGGGAATGACTTAAGTGAACATGTCATAAGTGTTTGATTCCATAGGAAATCTTCTTTCTTCTTTCTTCTTTCTTGTTTATAAATACCTGATTATTATTTTTCCTTAATTTCCAGGTGTATTTTCTGGTTTTAGCACGTATCTTTAATTTTTTATTGTTCTTTATGCTTTTCTATTATGGGTATTGCAAGTAAGTTGGATAGGATAGAGATTACCTTTATTATGTTTTTATTTTTAGGAGATATTCTGGGATTTTTCCCTTGCCGTACTGATCACAGCTTGTGGGCATCAGTATGGTTTCTCTACTATATATTTCATCTTCTTCATGAATAAAATAATATGAGAGTTTTACTCTTTTTCTTCATATTGTTTCTAGTTACCACAGCACAAAAACACGAAGTTTGAGGGTTGGCATTCTCCCCCATGGCATGCTGAATGCGGGGCTGGAAAAAAGCAAACAGCTCACTTCATAGCCTCCCTCCCTCTAGGTACTCGTTAAAAAACGAAAAAATGTTGTTATAACTACCTTGTTCTTTGCATTTGGGATATATGCCCTTTGACTTGGTTTATACCTGTTAGTACAGGAACTTTCCGTAAGAACACTTGAATGATTGGGCGTGCTAACTTCCGTTTTGAACTCCATATTTTTATTGCAGGACGTTTTTAGCAAACAAAAATAGAAGAAACATTCCCAGGGAGCTAGTAATTTTTTTAAGCACTGTCGTACGACAAATTTACGAAACTTAGCTGTGGAAAGACTCTTATGTCACTGCTTTACCAAAATGTATATATTTTGTCATTTATTGAAATTGATTGATTTACTTTGGCTTTCTTATGTCAATAAAAGACACATGTATGCACTGCTGAAATGTGAGCAACATATTCCTGAAGATTTAATTATCACATATCGGGATAATTACATCTAAAACCGTCTGTTTCTATGGTCCAATCAAAATGAGCTATATATTTTTTGAGCGAGTCAACCAATTCATATTAATAGTTTCTTTTCTATCATTTAAGTATTTTACATAAATGTTTATGCGTATTTGACTCGTATGAATACCTTAAGTGGAGCACTTTTGTAACATTCATGCGTATTTGACTATTTATGATTCATCATCTTTTGTACTGCCGAGTATGTATTTACCTGATGTAAAGCATAGATGACTTATTTGAAGTTAATCCTAGATACAAATCACGTCAGTTCTATAGGCTGCTTCTCTTTAGAGAATTCAATCTTTTGTAATAGGAAGAGTTTCTTTTTCTTGCTACCATTAAGTGTTTAATCTTGATTTTATTTGTAGGGCATTACAGAAGATGGCATATGCACTGCTCAGCCCGGTTAGCCTTTCTTCATGGCACATTGATGACATTTCATGGTCATAATTAAGGGAGGCTGACAGATTTGAGCATGTACATGCAACTGCAGCTTATAATTATTAAGTTTACTTCTGTATCTTTTTAGGAAAAGAGGAGACTTTCTACATGATAAATTGCATGAAATATTGATTTCACTTTTCATCACATTAAGGCTACTGTCTACCTCTATAGCGTAAGCTATACTTATTAGCTTCATGTGTACGGTGATTAAGGCGTTGTTAACAAATTCTTTTTGTTTTTTTTTTCCCCTCCCACTTATTTGCTTCTTGAGGTCTTTGTTCGGCACATTTTTTTCATTTTTCCCGTTTTTAAATTGTGGATGCGGAGTTGCTATCTTTGTTTGGTTGTGGAGGTGACAGGCCTGGGGGTCCAAAGGAGTCCTGTTTTCTAACATGCAAGTGAAACAGCAGTAATTCCTTAGGAGGAGGAGATTTAGGCCCTTTGAGCATAGTAAAAGTTTCTTAGGATGAGACGTGAGCCCATCTAGGTAACATGACTAATATTTTCTTTTTGTACAGGCTACTACTACTTCTACTTATGATTTTACTTTGGGCTCCTTTTAGATTGGTCATACTGAATGTAAAAGTGAAATCAGATGCAAGAGTTTATCTTTGGTCGACTCTTTTTCTCCCCAGTCTTTCAAAAACAACCTAGTGTTAAGACTGGCTTTACTTGTACATAAGATTAAAACTATAGGTCTCATTCTGCGAACACAACCAAATGGATCTCTGACAAAATTTTGCCTCTCACCGGTGAGTTTTATTACGTGAAATAGGAATGAGTTAGGCTTTGATTATTTTTTTAACAGTTTTTCTGACCTTTTCTGTTCTTCCTTTAGATAATGTTGTCACTTACTTAATCCTTCTCATGGTATTGCTTAGGAGCCTAATGGGCAATTTAATCTGAGGTAATAGAAAGGGAATAAATTAACCATTTTCTGTCTATTGCCTATTATCTTGTTTATTTGGAAAAACAAGGAGAATTATAATTCCTAATTTTTTTTTTCTATTCCTATTCAATTGAGAATAAATTTTACTTAAAAAAGAGATATAATATTTTATTTTCTCTACATAGGGAATAGAAAGTTTGAATACTATGGCCATCATGCCTCTATTAAAGTGACTAAATAAATTTTAGTTTTTTTCAAAATGGCTAAATAGGTACGAACTGGTAATTTTATTCATATTTTTAACTTAATATTACAATTAATGAAGTGAAATAAATATTGAAATAAGCGTTTTTTTTATTTCTTGTAATAAAAAATAACACAAATTAAACATTGAAATTAAAATTCCTTATCTATTCTTATCATTCCTAAAATATAACTTTTCTAATCTCTATCTATTCCATTACTTCTTGAGTTCATACATGCCACTGTAAGCTAAATCTCCTTGGCGCCCGGAATGTTTGTTCTTTCAATTTCAAACATGATTAAGGTCATTTCAAAAGTAGGCCACAATATCCCCATTTTTCACAAATCAGTTCATCCAGTTGCCTCACCAGTTCGGGGTATCACGGGAATTGGGTGCTTTCCCACTCGAGACATCTATATCGGTCTGGAAGATGAACATCCTCTGGTTGAGTAGTTGAAGCAAGATTTGTTCAATGATCAAGTTGCGAAACCCTTGTAGGACCACTTGTTGATGCTCCGCATAGACAAAATTTCCGTTATTCAGTAATCATTAATATGGCTGGTCAGATCGGTCTTCTGGTTGGCTTGGTAGGGTATCCCTTTTAGGCTTGGTAGGTACTTACTAACCATCAATTACATTCAGCTCAAAACGACCATGACCCCAACTTTAAACGTACCCGGCGTTATTGAAGAGTCGGCTTTGGGACCCTCAAACGAAAGTTTTGATTTAGAAAATTAGATTACCCTTTCATAATAACAAATTATTCATGGTCGCTGCAATCGTATTATGTATATCTTTTAAAATAAAATAAAATAAATCTTGCTATTTAGATAAAGAAAAAAGTGGTGAATAATAACAATCATTTCATTTTGATGGGTGAAATCAAACATAAACCTAGTGAGAGAAGAATAAAATAGAGAGCATGAGAAATACTATTATATCACATATTATAAATTAAAATATATCTATTAATAGTTGGTTTTAACCATGGGCCGACCATATTAGACCTAGAACCAATTAGCTTGATACATAAGGCCTCAACTAACTCGGATGGCCTTGAAGAGCAGACATGACCTCTATCCCTCATCGATCATGAATCTTAAGGAGACACCTCATAAATGATTGTACACTCTCTTATAAAAATTCTATGCACTCACTCACAAATCGCTCATGTTGCATTAAATGAGATGTGACACTTGATAGCTTATCCTTTCAAAAGCCTATGTGGCAAAGTTGTATGGCATCACCAAACATTTATTAGGAGGTAGGTCGAGGTGATCATTCCCTAGCACCATCTAAAGATGCTATCAACTTTGAGCACCTCAAAACCTAGGACAAGATATCCTAGGTTATGCATTACGACTTGATAAGAGCTCAAATGTTTAACATATAAACACTTAACCTCTCTCTCTTTTTAGGGGATAACGACAATTACAAAGCTTATGTATTCATATGTATCTCATTATTCATAAGCCTCCACTTTTGGATTACACTCTTTTATAAGCATTCCTAACTTATGTATCAGAGTATTCACATTAGACAATCTTCAATTGCTCTACTTACCCCTATTTGTCTTGCAATTGGGTTTTAGATACCTAAAGTTGCCCCAATCCAGCTCATCTTATCTAGGAGGCTCATTATACTTTATCGATAGAACCTTGAAACAACAATATAAGTTTAATACATGGACATTTATGTAATTTTCTTTTAAAAATAAAATGATAACTACATTGCATAGAAGTAGGACCCTTTAGATTATATATAAATATATAGGTAATTAACAATGTAATTTGTCAAGTTAGGATATCGGACGAGGCAAAATGGTAAAAGCATTATCGAAACTTCAAGGGTTTTCTTTTTTTTAACAAATTTAAATTTTATACCTAAAATTTAAAGTACCTATCTAATTGAATTTTCTCTTATCAAATTTATTACTCGATATCTTATTGTTTATGTTTATACTCTCAATAACAAACCATTGTTATGACTTTTTTTTTTTTAATGATAAAGAAATAGCAAATGATAACTCCATAATTTAGGTATAAAATTTATAATTGAAAGTTCAATTAGCTGTAAAATTGGAAAAAAAAAAGGCCCAAATTTAGATAATGGTTTTGATAATTTTTTGTTTTCAAATATCAAGTGAATTTTGTTGTAAAACCGACCTCAATCTATATTTATCAAAAATTAAAACCACAACGGTTTGAATAATCAATATCCTGAGCAATTTTGAATTTGGAAGCACCTACTTTGTCATCTTCGTTCTGCACCAATGATGTGTTTCCTTAGACACCATATATCATTGTCCTAAAAGGGATCGAAGACAATTTTTGATTTTCGCAATATCCTCTCTTTCGAAATTGGTAGTTCTTATTTTTCTAATTTCTATGTGCTGACGGGCAAGGACGTTGCATCTAAGCTTTTAGTCACAACAACCATAAATAAACTGAATAACCGAGAGTTGCAATTGCTAATTACGAGTAATAAAGAAAACGGTTATTGCGGATTCACTAATTATTTGATATTATAAATATTGATTTCTTAACAAGATAAATTAAACTCAAATTATGATTTCTTATTTGTGAAATTTCTAAAATCTAGCTTTAATAGCTAAAAAATATATAGCAGTGATGGATGTAAAACCATATAGTTGAAGATGTCAAATTTAGAATCATGTTAATTTATAATATATATATATATATATTGAGCTTGGAGGGTAGGGGCTCCTTTTCGTCCCTAGGTCATAAAAATTTCTTTTCTCAATTAATAAAGTATACTTCTTATATTTTTCACGTTAAAAACACGCTACCTCTCACTCAATGTTTATTTCCCGATTTTAATGAAACTATAATTATGATAGGAGATAGATACGAAAATTTAGCTAAAAACTAGGTCTAAGAACAAAATAGTTTAGAAGGTTTTTATAAGCCCGGTATTTTACTATTACGTATTGATTTGGTAATTTAGGATATCAGTAAAACTAACCTGATTAACTTAGAAATTTACGAGTGGACTTGAAATAATAGTTGATGAGACTTTGTGGACTCCGATCTCGAAAATATGATAAAATAATAGTAAAATAATTAAAATAGTGTAATTTTACTATATTACTTAATATTTAACATAGTTACATAAAACAAGTTTGGATAGTTATCGAATTTTTAGAGATAAATTATATATGCAATAAAATCATTATGTGACATAAAATAACATATCGAATATATATATCGTGTGTAATTTTTATGTGTAACCATATATTCTTAATTAACTAAAATACTTGATTAATTGCTATGTAAACTAAAATGAGTTAAGGAAATTAATAAAAATCATATAACAACCGGGGAAATGTTAGAAAGAGCATGGAAGTAACTGAAGACAAGTGTTAGAGAATTAGGTTAGATTAATATGCAAATGGATTAAGTATATAAACTCAATTTCATGAGGAGAGAGAAAACAAAAATCATTTTTACATTCTTCAAGGTTTGAAAAATCCAAAGACCCTCTCCAAAAGTTCATACATGCAACTGAAGATCCGGAAAAATTAAGGTTTAGTTTAGGTGGTTAAAGAAAGAAATTTAGGGAAAAATACAAAATCAATGTGAAATCTAAGCTATAGGGTGTACATGGACTTAAGGAGTTGCTAGAGACTAACCACCACTATCATGCAATGAGTCCCCATCGCTTAGGCTTGCCAAAAAGGTGGTGGCCACCATCGGTGGCCAAAGCTCTAATTTCTAGTGAGGTTCTATTTTCAACTTGAAATTTATTAAAAATATAAATAATGCCCAAAAAATTCTAGAAAAAAAATTAGTTATACATATTTTCATCTATAGAATTAAAACAAAAATTTATTTGCAGAAATTTAGTAGTTATATTATATGTCTTTAAGAAATCAGCCAAACTGAGTTATTTTCGATATCAAAATAAATTAGCTTAATGATGTAGCTTCGATGCCAAAATTTTTCTATAAACTTCCCTATACTTATATTAAATTGCTATGAAAGGATTTTCAAAAAACTATTTTTCTATGTTTTTATTGAATTTTTTAGCTTAAAATAGTGTTTTCTTTTTCATCTAAAAGAAGTATATTTTCTTAAAAGATCTCATTTGGATTTTGAGTTGAATCATTTAATGGAGTATTTATATCATGTTAGAATTGTAGAAGTGAGTTTTACAGTAAGAAGTTATAGCAAATTAAGATTTTGTCTTAATATGAGTAGTTTAGTAATTTGTTTACTTGATAAATTTGAGGAATTGATGAATTGGGATATTCTACACGAGAAGTGGGAAGTAATGAAATTGAGTATTGATGAAGGAAGTGTTACTTTGTGTTGTTTTTAGTTGGAGTTAGAGGAAAAGTGAATAAATCCTTTAGTTATAGCAAGCTAGTTAAATATAAAAGATGATTTAGAGGATTTTGAATGAATGTTGTACTAAAGAATCTACTTAAAAGCAGAATTAGAGGCCAATTTAAAGGTGAAATGTAGGTATAACCATAAGGGAGTTCTGAAGCTAAATCAAGGGATAATTACCTAAAGACTCTAAGATTAGCTAAAATTAAAGGGAAATTTAGAGGATTCTATAACCTAAAATGACTTATAAAACTAGCAAACTACTTATAAAATTCTAACTTATAAGTGAATATAATTTATAAAACTTATGTCAAAACAACTAAAATAATGTAAAATGAATTAATTACTATTAATTCAAGGATCAAATATGGATTAAATCTAATCTATTGTATATGTATAGGGTTAGTCAAAGACCATTAAGGCAATGGACAAGATTAGTAAACTAGTAAAGTGTAAGTATGTTGGGATTCATGCATCGCGGCATGTCGAAGTACTGTGTCAGAGTACTTGGAGACCTGAGAAAGCATTTGGTTGTGATTGTAACTTAGTTGAAATTGCACATGTCTTATGTGTGATTGTTTCCTTGAATTATGGACTTGAAGTGCTACCTTGTATTATTATGTTTGATTTGCTTTGGCTTGTGAATTTGTTGATCACTCCTAACTGGAGTTAACTAAAAACTAACCTTTAAACTAACTGGACATGCATATTGTTGATAGGGTGTTTCAGACATAGGCTCCTCAAGCTTATCTTAACCTGATAAGGCTCGTGGCCTATGACAAGTTGCCCTCGATCCAAGCGCAAAAGATGACCTATTTAGTTATAAGAGGTTTCTAATGACTAGAAGACTTTGGATAAGACTATACTTACGGACCATGTCGGATGTTATGACCTTATTCTCCAATAGTTGCGGATGTGACTCTTCCCACTAACTCCTCTCTAACTGTCAACTTCACTCATCTATAAATATAAGCCTTGCAATAAGGTGTTTGGGGTTCAGTTAGTAAAGTTTAAGGCGATCGAGTAAGTTGTCCGATCGAACTCAAATTTTATGATGAAGTTAGGAATATTAGTAAAGGTGATCTCATAAGTTTGGATTTAAGAAAATAAAAAATAAAATGATTAATTATTATAATATTGAATTATATGTATATTACCTGCTATTTATAAAAAACACATAAAATAAGTTCCAATATTTAATAAATCGATAAAGATAAATTATATGCATACTAAAAATTATAAAATAACTTAAATAATATTTAGGAGTATTTATTTGTATTATATATATAGTTATGTGTAGGTAAAAATGTGTGAAATTACTTAAAATACTTGAAATATGTAGAAATAATACTAAATAATTAAAGAAAATTCATAAATAATTAATAAAAAATCAAGAAAAATATGAAAAAGTGTGGAAATATCCAAAAATGAGGTGTGGCATGTTGGGAATTAAAGATACAATAATAGCCAATAAAATTTAGCCAAATAAAAAGTGAAAAAGGTAAGAGATAAGAACACTTACCTATACTAAAGTGCAAGAAAAACCCTAAACCTCTTTTATAAATACCAAAACTTTTTCCAAAATTCATTTTAGTTAGTTTAGAGTTCAAAAAAATCTAGAAAGAGGTAAAAAGAAGAGAGAAACCAATTTTACCAAGAATTAACAAATTATAGTGTAATTATGACTATATAAGGAAACTAGTATCAAATGAAGACCTAACAGGGGGGCTGTGGGGGGTCTAAGGTCTGATATGGTGGTGGTTTTGGCTGACCTACCCTTACCACACATAGAGCTCCGGTGCTTAAAGAACAAAAAATATGCGATTTTTGTTTATAAGTTGCTATTTTTATTAAAAATATAAAACGATATCCAAAAATTATGAGATTTGGTTCCTTAGGCATTTTTGTATCTAGAATCAAAATATAAAACCATTTTTTTTAAATTAAAAGTGTTTATATAGGTTCTTTAAGAGTAGGCATGATTCTAACAAATTTTATTTTAAGCTAATTTTTAGTGTACATACTCCTCATATGATATATTTAATTTACATAAACATAATTTTTTATGAAATGTAAGTTTAGTATTTATTAAAAATTTTTTTAATTTGCCTTATTTTTCATATGAATGAAATAATAGGTTTTTAATTAAATTCCTTAATGAATCTGATTTGTAATGATTTTTTAAGTTTATTTATAATTATGAGAATAATCATGTTGAATCTTATAATTTTATTTGGTTATTTACCTAATTTAGGCTAATTTTTAGCTAAATCGGACCTAAAATTGATATTTCGAAAAATAATATATCTTAAACTATTTTAGTACTTCTCATGATCTGAATATAATAATTATAATTTACTGAGTATAATATATTTTCCATAACTTTAATGGAATTTGAGGTGTTAGTTTTATATATTATCTATAATATGTAATAAATATGTAGGTAAAAAGAGCATATTTAAGTTAATTTTGTAATTTAAGGCTAAATTGGTACAAATTTTGATTTAGGATGTATTTAGACATTTTGAGATGTTAGTTGGTGATGAAAGAAAATATTTGAGGTGTTAGGAATGTTAGATGTGCATATTAAATACATATTAGGTAATAATGGATAATATGTAAATATAGAAATTAATGAGTAGAAAATATTATGTCAAAATTGATAATATAATAATAATAATAATATAAAATAAATTTGATATGAAATATAAATTTATAAATTTATATTAAAAATGTTAATTTTTCTCACATTAAGAATTAAATCAGTAGTTAAGTTAGGAATTAGGTGTACCGTGCGGATTAGAATGCTAGTTAGAAGTTAAATAAGAGATTTAGGATACCGAAGTCTAATGTAATTAATTTCATATTATGGTTCGGAACAAGTTCTTAGGGTTCCTATATAACCTGTAATAAAAAATTGAATTAGAGCCTAATTTATAAACCAATTCGAAAACTGAACTAGAACTCAGTCTAAATTAAGAATAATTGTAAGAGACTTAAAAACTTGAATAAGTATGTATAATAAAACTCTAAACTGAAGATAACAATAAGAATTTCATAAAAAAGCCTATTTATGGTAGTTATGTGGAAACTAAAATAATATTTGTATTATATAGATTATCAACGATGACCTATGTGAGTCGTATTTTAAGTGAGTAAGTAGGCAGTTTAGGTAAGTTGGGATTAATATGTTACTATATTTCAGAGTACTATTTTTCTAGTTTGTGTGTATGCTTGCATGCCTGCATGTGCTTATTTCTGAGTTTGATGATATGATTCTTGTTTATTGTTTTGGCTTATATATGCGTGATTTGTTTGAAATGATTGAACACCTTAAATTGGACATAACTGCATATATGATTAGTAAGTCTTAAAAGGACCTGCATAGCAACCTAATAGAGGAAATGTTTAAGGGTATTGCCAAATACCTATCCCTTTGAAAGAGACAATGTTGGATAGCATAATGGGTCCCTTCTTCATCCTTAGTCGAATAAATGACAAGAGAGGAGGTCGCGGCAAAAATAAAGTCAATGATTTAAAGGTAGTTACTGGAGAAGTGGTGTCTTCATTGCACAAGTTTAAGTTTGATCATGAGCTATTGCATAAACATGGAAACCCCTCAACTTGAATTAGAGTGGATGTAATTCCTTTAATCTCACAACAAACCAGCTAACATCATGCAATGGTATTTGCTTATATATGCATTACATGTAATTAATTTGGTTGATAACCTTGTTTGTGTTTGAAGTATAGTTTTAAGTCTCCATCTCAACTTATTGAATAGTTGGTTGCTCACATCCATATAGATGTTGTTGCAGATGCTAGTTAAGAAGCGACCATATAACTATCCTAAAACTAGCAACTATTGGATCTTAGGAGTGAGGATAAAAACCTGAAGATCAATTACACTCCCAAGTTTGGATTTTATCTTTAAAGCTTCTAGGATCAATTTATGTATTACTTAAGTAGATTATGATTAAGCTACTAAATCGTGTAAACGTACTTGAGTTATTTTGGTGTAAATATCTATTTTTCATAATTTCATAAGTAAATAACATGTTAAATTTATAAATTGTTTACTTTAAAATAGATTAATCGTAAACGCTTTGTGTAAATCGGGTTAAAGATAGCTATTATAAGGTTAGCTTCTATCCTAGAATAGTTTGCATAGCAAGACTATTATAACTCTGTTGCTTTAAGGCATGACAATAAATACAAAACCTTCACCCAATGGTAAACTACTCGATTCTTTGCATACTTGAGCCCACATATTACTCTTTAAACACTTGACTAACTTAAGTATTAAAAAGGCAAAGCTATACAACACCCCAGCGTCCCCCTCACAATGCTCTCATTTGTAGGCTCAATCACTTATGCGAAGCCTAATCTCTCTCAAATCCATACCGGCAAATATTCTAAGATGACATTTGGTGCCGTTAAGGAAGCTCCTTGAAGATTGCCTAGTTACCAGGGGTGTAAAACCCTTTTATGGCTAGATATTTGAGAGTCTAGTGCCATAATGTAAAGTCGTTGCTTAGGATATCCCACTTTGGCCTCACGAGCTTTCCCTTGGCCCTCTTGGACTTGGGTTTGGAATTATGAAGGTAGAGCTCCTCATTCTAGGATACCTAAGAACTGGAACTTGTTAAGGACCTCAAAGAACTCATACCTAAGCTCTTCAACGCACTTGTACGGGTGAGTTATCGACCACTCATACCAGGTCACCTAGCTTAGGGACGCCTTCCCTATCGTCTTCTTCTTCTTAGCACTAAGCATTGCTTCCTTAGCGGTCTCAGGGGCCTTTTGTTTTTACCTAGCCACCTCGGATGGGGCATAGGTATCAGCCTCCTCCTCCTCACTCCTATTTGGGGGGCTAAGCGTCACTACGTCTAGCTTCTCAGTGCTAATGGGTTTGTCCTCCACAATAATGGGTGTAGAGGTAGGGATAGAGACAATAGAAGAAAGGATCATGCTCATGGGCTCGGCATCTAATAGCTCTATTTAGGGACCAAGAAGAATCCCTTAAGGCATAGCAACCGGTTTGATCCTACTGGTCTCCCCCGCCTTTGATCTTAGCCCCATAGCCTTGCCCTTAAGGTCAGAGGCTTTAGTGGTCAGCTTCGCCTTAGCGTAATAATGCCTTAGTAGCTCGGACACCGAGGGGCGAGGAATCTCCTCGGTCAATTTGTCACCTGCAAAGAATTAAACAAGTGGTTAGAAAAAAGGAAAAATATTAAACAAGTACAAAGCACCACCATCCACCAACTCCACTATGACTAGCACGGATAAGGAAAATCCCCCCTATATTTCTCTTAAGGAGGATGCCAGATGAAGTACAACATTATACATGCTAGCATGATAAGTGAAGCTATTTGTGAAAAACGAACCATACCTTTTATCTATTTCTTCACTATAGCCTATTTCATGCTAGGGAAGAGCTTGAAGATTGGATACTTGAAGTATCTCTCTACCTTCTCCATGATGTTTATTTCATTGTTGTTCCTTAGGGCCATAAGGGCTTAAATCTCCCTCACGGCCTCAGCATCACTAGGCCTAAGCTCTTTCTAGGCCTCAGTTTAGACCAACTCAGTCCATCTTGTCCAGAAGTCTGCTTCCTTTGGTAGCTTAACCTCCAAGAAGTCATCCAACTAGCCCTTAACAGAGTCTGTGAGACTTCAAAATAGCTTTCTCCTAAATGGGGTTGGAGGTACAGCCACCCACCTAAAGTCTTCCATACGTAGAAATGGTTGAAGAGCTCGGAAGTAACTCTTGTCACTAGGTACTCACAAAGCCCTTAAAAAGCCTTCAACACCTTCCACCCATTAGGAAGGACTTGTGTCAAACTGTACTGGTAGAAGTTGAAGAGCTCCTTCTTAAATTCGTTCAGAGGTAGGCATTAGCTATTCTCCAAACACTTCTTAAACATGATAAAACGCCTTCCCAACAATAAGGGCACCCTCTCCTCCCTCTTAGGTAGCCGTATTACCCAACTTGGAATTAGCCCAACTATGAAGTTATTCAGAACTTAGTTGGGGGTAGAAGGCTTGCTCCCACTAGTTTGACCGCTTAGACCTTTGCCCACCCTATGTACGGTGAACGGATCTCTGGCCTTTAGAAAGGAAGTGTATACGTAATCATCATTTGGGATGGTACTAATAAGCCTTGATCTATCCAATACCTCCACTGCCATTCTTGTATTATCATCTAGCTGTGCCAATGATGTGGCTTTATCCTCTTCTCCATAAGGAGGATCACTCTTAGTGGCTTCAGAGTTGGTTAAATGGTATTTTGACGCATTAAATGGTATCTCACCTGTGTTTTTAGACATTCTGCAGATTAAGAAGTAAAGAAAAGTGAAAACTTTGAAGAAAAAGAAAGCTTCGAAGGAGGATATTGCAATAAAGAAGCTAGAGAGGTTGCAAAAGAATAATCTTACAAAGTGATTTTGGTATTTATAGGCTAATTGTGTTGGAAAGCAAATCGTCAATTATAGAGATTTGAATAAGCACGAATCCTATAAAACGTTGTGATGTAGACACATAGGGATAGCTCAGATTGGATGGTAGCGTTCGAAAGGCAAAACTTATGCAACTGTATGTATGTCTACTATGATAGGACAATTATCACATCGCATTAACTGGACTGAAAATGGACGTAATAAATTAAAGATTTGAAAAGTGACTTTCCTAAGAAGTTTTCTCAAGACCTTTTTGACTTCCATGAAAGAACTTGTTCAGCGCTCCAACAATGTTACCTCAGCATTAGTAGATTGTATCTGCTTAGACAATGGTCATCTTAGCTTAGCTCTATTAACTTAACACCTTTACTTGGCAAACTTGTCGACTAAAGCGCCAAATCTAACAAATCTTCACCTCAGCTTGAAGCTCCTAACTCAACCCATGGAGTTTCACTTTTATGGCTTATTTAGCTCGACAGACATGCATCCTGTTTTGACCTAATGAAGGGCCAATTACTTGATACCCCTTAGTAGCTAAGGAAAATCGGACCTCTTACGTTCCACCTCAGAACTATTGTACTCGCTTTTACCTAAAAGGCAACCTGCTTGGACGAACGACATTTGGTTGGCTCCAGTGCCATTCAAACTAGACGTCTTCACCTCGACCCTTTGCTAACCTGAACTTTTATCATCACCACGTTAGTACAACAGCATTAATAAGGACACTTGCAGACCACATCGACTAAATGCTTGAGAAGCCCATCTTTTCCTTCTCGTTGCCTTCACAATGGCAATGAGACTCTGGGGGGGGGAAGGGGGAAGTGTTGATAAGGCCTTTTAGATATGAGCTCCTCAGGCCCCTCCCGACCTAATAAGGCTCACGGCCTATTACGAGCCGTCCTCTAGGTAAGCCCAAAACATGACCTATTCAGTTATAAGAGGCCTTTAATAGCTAGAAGACTTTGGATAAGGCTGAAAGACTAAGTTAAACAACTAACTCCTATACTTGCGACCATCTCGAACATCGTGAACTCTTCAATACTTATGGATGTGGCTCTGCCCACTAACTCCTCTCTAACCGCTAACTCTACTCCTCTATAAATACAAGACCTTCACCCAACGGTAAATTACTTGATATTTTGCATACTTGAGCCTACATACTACTCTTAAGTACTCATACTCTCTAAATACTTGACTAACATAAGTATCGAAGTGGCTACGCTGAATAATACCCCGGCGCCCCCTTAATTTCTCTCTTTTGCAAGCTTAATCACTTATACGAAGCCTAATCTCTCTCAAATCCATACCAGTAAATATTTTGAGACAGCACATACCAAACTACTAAGGGAATGATTAGGTGTATTAGACCAAATATTGACTTATTCGATAAGGATAGCTGAAATAGTTTTTTCTCTACCCTTGGTTGAACTAAGTGACTAGAAAGGAGGTTGCGTTGAAGTTAGAGACCGTGGTTCGAAGATAGTCTCGAGAGTAAGATATTCATCGTTGCATAAGCTTGAGTTTGGTCTGATTTGAGTTGTGTTGAGACTCCTCAATTCGGATTAAAGTGAATAAAATTTCTCTAACCTCACAATGAATTGATTAATATTATGCAATGCCTCATTTAATTGTTTGCATTGCCTTTCATAAAATATAATGTTTGAAAATCTTGATTGTGTTTAGAGTACTCTTTGTCTCCGTCTCGCTTATTGAGTTAATTATGCTCATATCCCTAAGACTCTTTTGCAGGTATCAAGTAAGGATTAAGGAAGCAACATTATAACCAACCCCAGGTTAGTGTACATCGGGCTAAGGGAGTAAAGAACATAAAAACTTGTTGGATTTGGATTTTTGTTTTGGTTCTCTTTTGGTTTTATGAAATCTAATTGGAATACCTTAGAATTGGCCCACTAGTTTCTACTTTATTGTACATAAACTGTAACACCCCTTGATCCTGTTTGGGCATTATAACCCACTACATATTCCCGTTAACTGGAAATATGCTAAGGCTTCTAAATCCATAAACATTTAACTTTGATATCAACCATCATTACAAGGTAAAATCATCAAAAGAGTAAGGATTACAATCTACTCATCACCTCATAACATGAAAACACACCAAGATCATAATCCATTGAATTCATGACTTAAATCCGTAAGTAACAAAAGTAAAATATAAGAGGCTCTAATCTCCTCAAGATGACTTGAGACCACAAAAGATATGAGAAAAGAGTCTATCTCCTCAATGATATCGAGTCTCTCTTAAGTATAACATGAATCCAATAATACATAAGTAATCTCAATCCTAGTCATCATAAAAGTATAAATACTCGATGCTCTCCTCCTCTTGAATATCATCTACAAAAGGCTCTTCATAAATAAGATAATCATTAGTCTTTGTGCTTGAAAATGAATAAAAGAATGAGCTGAAGCCTAGTACGCGATGCACAAGCACATATTGATGCCAAGCCAAAGACATATACATGAATATAATGCAAATTATAACGAGTATGAAGTAAACAGTAAATTAATTATCTTTATTTTAGGCCAATAACCAACAAAGGGGTACTCATGACCTTGCTATACCATGATCTTTGTCCACATATATAGGTGAATATAAATATACTTTTTCCTTTAAGTCCTTTATGTTTTAGTCCATAGTTCAAAGACTATAAATCTTAGAATTCTAAGTACATTGTCTCATACAAAAGTCCACTAGGGAAATCTCACATATGATCAATAGTTGCTAATCTAGGCATTTGTCATTGTGGGCTCCTAGAGTAAGTTGTTCATGTGCAACCGGTAACCAAGTTTAATTGGGTCAAATGTAAATTAGTCCATTTTGTTTACTATGCTCTAACAAGCATAAGCAAATAATCAAGCACCATGTACTTGAGTCCTTAACAAGTAAGCGATGTGGCAAGGGAACGCAAAAGAAGAGAATCCAAGTATCTAGCCCCAAAAGAAACACACTTAACTTAGTTCCTATATTTCGATTTGAATAGACATTTGCATAATTCTAAACCGATCAACACTTAACTTATCTCCATCTTTGTCTTTATTGGGTTCCTAGATTCAAAATTGAATTACTTAATCTAAACTAACTTAAAACTCTAATCTCTTGGAAGTAAAAAGACTAAGCAAGGAGTCGGTTAGGTTAGAAATGGTTGAATACATGTTTGAGAAATAAAAGAGGTCGAGGCAATACATGGCGTCCGAATACTATGGTAGATAACGTTTGGATGCTAAGCTTGTAGCATTGATAGTGGCTTAATGTTTAGAAGTCATCTAGTAAGGCTTCTAGACACTTGGCTTCTATTTTGTAGACTTGTAGAGCAAAACACTTCGAACTAACTATCACTTTCATCCAATTCCTTATCTAAACCTATACTTCTTCTGATCTCAACTTAAGGTACGTTAAACCGATGATTCATTACACTAAAACTCAACTCAATCCTCAATTTCCCACTCTAAATGACAAATTTCAACCCAAGAATCAAAACTAAGAGTTATAGTTCAATAACATACTTGACAAAATGTTGAAAACTTGATGAAGTTAGATCAGTGGAGCTTTAAATCACCTATAATTGCATGAAACCTCTAACTTTAGATTCAAGACTTGTCTAAACCGAAATGCAACTCTTCTACAATCAAATTTTTAACTATAAATCAAGCTCAACTCAAGAATTCATCCATGAAACTCACCTTAAATGCTTAGAATGGTTGCTAAACACAAGGACTATAAATCTCCTCTTGAAAATACCTAAGAGTAAGTTGGAAACAATAGGAAAGAATGAAATTTACTATGTTATGAGCCTTGATACAAATTTCTTGAGCTAAGTCTCCAAGAGTCTTATCTTAATTACCTTTACTTTCCTCTTATGGTAGAGTTTAAGAGAGGGGTTTAGTTGGCTACCGTAAGAAGAGACTATTAAACCTGATATGGTAAAAACCAGTGGTTTTTAATAAATAGTGGCAAGTTCAAGAGAGTAGGGTTCATGAAGTTTTAAAATGCCTAATAAGGGCATTTTCTTGACATATTACGTAAACTCTAAAACTTGTAGCTTTTGTAAACCGGGTCTTTTAGATGTGTAAATACTTATGTAAATACTACTACATTATGGGAAAATCATGCTACAAGTTAGCAAACTATGATGCAGATTTTACTATATATATGTATCAAACTAGATGCTTCAAGCTAGTTGAGATAGATAGACCTTGTGTAGGCTATATTTATGATAGCAATTGCGAGGTTAGTTTTTATTTTAGATTAGTTTATACGACGAGATTATTATGAGTCATTTTATTCAAGGCGTAATAGTTTTTCATATATCAAAATAGAAATATATATATATATATAATTAGATGTTGTATATGAATATGATATTCTTTTTTTTTGTCGGAACATGTAGAAGAATTGTGGTAAAGATTTGTGAGAGCTTGTTAGATGGGAAAAAATGGCCATTGCAAATGTGAATTAATATGTTAGTTGAATAGATTAGTGGACCCTAAATATTAGTATAATTTAATATGTAAAAATATAAATAGTAATTTTTTAAAAAATTATTCAATTTCATTAATATATATCTAAATATCATTAGCACAAATGATTTTTTTTTTTCATTGCAATTCGGGTAATAATTTATTTCTAATGGTATTCCAAGTGTACATGAGGTTAGTTAGGCGATTAATTGTTGGTAGTTGTGTAATTAATGTTTGTAACCAAATTTACGAGGGGTGGGCTTATTGATTTTGTTCTGAATATGACATGTCATGACAATACGTGTCAAAATTTGTTCTCCAGTTGATGGAAATCATGTCCTTCTACGGTAAGTTGAATGGACTTGGACGCTTTTTCCACTTTCACGCACCTAATAATAGTCAAGCAGTTATCAAACAACGGTATACAGATCAAAGAAAACGAAAGGTGTACGAGAGAATTTAAGGAAGAAAACGTTGAACACGCTCGTCATATGTCATATGCATGTTCTCCCAACAATTACACGGTTCAAAGAAAACGAAATGTACATTTAAAAAATAGATGTAATGGTTGAATAAGACATATTGAATCATACTATCTATTGCTACTATCATGTATTCAATATAATTAATAGTTACATATCATGAATAATATTATGCATGATATGTGTTCTCCCTTCCAATCTATATAAACTCCAACTCAAGCTCTTCCTTTTCAGCAACTAACCATTAAGTGAGACCTTCCTAAGCAAATCCCAAGTCTCTCACTCTCTCTCTCTCTCTCTCTCTATAGTCCGACAAAAGAGTAGAAAGATACAACAATGGTGTTCTTCTGCTTTCTTGTGGATCAGACAAGGAAAGTCAAGGGAAGCAAACCAGCTGCTAGTATATGTTCAAGATGTGGTAGTGGTGCTAGGGTTGCTGACATGAAAACAGCTACTAGATTTTGTCATGTCCCCTTCTATTGGAAGTCTTGGAGGGCTATCGTATGTACTTTCTGTGGAACCATTCTTCGTTCTTATAGATGACCTTTCAGGACACTTACTATCTTGATACATCGCCAAGCAACATAGTACTAGTATCTTTTCCCTTGTATGAAACACTTTTGCACAACCATGGTAGTATCCCCATTTTTCACAGAGCGGTGCATCGTTTCGTATCATCGGTTTGGGGCACCGCAGGATTCGGGTGTTTTCGTCCACCATGAACCTCTACATCCGCCGTCTTATTAAAGAAGATGAACTCCCTTTTTTAGTTAGAGCATATATGTTCCGTATGACACAGTTGTGTAAATTCTCAGGTTGCAGAACTCTTGGCGGGACAACTAATTGTTCATGCTTTGCATAGACAAAATTTCTGTTCTTTCCTCATCATTAACATGGACGTCACTTTTAAATGTACAGAGCATTATTGATATTTGATAGGTCGGAAAACTTTCGATTAAAATTTAGATTACGAATTCGATGGTTATGATTTATAATATAATTTCCAAGCAACGGTATCAACTATGAAATAATGTCCTGGTTACTTTTAATTCTATAACTGAAGTTTGAAGCAATTAATATCATATACTCAATTAAATTTTTTACTTCAAAATTACTACCTCACATTTGTTGTTTTACATTTCTACTTTACAACCAGAGAGCATTGCCACAATATTTTTTTTAAGGTTGATGGTGAGAGCAAATTTGAGAAGTAAAATTTTGAATGAGTAGGACGGTTAATCATTTCAAACATAGATTGGAAAGCTCGACAACAAAAAGTTCGATTAAAATTGATATTTACAGAAATTTTAACTTTTGGGTAGAAAGTTGAAAGAAAGGGAAAAATTACAAAAAAATAACATGTGTTTTAAATGTTATGTAAATAGATAACTTATATTTTTACTTTTTGATTAATACATAACCTATATCTTTTTTTTTTTTTTAATTTTGTATATATAAAGGTGACATGTGTCACTTTCTATTAGCCGATATTATTATTAAATAATTAGGATTAATAATATAACTATAAATTCTTTAAAATACATAATTTAAACAAATAAAAATGTAAAAAAAAAAACATAATAGTTGCAATAATTGATGCTGCCATGACCACTTGTTGGCTACCTTAAAGCCAAAGGTGGCTATATTTGATTGTGAGTTATAATCTATTACTAAAGATGGATCATATGACCTACACGATATTCATGGGATGGCCTTCTACCACTTTAGGAGAATCGTACGTTAACCGTAAATACGAACATGTGATCCAACTCTTCCTAGTTCACAGTAATGTTAAATGATTTAATTAAGTAATATGAAGAGAAGTTGTTAAATATATACAAAAAATATATATAAAAATTAAGGAAAAGAAAATTAATAAACTAGTGTTGCCGTAACCACTTGTTGACTTCCTTAAGGTTGGGGGTAATAAGTGACTATTGCGCGTAGGGATAAGGGGTGGCCGGTAAGTGGCCACCAACTGTTGATGTTGTTGCATTTTTAAATAATTTTTAGTTATATCATTAATTTAAATTATTTAATAATGACATCAATCGGTAAAAAAGTGCCACATGTCCTTGTCCCCTATATATGATTTACACAAATTTAGAAAGTATGGTCATGTATTTGTAAAAAAAGTAATAATAATAAGTTACCTCTTTGCAAAATATATAAAATACATGTCGCCTTTTTATAGTTTTCCTTTTTTCTTTTTATATTGGGCCTGTGAAACTCATGCATTAACATAAAAACATATAATATATAAAATCGATACAAATATACTATGAGGGATCATCGCTTTTTATATTTAGATGCACACGAAAGATCTTGATAAATAGGAGATGTAATATTAAAAAGAAGGAACTAAAAGACACGTTTGGAACCAGTAGTTATCTAATAGGAGATACATGCTGTACGGGAATAGTAAATTTATTTATTTTGGTCCCAGAATAGGACATGCCATGGCAATAATAACGTTGAAATTTATCGTCGATTAAGTGGACGAAAACCATGTCCTTTTGGGTAAGTTGCATGAAATAGGACACCTTACAGATCAAAGAAAACGAAGGTTGTACGGGAGAATTTAAGACAAAACAGTGAACATACTCATCATATGTCATAGGCTTTCCTAACAATGACACGGTTCAAAGAAAATGGAAGGTGAAGGAAAGGATTAATAAAAAATCTTCAACATGCGTTAAGCTACTGTAGACGAGTTGTTCTAGTCTATCGTCCATATATTTCTTAAGTAGACTTTAACGATGAGATGATAAATTAAATGGTACTATCAAATGGATCATAAACTTATTTCACTTGGTTATATCTTGGAGTTATAGTTTTTTATTTTTTTTTTTGGGCTAATTATGTTATACAACTTTAAAAAAGGAAGGATTCAAACCCTAATTTATTCTAACAAAAAATTAGTAATAATATTATTAGATTACAATAACCTTTTCCTTAAAGTCATAGTTTAAGTATTGAGTTTTCTTTCCCTTTTAGGATGGTGTTACATAGTCTCACGTGAAAAAATAACATGGATTAAGTGTAACAATTAAGTTTAAGACTTCTCTCATCTATAAAGTTAATTTTTTGAGTTAGACTCTCTTCGTAGACTTAGATAATAATATTTGGTGCTGTGACAATTTGGAAAAGGAGTAACTTGAAAGAGTCTCTCGTGAAGAAATAACATGAATTAAGTGCAATACTTAGGTTTAAAGGGTTCCATTCTTTCAAGCTAGCTCTTCCCTTAAATTTGTATCATAACAGATAAATTTTTCCAACTTCAAGATTAGAGATATTATGTTATATGCTAGAAGCCAATTAGCTTCTCAAAAACTATAAAAACAATTTTTACAATATTGAATAACTGGGCTGTATTAGGGGACAGTGATTGTATAATTAAATGCCAAACACTTAAAATAAGGTTCGAAGTTTTTGTGCGAGTCCATATTTATCGTTTATAAATTGTTTGTTTTCAATATTGGCGATAAATTTCAAATTTATTCGGTGTATCCTTCGTTTACCTTATTTACAAATTCATAAAAATTGTGAAAGTATCTATACAATCAATTTAACATATATCAACAAACCATACTAAAACGATGTAAAGTGCTTTTGCAATTTCTACAAACTTGTATATTAGTGGAAGCAATTATGGACAACAGGATCCCATGTACCGATTTGACATCGCTAGCAATTATTTAGTTGATTATATATTTTATAGAGAACAAATGTATAAAAAGATAAAAAGTTCATTCCTTCAGCTTTTTATGAATACCTTGCAATCCTCCATATCATTTTTCTTGATAATAATATAATTCTACTCCATGTATGATAATAATACGCATTTTCTTTTTAATCTTCATCAAGGAACATGTAATGGAAAACTTGAAAATTTTTAATAAATATCCGAGCTTAGTAATGGATGTGATAGTTTCCTTCATGAAGAGTTGGTTGGTTAGGGATAATAGTGTAAATGGACTTAGTGGCTTTGTAAATTGTAAGTCCCACAATAAGATGTTTTAGATTCAATACATAAAATTTAAAATAATTATGTAAATTATCCGATTGAAGCTAAATTTTATTACAAAATTAGAAATATTAGTCAAAATGATCTCATGAGTTTAAATTTAGGGAAATAAAATAATTGAATATTAAATTATACATATATTACTCATTATTTATTGAAAACGTATAAAACGAGTTTCGATAATTAATAAATAGATAAAATAAATTATATACACACTAAAAATCATAAAATAATTTAAATAATATTTAGGATTATTTATTTATATTATATATGTATTTATGTATACGTAAAAATATCCGAAATTATTTAAAATACTTAATATATGTTAAATTAATACTAAAATAATTAAATAAAATTAATTAAAAAATTAAGAAAAAATATGTGAAAAGTATAGAAATATCTGGATTCAAGGAGAAGCAAGTTGGGGAGTATGAGTGGAAAAATTAACAAATAGGAATAGCACACTTAAAAGTGAAAAAGGAAAAAGAAAATGGGACACTTAGCAGAGAAATATTCAAGAAAATTTCCAAACAATTCTATAAATTCAGAGAACCCTCATCATAATTTATTTTAGTCAATTTAGTGTGCAAGAAAAATAGAGAGAAATTAGAAAGAGAAGAGAGAGTAATTTTAGAAAAAATTAGACAAAATATAATGTAATTTGGGCTTTAAAGAAGAACGGATACTAGACCACCACTCGAGACGAAACCAAAACCACCACCACATAGTGACTCCCATGCTAGCTTAGGCCAACAACCATTGGGTGGTCGAAGGTGGCTGCAGCCTTGTTTTTCCAATGAGTCTAAATTGTAATCCGATTTTGTCTAATTTGTTAAAAATATCAAATTAATGTGGAAAATTTTGAAAATTGGTATTTTGGAGTATTTTTGTATGTAAATTTAGGAAAAAATATCAATTTGATGAAATTAAGTCTCGAAGTATATGACACTTAAGAAATCACTAAACACGAGATTATATTTGCTTTTATTTTAAATAACTTTATTAATGTAGTTTTAAACCAAAAAATTTTGTGTTTATTGTCTAAGGCATATGTTACATTTCTATGAAGATTTTTTTCTTAACAATTATTTTTCTAATTTTTAGGCTTTAAAATCTTAATAAAAAAAAAACAATTTTTTATAATTTATTTAGTGATTTATTGATAAATTAAAGTAAATTCTAATTTAGGGTGAATTTAATCATCTTCAAATATTAATTGATGATGAAAGATGGCATTTGTAGTGCTGGGGATATTAGGTGTGTCTACTATGTGTAAATTATGTAATAATGGACAATATGTAGAAATGAGAAATTAAGTGGATGAAAAGTATTAAAATAAATTGATATATTATGACATTAACAATAGAGTACAAATATGATTTAAAAAATAACTTTAGGAAATTATGTTAAAAATGTAGGGTATTCTCATATCAAGAGCAAACTCGAAAGTTAAATTAGGAGTACAATGTATAGAATGAACAAAAATATCGATTAAGAACTAAATAAGAAACTATTGTATTTAAAATATAGGTAAACCAACTTCACATAATGGATCGAGGGGAATTCCTAGGGTTTACGTACAAAAAATTATAACCCAAAGTTGAATTAGAACCTGATTCGAGAACTAATTTAAAAATTGAATCAGAAAATAGTTTAGGATTAGTTCAATTATAAATAATATAAAGTCTGGACAACTAAGTAAAAGTATGATTTAAAGCTTCTATATAAGAAGAGTACAAATACTAAAATGGTATTTATATTATAAGAGTGAACAGCGATAATATGACTCTATACCAGGCTTAAGTGAGCAAATTAAAGACTATAGGTAAGTTGGGATTAATACATTACTATATTTTAAGATACTATATTATGTTATTTGTAGGCTTAGGATTGTATTTGGTTGTACTTGTAAGTATTTGCTTGTATGCATGCTTATGTATCTTTGAATTTTTTATTACATATTGATAATGTAAGACCGGCAATCAAGTATTCAAGGTAATTTGTAAAATTTAAGATGATGGAGTAAATCGTCCGATTTAGCTCAAATTTTACGATGAAACTAAGATTATTAATAAAAATGATCCCGTAAGTTTGAATTTAGGAAAATAAGTAATAAAATGATTGATTAATATAATATTGAATTTTATGAAAATTATCTGTTATTTATTGGAAGTGCATAAAACAAGTTTCGATAACTAATGAATTAATAAAAATAAATTATATGTACATTAAAGATCATAAAATAAAATAAATAATATTGAGAAATATTTAATTTTACCATATATAAATTTACATGTAGGTAGAAATACGTGAAATTTCTTAAAACATGCAAAATATGCTAAAATAATATTAATTAATTAAAGAAAATTAATAAATAATTAAGGAAATATCAAGAAAAATATAGAAAAATAAGGAAATGTCCAAAAGTGAGGTGTGGCAACCTGAATATTAAATAAGGAAATCGACCAATTAAATTTGGACAATTAGAAAGTCAAAAAGAAGAGGAGATAAAGCCAATGTCACCTCAAATTAATGAGAAAAAAATCCTAGAAGCTCTATAAATATCCAAAACTTTAGAAAAGCTCATTTAGTCAGTTGGCAGAGTAGAAAAATTAGAGAGAACTGAAAATTTTAGGGTTAGTGTTTAATTGCAAAAATTATAAGAAATCTGTGCAATTAAGGATTTAGAAGAAAACCACCACCTGACGGCAACTTAGGAATAGATGGCCACCACCACCTCATGGTGGTAGTAGCACTTGGACAAGCCAACATACCTAGGGCCACCGTTGGTGGCCAGAGCTACCAATTTTAATGAGTTCAATCTTTCTTTCAATTTTTTCCTATTTTGTTAAAAATACTAAACATGCTTGAAAAATTATGAAATTTGGTATTCTGACATTTTTACATATATAGATTTATGGAAAAATATTATTTTAATTTAATTATATATGAAAATATATAATACTTAAGAAACTACGCAAAATCGAGTATGTTTCTATTTAGAAATAAATGATCTTAAGAGTTTAGTTTTAAGCTTAAAATTTTTATGTAGGCTAGTTAGGGCATTTAAAATGGAGCTATTAAGAGATTTTTCAAAAATCTATTTTCAAAGATTTTAAATGATTTTTAGGCCTTAAAATAATACATAAAATGGGTAATTTTGAGCTAATTAAGTAATTAAAAAGATAATTACTTATTTAGGGCACAATTATATGTTTTAAGATGTTAAAATTCGATGAGGTATGATATTTGTAGCATTTAGGGTATTAGATGTAATTATTAAGGTATTATATAGTAAATTTGTTATAGGTAAATTTTAAGTTAATTTTGTAATTTAGGATAATTAGGTGTAAAATATGATTTGGGGTAAATTTAAATATTTTGCAATGTTATTTGATGTTAAGTGATGATATTTGAAGTGATGGGGATATTAGATGTGTATAATATGTACATATTAGGTGATAATACATAATATATAGTATAAGAAATTATTGAGTAGAAATATATTAAGTTAAAATTGATATTATAATAATAATAAGAATATATATAAAATCTGGTAGGAGACTTAAATTTAGGTGTTTATATGAAAAATATAAAATTTTCTCACATTAAGAGTAAATTCGGTAGTTAAATTAGGATTATGATATATTGTACAAATTAAAACATTAGTTAGAAACCAAAAATAATATTTAGGATATCTAAAAATAATGTGATTAACTTCATATTATAGGTTAGAATGATTTCCTAGGATTTACGTATAAAATCTTTAATAAAAAATTGAGTTAAAAACCTCATTTAAAAACCGACTTAAAAACTGAATCAGAACTCAACCTAAATTAGGAACAACTTTAAGAGACTTAAAAACCTGAATAATTAAGTATACTAAAAACCCTAAACTAAAGATAACATAAAAGAACTATAGAATGAAGTTTATATAAGATAGTTATACACACTCGCACTAAAACAATAATTGTATTATAGGTATTATCGGCGATGGCTAATGCGAGTTGCACCTTGAGCGAGCAAGTGAGGAGTAAGCGAAGAGTCTAAGTAAGTTAGGATTAATATATTGTTGTATTTTGGAGTACTAATTTGTATTACTCAAAGGTTTTAAATTATACTTGATTGTGCTTGTTAAATAGTCGAATGTGTGTATGTGTTTGTTTTTGAGTTGATGATGTGATTTGGTTTATTGCTTTGGTATGAAATGATTGATCACCTTAAACTGGACCTAATCAAATATATAACTTGTAATCATAAATCGGACCTACATAGCAACCCATTAAGAGAAACTTAGAGTTTTCCGGCCAAATACCAACCCCTTTGAAAGGGATAGCGTTGGATAGCATAATTGGTCCCTTCTTCATCCTTAGTTGAACTAAGTGACAAGTGAGGAGGTCAAGCTAAGGGTGAAGTCAATAGTTCGAAGGTAGTCGTAGGAGGAGCGATGTCTTCATTGCATAAGCTTAGGTTTTGTCGTAAGCTGTTATATTAATGGAAACTCCTCAACCTAAATTAGGGAAGGTGCAATTTCTCTAATCTCACAACGAGTTAGACAATATCGTGCAATAGCATTTACTTAAATATGCATTGTACCTAATAATTTGGTTAATAATCCTATTTGTATTTGCTGTATAGTTTTAAGTCTCCGTCTTAACTTACTGAGATATCATTACTTACATCTCTATAAACGCTGTTACAGGTGCTAGCGAGAAAGCGGTTTATAATTACTCTAAAGTTAGCAACTACTGGATCTTGGGGAAGTGATGATATAAACTAAAGACCAGATACACTCTCAAGTTTAGTATTAATAGACAAATTTCTCAAGTAAATTATGTTAGGTTATTAAATTTTGTAAATATACTTAGATTATTTTAATGTAAGTATGTATTTTTCTTAAGTTTATAAGTAAATAACATATTTAATTTATGAACTGTTTATTTCAAAGTAAGTTAGTTATGAACGCCATGTGTAAATTAAGTCTAAGATGGTGGTTGTATGGTCAACTTCTATATTAGAATGATTTGCACGGCGGGACTGTTACGACTTTACCGCTTCAGGGCATGATAAATAATTTGTTCCGGTAGTTTGCCATTGTTTATGTTGAATGAAATTGACTTATCATCCTAAATTGGACTTAATTGTATTCAATCTAAACACTTCAATTAGACATGCACTGCAACTCTTAAGGGGACGATTAGGATTCTCCAACCAAATACTGACACATTCAAAAGGGATAGCTTTGTAGCATAATTCTTAATCAAATTAAGTGATAGGAGAGGAGGTCTCGGTAAGGATGATGAGGGCTGTAGTTCAAAGGATAGTTATGGGGGGGAGAGGTGTCTCCATTTCACAATCCTAGATTTGATCGTAAGCCGTTGCATATGTGTTGAAACTCTTCGAACTCGAATTAAAGTAGGTGAAATTTCTTTAATTTCACAATGGACCAAACAATATTGTATAATGATATTTGCATATTGTATTGCATTTAATTAATTGTTTGAGAACTATGTTTATGTTGTTATGCAATCTTATATCTTCGTCCCTGTTTACTAAGCTGTTAATTGCTCATATCCTTATAGATTTTCATGTAAGTGTTGACCCAAATGCTGTATTATAACTATCCAGAGATTAGTTCCTTTTGAAGAACTTTAGGGGAATGAAGACTAAACTAGATGATCAATGGAGTTTTTTTTTCCAACTTTTGTTGATAACTCTTAGTTATGTAAGTCTGATCGTGTAGATTATACTTATCACAAACTACTATGATGTGTAAATATCTCATAAGATATTGAGTCAATATATATATATATATATATATATATATGTTATAAAGACCTTATGTAATTTTATCAATATTTTTCGTGTAAACTGTTTATTTCAAAACAGATAGTTATAGACGTCTTGTGTAAATCACATCTACGATAATGGCTATGAGGTTAACTACTATCTTAGGTTGGTTGGTTTACACAATAGAATTGTTACGACTCCACCGCTTCGGGGCGTAATATTAATTACTTGAGTTCCATTCAAATTTTACTTGAATTCAATTTGATAATAGTTAAGTCGAGTTTAAGCTCGAGTTATTTGAGTAATAAATTGAGATGAGCTTAAGCTTTAGAATACTAATCTTGTCAATCTTATGAGCTCGGTTGAGTTGAGTTTAATTTTTAATATTTTCTAAATTTTTTCCAATATAAGTAGGTTTTAATTTACTTATGGAAAATTTATAAAAAGTTCTAGTTTAATCGAGCTTATCGAACTAAACTCGAGCTTGCCAAATATATTTCAAGTTGAGCTCATGCTCAAAATTTAACGCTCAATTGAACTGGATCCAAGATTGAGTTTTGAGTTTTTTTATCAAGCTCAAGTTTAAGCCTAATATTGTATCGATTCTACTTGACTCGATTACACCCACTAATTAGAGATTCTTAAGCTTAATACTATACTAGTTCAACTTGGCTTGACTCAATTAAACCCACTAGTTAGAGATTCTTTCTTAATAAATGAGCTTTGTAGATTTTTAGGGTTAGAGAGTGGCTCTTACAAGTCACATCGACTTAGTGGAAGAAAGGGATGTATCATGTTTATAAATGGAGCGCTTGTGGGGATAAAATCGTAGGGCTTAGAAATGAGGGTTAGTCCATGTAGCCCACAAGGTTGAATGCGCATCGCTTCTAGCATGCATTCCATGTACTTAAGTCCATAGGTCTTACTATAAACCCATAGAAACCAACTTGGAATTATTTTATTCAAATTATTGTAAAGCTTATCAATTTAAATCTTGAAATAATTCTTAGAACTCTTGGTCAATTAGGTATACTATCACAATATCATGCTTTCACATGCAACTATTTAGGGTTTCGATTTAGAGACAACCTCAATATCGTCTTAGAATATATAGGATAAGATAAATGTTTAATAACAGTTATAGGTAATTTAATGTACCTAAAATTAGTCGTGAACCAATTAGTGAACCAAGAAAAATTAGTAATACAACTAACTTGTGCAACTCAATATTGGCTTAGTGCATTTTCATGCTGTTACTAAATTGATTCTATTTCTTAGTTCATCAATAATGGTATTAGACATCGTACTCAAATATTGATAGGTCCCATTATTATCGCTACTTTGCAAGTTACTATAAATCCAACTAAATGACAAGAGGCTTCTACTCTCCAAATTTGAAAATTGATGAGTTTTATCTTGACTCTTTGTATCATTCCTACACTTCAATTACATCTGAAAATATCAAGGCATAATGTTTATGTATGCAAATATTAAAGGTCCTAGGTCAAGAGAAATTTATTGTCACTCAAAAAAAAAAAAAAAAGGAAGGGAAGAAAAAGGTTTTGTGCAATATCCTTTAATAACAAGTTTTATTTGGTATACATTAAATTTAATCATCTATGCAAGTGACATGGATTTACTTATCCTTTGATTTAGTGAGTATGATATAGATAACCACACATGATGGTCTTAGTGCTGATGCCTCTTATAATAGGTACTTGTATGATAAAGGAGTTTTCTTATGGATATGATTTTTAAGAATTTCATCAACCAAAGGTTCTATAGTTATTCTAGATATCACTAACTTACCTAAATGATTATGTCATAAGCTAATCATTAGCAAAGAAGCAATAGATCAAACAATTGTGTATTGCCTCAATTTGATTATCTCAAAAATATAATTTATGAATCTTAATCCATCATGCACAATGTTATACACACACATATATATTATTAAGCCAAAACAAGAGTTTTGGACTCAAACCCTTCAAAACTTAAATTTTATTTGTAAAATTCCTTCATTTATCTTTAGAGCTAGATACATGTTTCTATCTCATAAAACATTTAAAGGGTCATTAATTTTATGTACAATGTGTTTTCCCTTAAATGTTTGTTTTTTTTCTTTTTCTTTTTTTTATTTCCTCTTTCCTTTTATCAAAACGTTACTTGACTATTTAGTTTTTCCTCTACAAATGTTATTCTTTACATTACCATAATTGCTAATTAGTTTTTGTTTTTATACATTAATAGTTGCTAAATTGAGTTATTTTAGCTACTTTAGAGATAATAACTTTTAACATTCAATCTTTATAATTGTGGAAAAAACCTTCAATTTTCATCAAGAACAAAACACCATCATTATTACGTATTAACTAGAGTTAGATATTGCGATGATTTTTTTTAATTCACCTTTTCTTAATAGAACTCTAGACAAAACTATCCTCATGTAATGTCTTGAAATATATCAAAAAGACAAAATACAAATGATGAAATTCAAAAATGGAAATAAAAAAGATAAGGCATTGTTATTCATAAAAATACTTTTAGATTATTTATAAATTTTATTTTGTTAGCTGACTTTTCAATTTTCCTTTGGAAAATTTAATCTTAACATTATCATTATTGCTAATTAAACCGTTTTATTTTTTGCACATGCATCACAAATGCATGTTGGCTGGTATATACATATATATCATATAAATTATTTAAAAAAACGATATAGTATATAACTAAGTTATATAGAATAATGCATACTATAGGAAGTTAAACATACACTATTAGAATATTTTAGGATTTGTAAATATTTGTCAATTATGTAAAGAGTATATTTAGGATATTTGTTTTCTATGTTTAGAAGGTATTAGAATATTTTAGGATCTGTAAATATCTGTCAATTATGTAAAAAATATATTTAGGATATTTGTTTTTTATGTTTGGAAGCTTGGTTAGTGCGTCTATGTTGTATATATATTGGCCCTCTTTGGCCTATGATATGAACAAAATCACACAGAAATTTTCTTCTCAAAATTTATATGGTATCAGAGCTTGGTTAAAAAAAAAAAAACGCTATGGCTAGCGAGGAAAAGAAAACAATCTCCCCTTACCTGTTGACTTCGAGTGATAATCATGGTAATATAATTACTCAAGTGCAATTAAAAGGAGACAATTATGATGAATGGGCTCAAGCGATGCGAACGTTGTTGAGGGCTAAGAAGAAATTCGGATTTATTGATGGAACGATTAATCAACCTGCTGATGATTCCACTGAATTAGAGGATTGGTGGACTGTGAATTCAATGTTGGTTTCATAGATGCTCAACGCAATCGAGCCAACATTGCGATCTACCATAACATATATGAAGATTGCAAAGGATTTATGGGAAGATATTAAAGATCGATTCTCTATTGCTAATGGACCTTGTGTTCAGCAAATCAAGGCAGAACTTGCCAACTGCAAACAGAGAGGGCTGTTGATTGTGACTTATTATAGGAAATTGAAACAACTCTAGGAAGAGCTTGCGAATTATGAGCAAATTCCCATCTGCCGTTGTAGAAGATGCAATTGTAATATTGCAGCTAAACTTGACAAGAAACGAGAAGAAGAGACGCTTCATCAGTTTTTGATGGGGTTGGAAGATGCATTATATGGAGCAGTTCATTCCAATATTTCGAGCACAAAACCATTGCCAAACTTGAATAAGGCATACTCGTTGGTGTGCCAAGAAGAACGTGTTAGAAACATCTCACAAGGGAAGGAGGAACATGAAGAAGTTGTGAGTTTTGCAGTGCAGACCAATAAAGGAGGGCAAAAGTATAAAACAAAAGTGAAAGACAAATCTACCATTTGCTTACACTGCAAACAAGAGGGACATGATTCTGAAACTTGTTTTTAGCTCATTGAATATCCGGAATGGTGGGGTGACCGACCTAAAGGGGCTGGACGTGGACGAGGGAGACAGAGTGTAGGGCGTGGATAAAGTAATACGCCAAAGGTGAATATAGCCCATGTAATTGGGCAGCCATCATCATCAATGGCAGCAACAGAAGAAAATACAGCTTCTGGGACCTTGACAGCAGAACAATGGTCATTCTTTCTCAATTTGTTGAACACGTGCAAACCAGGTACTAGTGAGAAGATGAATAGTAAGGATAATCTGAATTGGATTATTGATTCCGGTGCTTCATAACATATGACAGGTACTTTAGAATGTTTAACAAATTTGAAAAAAATTGTGGCATGTTCAATTGGATTACCTAATGGAGAGCAAGTGATGGCATTGAAGGAGGGATCGGTTTGCTTGGGAAAACATATCAAACTAGACAATGTTCTCTATGTTCCAAATTTGAATTGTAATTTGATATCTGTGTCGCAATTGCTTGATGGCTCTAATTGTAATGTCCAATTTACTGATAAAATTTGTCTTATACAGGACCGCACCTCGAGGATGGTGATTGGAGCGAGTGAACAGTGCAAGGGACTTTATTATTTGAAGTCAGCAGTATCAGTTCAAGCATGTAAGACAAGCCATGTAGATTCTTTTGAATTATGGCATAGGAGGATGGGGCATCCGTCTGCAAAAATTGTAGAATCTCTTCCTCAAGTTGAATTTAGTAATAGTTCAGTAAAGAATAAACCATGTGACATTTGTTTAAGAGCTAAACAAACAAGAGAAGTTTTTGTTTCTAGTGACACTAAAGCAAATGAATTTTTTGAATTAATTCATTGTGATTTATGGGGACCTTATCGTGTTAATGCTTCTTGTAGGGCTTCGTATTTCTTTACCATTGTTGATGATTTTTCTAGGGGTGTATGGATATATTTGTTAACTGAAAAAACAGAAGTGGAACTTATCATGCGTAATTTTTTTGCCATGACTAAAAGACAATTTCAAAAAGATGTAAAGATAGTTAGAAGTGATAATGGGACTGAATTTACTTGCTTGCATAACTATTTTTCTGAAAATGGAATTTTACATCAGACCTCATGTGTAGGAACACCTCAACAGAATGGACGTGTTGAGAGGAAACATAGTCGTATTTTAAATGTGGCTAGAGCTTTAAAATTTCAGGCCAATCTTCCCATCAAATTTTGGGGAGAATGTGTTCTAACGGCTGTATATTTGATCAATCGGACTCCTTCTAAGTTATTAGGAAGAAAGACTCCTTATGAGATATTGTTTGGTAAACCTTCTAGTTATAATCACATTCGAACTTTTGGGTGCCTGTGTTATACTCGAAACTTAAATAGGGAAAAAGACAAGTTTGCTAGCAGGAGTCAACGTTGTTTATTTGTAGGATATCCTTTCGGAAAAAAAGGGTAGAAAGTTTATGATCTTGATACAGGAAAATATTTTGTATCCAGAGATGTGTTCTCTGAATCTGAATTTCCATATGTTGATAAGGAAGGTGTACAACTGGATCTTGTATAAGGTGCTTCTTTCGATATCATCAATCATTTTAATGGTGAATTGAATGAGGAAAATGAAAGTGAGGTACCTGAGAATTCGACTGTAACTCAAAGTGATAATAATGACAGGAGGGTGTCATTGAAATCTTGGGTGAATCTATTCCAGAACAACTTGGACGGGGTCATAGAACAAAAGAAGCTTCTACTTAGCTGCGAGATTTTGTGACATATACTGCACAATAAATAAGTCACTTTGCATGTTCCTCCAATCTAATTCCGTCTACAGGTACCTCTTATCTTATAGCACATTATGTAAATTGTGATAAATTTTCTCCACAACATCGTTCTTTCTTAGCAGCTGTGACTGCCAAAAAGGAACCTCTTTCTTATATTTAGGCTATCAAAGACATTCGATGAAAAGAAGCCATGATGAAAGAAATTGAGGCACTTGAGGCTAATGGGACATGGACTGTGGAAGATTTTTCATAGGGAAAGCAAGCTATAGGCAGTAAATGGGTTTACAAGATCAAATATAACTCAGATGGTTCGGTTGAACGTTATAAAGCTCGATTGGTGATTCTTGGCAATAATCAGATTGAAGGAATTGACTACAATGAGACCTTTGCTCCTGTCATAAAAATGGTTACTGTACATACTTTTTTTTCGGTGGCAGCAACAAAGGGATGGGAACTCCATCAGATGGATGTTCATAATACATTCTTGCATGGAGATTTAGAAGAAGAGGTGTACATGAAGATGCCACCTAGGTTCTTTACTCAACAGCCTAGCAAAGTTTGTCGATTACGTAAATCACTTTATGGGTTACAACAGGCCCCCCGATGTTGGTTTTCTAAATTGACAACTGCATTAAAGCAGTATGGATTTCTTTAATCTCAATCTGATTATTCATTGTTTACTTTAAATCGAGACAAGATACATTTGAGTATACTGGTGTATGTTGATGATCTTGTTATTGCGGGGAATAATAGAGTTGCCATTCAGAAGTTTAAAGATTACTTATGCCACTGCTTCTACATGAAAGATTTGGGAACATTAAAGTATTTTTTCGGCGTAGAGGTGGCGCGAAATTAAGAAGGAATTTTTCTTTGCTAACGTAAATATGCTTTGGATATTATCAGTGAAGCTGGATTATTAGATGCTAAACCATCTGGTTTTCCCATTGAACAAAATCATCATTTAGCCTTAGCAGAAAATGCATTGTTGGCAGATTTAGAGAAGTATCGGAGATTGGTAGGAAGACTGATTTATTTGACTTTTACTTGACCTGAGTTGTCCTACAGTGTTCATATTTTGGCACAATTTATGCATCAACCAAGGGAAGCTCATTGGGAAGCAGCTTTGCGCGTGGTTCGTTATTTGAAAGGCAATCCTGGACAGGGAATACTTTTATGAGCTGATAGTGATCTTCGGTTGTATGCTTATTGTGATTCTGATTGGGGGAGTTGTCATTTAACTCGACAATCTCTTACTGAATATTTTGTTATATTAGGGACTTCTCCTATTTCTTGGAAGACTAAAAAGCAACATACAGTGTCGAGATCCTCTACTGAAGCAAAATATCGTTCCATGGCTACCATTGTGTGTGAAATGAAATGGTTAAAGGGTCTTTTGTTGTCTCTCAATGTTGTACACTCTCATCCTATGCTGTTGTATTATGATAGTCAAGCAGCTTTACATATTAGTGCAAATCTCGTGTTTCATGAGTGAACAAAGCACATTAAAATTGATTGTCATTTTGTTCGTGATGAGATTCAACATGGACATGTTCAGACTGCTTATGTACATAGCTTTGAGCAACTCGTTGATATTTTTACTAAGGCATTGGGGACACAGCAGTTTGGGTATCTTCTACGCCAGTTTGGGTATCTTCTACGCAAGTTGGGGGTTTGCAATCTTCACGCACCAACTTGAGGGGGGTATTAGAATATTTTAGGATCTGTAAATATCTATCAATTATGTAAAGAGTATATTTAGGATATTTGTTTTCTATGTTTAGAAGGTATTAAAATATTTTAGGATCTGTAAATATCTGTCAATTATGTAAAGAGTATATTTAGGATATTTGTTTTCTATGTTTAGAAGCTTGGTTAGTGCGTCTATGTTGTATATATATTGGCCCTCTTTGGCCTGTGATATGAACAAAATCACACAGAAATTTTCTTCTCAAAATTTATATACACTTTCAGGTTACAAGAGTTCGACATCAATAAGACTCGTCAGTTAACGGATTAGAGCAAATAGACTCGGAAATGATCCATCAGTACTCACAATATGTTCATATTTGTTTTTAATTAATCAATTAATTATTTATTTTTATAGTTGAGTGTTAATGTTGGGTTATACAAATCTAGATAGTGTTCAGGTTTTAGGGATTGTGACGAACAAAACAGATAGATGGGGACTGGCTTAGTCGATTCCATTAGGTTTGGTCATTAAGCCTAGAGGTTCAGACATCCAAAGCATGCCATTAGCCCAAACATTGAAACAATATTTGAAGCAAATTGTAGATTCACTATGTTATATTTACTTTATATATATTTAGCTTTCGTATTTTTAAAATTGAGTGCTTAAACCTTCACATTTTTTAATAATGTGCTTGTAAATTTCTTTTTCTTCACTATTTTGCTCTTAAATAAAATAATGTAAAGATATCAAAAGTGAAAAAGGATATAAAATAAGAATAAGATGGTCATGTAGGATCCACATACAAGAGGATTAAACATATATAAAAGAAGCATAAGGGAATATATTTATTTGCCCAAATAATGGCAATCGACCATTGTTTTTCATTCTTTTTCCTTGTTCGTTAGAAGAATAAAACTTCATTCATGATGTGTAGGGATAAAATTCCTAAAAAGAAAAATTCTAGGAAAAACTTATTGAATCTATGTTGCGATATTTAAAATACTTTAAATTGAAGTTTTAATCTCTAAAATCAAAATTTACAAAGAACTCCAACCTTAATTAGTAAAGATGTAAACAATCAATCTTATAGGATTCCAAACACATACTTACAAGCCTTAGTAATTTGTAGGAAAGACTTGATAGAATTATAAATCGATACCGTATACCCAAACTTAGGTGAAACCGTAGATTGAAAGTAGATATGCAGGCTAAAACCATATCAAAAAGACTCCCAAAAATTGACCATCTAATGATGTGGTCGACTATATTTAGCCAAGGGATCAATTACCTTCTTATGCTTAACCATATTTGTATGTAGGTGATTGCAATGCACCTTTAATTAACCACTTTTTCTTGTTGTTGATACTAAACCTCCTAATTATGTGGCTCAAACCTTGTTTAAACTTGTTTCTTGACCTAGTTTTCAACTTTAAACTTTAACAACCTACCTAAAATGTTAGGATAAAATAAAATAAAATTTAACAATGATTTGTTACTGTTGAATTCTAATGGGGTAAGATTAGGCTGGTGAGCTCAAACGTGGGTCTTCATGTCTTCAATCTAAGCTCGAGGTAATCAAATCCTACAAAGGCATGCAAGAGAGGTCTTTAACTTAGACACTCCGATGCTTGAGTCAGTTAAATGGTAAAAAAGTAGAGTAACGGTGCAATTAAATATTTTGTGCATATTTGGGATCTCTACCCTTATTTATAGGGAACAAGTTTGTGATCTTTGAGGAAGAATAAGATATACTGCATCTTCAAAATTAGGAAAGTGCTCCAATATAAATTAGGCAACTACTTCCTAGATGAGTGCTATAGTTTTATCAAGCAGCTATCGAAGTAGCTACACTTATTTGATAAGTAATGCTTCAATTGAGATAAATTAGGAAACTTGTTCACCATACTGATTCTATGAGTTCAACTATACTAGTCATTAATGGCTGATTGCAAGACCCTATGATTAAGTATCCTTCATGGATCGTGGGAGGTTATGATACTAGTATATAAGGTCATGGTTGTGAATATTTTGTCAACACAAGCTTGAAACTTTTGAGCTAAGTAGTTGAATTGGGCCCATTAGTGTTTGTCACCTTGGTCATTTATTGCTTTTGACCAAAGGCAATACAAATGTTATCAGAGTGAACCCTCAGCTAGTAGGTAGATAATTCGAGTCTAGCTTCAGTTTAGAGAAGAGGTCCGGAGAAGATAGGAAGTATTACTAGGGTGTGACTTTTTGCACATTTCTAAGATGACCTATAAGAAACAAGTGGCCTGAATCATATATCGAAAAAGGAGAAAAGATTTGGGCTCAATTGTAAAGTCTCGCGACAAGGACATTGCTTATTTAAGGTAGGTGGGGGAGATTATGAGACCATATGGTTAAGTGTCCCATATAGATTGTGTAAGCCCCAAAGTTCAGACAAGTAACCGTAGGATTGAACTCAGAACCCAAGGTTTAGGGCGATCGGCTAAAGGATCCGATCACACCCAAATTATAAACTATTGAGAGAAATATTAGTAAAAATGACCCCGTAAACTTAAATTTAAGAAAATAAATAGTAAAATAGGAGACTATAAAATTTTCAAATTTTAAG
>JAMXBB010000002.1:16596053-16786547 GCA_024138015.1 Lumnitzera littorea | reverse complement strand
TGGTAATTAGGGTAATAGAAATATTAGAAATGCATTATGTGCATAATATGTAATAATGCATAATGTGTAATTTTGAAAATATAATAAATAGAAAATATTAGGATAAAAATTGATATTATATAAATAATAGGGATATATAATAAATCTGATAAGAAACTTGAATTTATGTAATTATATGAAAAATGTAAAAATTTCTCACATTAAGAGTAAATTCGGTACACAAATAGGGATTTAAGTGTACCGGATGGAATAAAATACTGACTAAGGGTAATAATGGTATATAGGAGATCGGGAAGTAATGTGATTAATTTCACATTATAGGTTGAAACGGATTTTTAGGGTTGGAATCTAAAACATTACTTAAAAATCGAACTAAAAACCTGGTTCAGAAATCGATGCGAAAACCGAACCTAAACCTAAACCTAAACCTAGAATAATTATAAAAGACTTAATACCTAGATAATTAGGCATATTAAACCGTAAACAAAACCTAACAATAAGCATTATAGGATAAAACGAATCTATAACAGTTATATGAAAAGCTGAAACCACGTTCGTGTTATAGGGATAATCGGCGATGGCCTGAGCAAATCGGACCTCGAGTGAGCGAGCGAGGAGTCGAGGTAAGTTGGGATTAATACGATGCTGTATTTTTTTTTAGGCTTAAGATTATGCTTGGTTGTGCTTGTTAGATAGTTGAATGTATGCATGTGCTTGATTATGGGTGATGCCATGATTTTGTTTGTTGCTCTGGTACATACTGTATGAATTGTATGTATTGATTGGTCACCTTAAATTGGACTTAATCAAATATACGACCAGTAATCATAATCGAACATGCATGGCAACCCGTTAGGGGATTTAGGACTCTCCGGCCAAGTACCGACCCCTTCGGAAGGGATAGTGCAGGATTGCAAAATGGTCCCTTCTTCATCCTCAGTCGAACTAAGTGACAGGAGAGGAGGTCGCGGCGGGGATGAAGACAGTGGTTCGAAGGTAGTCGCGGGAGGAGCAAGGTCTCCATTACACAAGCCTGGGTTTGGTCGTGAGCTGTTGCATTAACGGTAACTCCTCAACCCGGATTAGAGCGGGCGCAATTTCTCTAATCTCACGACGGGCCGGACAACGTCGTGCGATGGCATTTGCTTGCACATGCATTGCATTTAATAAGTAATTGAAAACCTTGTCGTGTGTATGGTATAGTTTTAAGTCCTCCGTCCCTACTTACTGAGCTGTGGTTGCTCACATCCCTATAGACGTCGTACAGGTGCTGGCTAAGAAGCGGCAACAACTACTCTGAAGCTAGCAACTGCTGGATCCTGGGGAGTGAGGAAAAACATTGAAGAATCAACACATGTTTTACTTTTCATTTCTAATTAATGTAATAACTGAATTATAGTGATTATATATATATATTTCCTCACTTTCTTAGGTAAATGATTTGTTTAAATTACAAATTGTCTACTTCAAAGCGGATTAGTCGTGGACGCCTTGTGTAGATCAGGTCTAAGATAGCGGTTGTAAGGCCAACTTCTATCTTAGGGTGGTTTACACGGCGGGGCTGTTACGACTCTGCTGCTTCAGGGCGTGACAGATTGTAGGAGGTTATTATACTAATTTATAAGGCCATGGTTATGAACATCTTATCAATACAAACTTGAAACTTTTTAGCTAAGTAATTGAAATGGGCCCATTAGTATTTATCGACTTAGTTATTCACTGCTTTTGGCTTGGGCCGTTACACCTTCCTATTGTTAGGTCGACAAAAAGGGACTAATGATCCATTTAGCTAGGCATCTAGTGGCCTTTGTTCATGTTGTCGAAGAGACTACTATGCGAGGCCCATGCTTTGTCTTGTTTAGTGAAGTCAATTTGGGCCTAAGCTTAAGGATTTAAAAAGGCCTATCAATAGGTACAAATCTACAAATGTATTAGAAAAATCCCCTAACTCCTGAAATTATGAGATCATTCATGGGAGAAAGCTTGCAAGAGAATTAACTATGGGTAAAATAAGTGCATGAGTGATTATTATATTATAATTTGGTTGCCTATTTGCATTAGATTTAGTTAGAATATGTTACATTGCTTTACATATTTTAGTTGTATATAGATTAAGGTCTCTGTTATGGATGGACAAATCATGAATTAGATATAATTACTACCTAATGGGACACATGATCAAGGTGAAGTTACTTATACTTAAGCATTGAGGGTGGTAATAATTCTAAGTAGGTAGGTCATCAATATGGAGAATATAGTTAAGACCGGTCTAGACAACCGAAGGTGAAGCCATCAACATGTCTTAATAGTGGTATGGGATACTATCTATGGATAAGAGGAATAAATTGGATTACTAATGGCTAATATCAGCTGTAATTCTAGTATGGAACAAATTTGTTTTTGGATTTTTAGACTCTCATCCTGGGTAAGGACTCTATGTTTGTTTATGTTTGCTACATCTATCTTAAATAGTGATAATTGAGCATATTTGTTTCGTCGCATATTGTTAACAATTATGTATGCTTACATCATGATATTAAGTGTATGTTGTGGTCATCTAATTGCTAGGCTCTTAGTGAACCTAGTTGTGGGACTTCTTTTTAGAAACTTCTTAGACTATGAAAAACTTTTATATAAGAAACTTGAGAGCTATTCTAAAACACCCTAATTAGTTTAGTAATTTAATTAAATCGTAAAATCCTTAAGGTTAGTGTAGACACCTAATTTTTGCCTCTCTATAGTCTTAATTTTTTATTTTTTTAAAAAAGAGTTCTAATTAAAAAATAATAATAATAAAGGATAAAAAATAAAAAAAAAAGGAAAATGACGAAAATACCAAAAAAATGAGATAAGAAAAAATTATTAATGATTATTTAGATTTTTTAGGAAGTAAGTTATTTTAGGGATAAATAGTTTTAGTTTTAGCTTAGTTCAAATAATTATTTTAGAGAGTCGTGTGGTTTAAGAACAATTTAATTGTACTGCATATCAAGGTATAGGTCAATGGCCTAATGGATAAGTATTGGAGTATTGAATTGATTGGATTTAATTTGAAGTTGTAAGTTCGAATCTCATTAGGCATAAATGTCTTTTTTAGTTTTATTCTTTTTATTTTGTGAGGATTGGTTGAGCCTATGGGATTTGAATCTAGTTTTAAATCTAATCAAATTTTTTAATCTAATGTAATAGAGATGGTGAGATTCATATTTACTTTGATTTTTATCAAATTGGATTTGAATTAATATAAAAGATTCAAATTTCATTTGATTTTTATCAAATCATATATGAATCGATTTTAAATCTCTATTAAATTAGGATTTGATATGATTTAAGATTGATTTGTTTCAAAACTATATATATATATATATATATATATACAACTTTCTCCCATGCGTGAAAGAAAAAAAAAAAGAGAGGAACCTTAAACTCCATCAATAGCAGGCGATCTAACCCTCTCTCATAACCGCTGTCCTCATCCCAGTTTACAAACCATAGTCTAACCATCGCCTGAAGCAGACTTCACAGCCGATCTCCATCTCCAATGTCGCAAGTCCCTGATCAACAGCGCAGAACAACAATACCAGACCACAACGCATCCACACTTCGTAGCAATCCATCTACGGTCACCACAAAAGCCATTGCATTCGGACTCCCTTTTATGCACGATACTGACACTTCATCCACACCTGCAATAGTTCACGCACAGCTCCCCATCGACCATCCTATACTAATCAATCGAGCAACACGTTTGTTTCTTCCACGTTCGACTCTGCTACGTGTTGCTGCAACGAATTTCCGAACAATCTACACCGCTCTTCATCAATCATACACCATGAACAGTAGCCGAATCTACTGAACTGACAACTCGCTGGATACTCTATCGACTAAGTGCCTAACATTCACGATCAGCCATCCTCTCCGACCAACTACTGCATTACGTATGCCCTGAACTCCAATGACCCTGCTTCCTTCATCCTCACTATCTCCAACCACGTACAGCAACAAACGTAAGGCCCTGCACATGACACATGGGAGGCATCATCCACGATGCTATCTCACCACACAAACCCCACGACTGCTGCTAACAGCCACACCACACAACCACTCTTCCCTTGACCAATAACACACACATGCAATAGGACACCAACTCGATGCACGGCAACCAACTTTAACACTCGACCGATGTCACTACAGCACCCATCCACTCCAGCAACAACCAAACGCGTGACCCAACTACTCTGTACATAACCATGCACGCGTCTAACGAGCACCATCCAACCACCGCCCCAACGCAACAGCAAAACTCCACTGCAGGACTCACCACGCATCCCTTGTTGCACTCCCAGGCACAACACGTGACACAGCAATACGCTATCCACTCCACGCTCAGCTACTACTCGCCAAAGAGACTCGTCGATCGGCCTGCTGCAGCAATAGTTGACACTAACAACCCCACGATGTTGATTATAATCCACTGTTGGTCGCCAACAAATCCAAACAGCAACTCAACACCAATGTCCTTCATTGCGTGTTGGAAAAAATTCAAGTTAGATTTCTTTTCCAGTTTAGATTATTTATTTATTTATATATTTTATTATTTCATTAGTTATGTTTATAGTATAGTATATAAATAGATGTATGTGTGTGTGTGTGTAAGCTTAAGTATTTTTTAGTGTTAAGTTTTTTTTTTTAGAATTTCTCAATTAGGAAATTATTTTTTAAAAATAAAAATTAATAAAAAACTCTTTTTTGAAAAAATAGAAATTTTAGAGAATTTTTTTTTAAATAAAAGAATTCAAGAATTAGGACCCTTTTTAGAATTTTTTTTAATAAATTAAATAGATTAACAACGTAAACTCGGTTAGTTTTCAAAATTAACATCAATCAACACACTAAAGATTTTTAGAAAGAACTACGATCGTCTGATCCTGGCTAGCGGGTACGTAAGCACATTCAGGGCAACAATAAAATCTATAGAAACTTAAGTTTTTTTCTTTATATTTTTTTAAATATTATAATTAAAAAAATAATTCTAATTTTAGTAAAATAGATAGTGATACCTATTAAGGTTTAATAAGTTAGCCCTCGAATTCGAAACCCTCTGGTTTTTTCATTTAAATTGAAATAAAAAACTAATAGCCAAATCGTAATTAATACACCCAATTGATTATGGTTTCTTTTTTTTTTTTCCAACTCCGATCAAGTGGTATCTCTAAAAATTATTTTCAATAAAAAAGTGGAATTTCTCAATTTTTTTAGTCAAGGATTAATATTAAATGGATTAGGATTTAGTATTAATTGAAAATAGAGAAATCAATTTTAAATAAAAGAAAACCGAAAATCAAGCTCAACAGTTAGTATCGTTAGAAATCTAAACTAAGATCCTAATTTGATTATTCTAAAATTCCTGTTTTACGTATTTATTAAGTATATTAAATTTTATATTTTACGTATAGAATATAATAATTTTTATTAGTACTATATATTATAATATTTTTTTTATAAAAAGGTTATTATCCTAAATGCTGTAAATATATATATATATATGCTTATCTTAATTCTTTGATTTCTTTTTAATCACTACCCTACATACTAGAAGCTTCCAAAATGTTCTATCCTACCTTAACCCTAATTTTCTTTTTTCCCCAACTGAAATTTCTTCTCCTTCTCTCAGCTTTCTTTCTCTCTAATCATCACTGTTTTTTTTTTTCTCTCTCTCGTCACTCTTATCCCTCACCTTCATCCCCAATTTCATTCCTTCTCTCTCTTTCGTAAACAGCCCCACTTCAACCTTCAATTCGAGCCTTACTCCTTATTCTCTTCTTTCCCTCACTAGAACCGGACCCTACCTTATTCCCTCATTCTCTTGTTTTTGTCCTTTCTCTCCCGTCTTTTTGCTCTTTCTCTCGTCCTTCCCTTGACTCTCCCCTGCCATTGCCCCCTAATCCCATTCCCCTATGTCATTTCCCTTAACCCATTCGCCCCTTCCCCAAATTCAATTTTTCCCTTGACCCCAATGTGCCTGCCCCCCTCCCTACCCCCCACCCCTAATTTACTCTTAGCAAAGGACCACACTAAACCCACTTCTACCCTCGAATTTTTCTCTTGCTAGCATTGTTTTGAATTGTGAACAACTTACCATAACTAAATTTCACACATTCCGAGCTTTTTCGGTAATTAGTGTTCATTAATTTTTCTAGGTACTTTATGGAATAAATTGTAATTTCTATATTTTGTTTTTCATAGGTTTATATTCGGTGTTGGTTCAATGTCCATTCAGTATTCCAGACTCAAGTTTATCACACAAGTTGGTTCGATGCTATTTTTCAGTTTCATATGAGTATAATATTATTATTATTTTTCAATATCTTTGTAAAAAATAATTATATTAACATTTGATTTCTATTATAATTGTTTTATTTTTTTTCGTAATCATTATATTAGTTTATATAAGAATTGTTATTATCCTTTATGTGATACTACTGATTATGTGTTTATGTAAATTTTTAGTATGGGATTTCTATTTTCTGTTATACTTGATATTGGGTCATTATTTCTAGCTGATTATAAAGTCATATTAATACTCGTATTTTATATGTAAGTTTCGAGTGTCGATTTGGATTACAACAATACTATTTTATTATTATTATGCCTTATTATTAATACTGATGGCATTATAAATTTAAAGATTTTATTACAATGGTATTATGATTGTATAGTATATTAAATTATTTATATAGAATGTCCAATTTGGATGTCGATTATTTAAAGTCATATTAATACTTCTACGAATCATAATGTTACCCAATTAAAGTACGTATTCTTTTATTACTACATCGATTAGTAAAATTATATATTTTGACACCCTCATCATGTGCCCACTTTTTATTTTCTTTTATATATATATATATGTATATATATATATATATATACACACACACATACACACATACCTTATGATTTAAAGTAAATAAAAAAATATTATATAGTTATGTCAACCTATTACTTAATCGTATTACGTATTATTTTTATTCTGTACTTATGATTTGATTCGACTATTTTCTTTCGGGAGCTTAATTGGATAAGTTCATAAGTTCATCAATAGCTTTTAGGTAGAACTTAGTTACTGAGTATTGAAGGTTAATGTGTATGCATGTTTATTTAGATTTGTACTAGTTATCGAGTTTCTTCCATATTGGGTGGTTGGAGCTTTTTCATATGGGACTTCAAGTTGTAGATTCTAGTTGACTGTCAAGTTGTTAGATTTAGGTTCCATGATTGGTTCGGATCTTGTATTTGGTCTAGATTTGGCTTTTTAGGTACGTGATGCTTGTTTGTATGAATGTACTTGATAAGGCTTAGACTATAACTAGAATAATTTATATTCAGCTTAATTGACCTTGACTATTGGTTGTAATTGACTTGTTTGCTCTAGGGGCTCATAATGGTAGTTCTCTAGAGGAGCAATCGTTGATCATATACGAGGATTCCCTAACGGACTTGATGGGAATCAGGTTGCTGGACCCTTAACCCGCAACCGAATCTGAGGACTAGAGGGACTGGCATAATGAATCCTTCTGTTCCAGCTAACCCTTGCCGAGGCCAAATACTTCCTTGTCAAGTCACTCTTCATGCCGAGTTGAATGACTAACCATCTTTTTGTAGTGTGGCGAATTGAAGATTACTCACTTGCATCCAAGCCGATCAATGACTTAGCATTTTCCTTACCAAGAAACCTAAAAAGAGAGACTCTGGATTGTTATGTCCCCAAGTCATAAAGTCGCAACAGTCCCGTCGTATAAATCATTTTATGATAGTAACTGGCCTCACATTACCTATCATAGATAAAATCTACACAAGACATTGATGACTCTTCGCTTTGAAGTAAATAGTCCAATTAAGAATTTAGCTAAAGTTACAGTAAGTATCAAAAACTTTAAGTCAATATATATAATTACATGTACATTCCATAGAATTCCTAGGAAATTCTACATCAAACATAACAGTCAGTTGGTATACATATCAAATCTCAGTCTTTTAGTCTTAAACATACTAGTGAAACTCTAGATATAACTTAGCTATTAAGTAAATTGATCCTTACACCCCCAATCTTCAAAAGAGAACTAAACTTCAGATAGTTGTAAGGCAGCATATTTGTCAAAGTAATTAGAAGTCAGGATTTGCAAAAGAATCTATACGGATAGGAGCAACTACAACTCAATAAGTTGAATTAGAGACTTATGAATGTATATAAATACAAACAAGATTATCAAGCAATTATTTTCATAACATACAATGCAATGCAATACAACAAGCAAGTGTCATCATACAACGTAGTATGGTCTGTTGTGAAATCAGAGTATTTTCACCCGCTTTAATCTGGGTTGAAGAGTTTTCATGTAATGCAACAGCTTACAATTAAACCCAAGTTTGTGCAATGGAGACATTGCTCCTCTTAAGACTATCCTTCGAACCAATGCCTTCATCCTCATCGCGACCTCCTCTCCTGTCACTTAGTTCGGTTAAGAATAAGAAAAAGACCAATTTGCTATCTGATGCTATCTTTTTCGAAGGTGTCGGTATTTGGTTGGAGAATCTTAATAATCCCCTAAAGGGTTGCAATGATGGCAATTTAGGGTATTAGGTCGATTTAGGATGTTCAAATAATTTCACACCAATCCAGTCATAATAATCATCAATTATAACATAAATTCCAACAAAAAATCAGATACATGAGCATATGCATAAAACTACTTACAATCACAATCATACACAATCCTAAGTCTCCAAGTACTCTAAAATAGTATTCCAAATATAGTGAAGTAATAAACCGAACTTACCTGAAATTTTCGATCGCTCAATCATTTAATTGCGGGTTAGTTCGTCTCCGGGTATCCTATAATATAAATACGTCTTTTTAGTACTTATACTTTGATGATACATATTCTAAGTTATAATTTAACTCACTTCTTTATATATACCTATTATATATTAACGATTCATTCTATATTAACTCGAGGTTCAGTTTCTAAATCAGATTCCAGTTTTGGTTCTAAATTGTTATCAATTACGAGGAATCCTAAATACGCTTGAATCTTAATGTGAGATTAATCACATTAAGTTCGAATATTCTAATATCATACTGGGTCCTAATTTAGTATTTTAACTTATTTAGTACACTCTAATTCTAATTTGGGTATTGGATTTTACTTTCGATGTAAGAAAATCTTACATTTTTTTATCTAATTACCTAAAATTAATTTTTGTACCAGATTTATTTTGTATTGATATTATTATTATTTTATCGAATTTAAATTATTATTTCATATTTATTAAAATTTCAACTTCACGTATTCTTAAATTTCCTCCAATTACTACATAATTTCCATATTAATTACAATTAACACTCCAAAGAATAAGATTATGTTTCCACATCAAAGATTAACATCCTTAAACATCTAATTACCTTCTAAATCAGTAATTAGTCATTTAATCACTTAATTAAGCCAAAATTACCCTTTTTTTCATTTTAAGGTTAAAATTTTCAAAAATTAATTTTTAAAAAATGGCTTAATAACACTGCTCTATATCACTTAAGCATTTTATAGAAAAAAAATTGAGCTCCAAATACACTCCTAACCTATTTATTTCTAATTCTAAACATATTCAGTTTTGTCCCTATATCTACAGATATAATTGAACTTAATCATTATTTTTCCCTAAATCTACATATAATAAAACATAAGAATAATAAATTTCAAAATTTTATGGGTATAATTAATAATTTTAAAGAATTTTGCAAAATCAGAGGAGATGTGAGACTCACCTGGTTTGCGAGCTTTTTGGCCTCCAACACTGATTCAGGTGTGTCAGCCAGTTTAGGCGATGGGTTTGGAGTGAAGTGGTGGTGGTGGTGGTTTGGGTTGGGTTCGACCTACTTGCACTATCTACGTAGATTTGGGAAAAAAATTTTTAAAACCCTGATTTCTCTCTCAATTTCGATTCTCTCAATTTTTTCCCGTTCCCAACTGACCAAATGAGCTCTATAAGTTTTCTTGCTATTTATAGGGCCTTGTAGGAATTGTTGTGTATTAATTAAGATAAGACAAGTCCCATATCTCTTCCTATTTACTTTTTTTGTTGTTTGTTTTTTATTGGTTAATATTTGTTTCTTACTCCCTATCCTATCACGACCACTTTCTAAATTGTTCTCCACCTTTTTGTTTTTTTTTTCATTGATTTTTTTATAATTTTCTTTAATTATTTAGCAATTTTCTAGCAATTTAAATAATTTTGCGTATTTTTACCTACATATAAATACACGTAGGGTATAAGTAAACACTCCTAAATATTATTTAGGTCATTCTATAATTTTTAGTATACATATAATTTATCTTTAGTGATTTATTAGTTATCGAAATGCATTTTACGCACTTTCAATATACATTTCGATAAATAACAAATAATATACTTAGAATTTGAAAATTTTATATTATCTTATTTTATTACTTATTTTCTTAAATTCAAACTTATAGGATCACTTTTACTAATATTTTTAGCTTTAGTTTATAATTTAGGTTTGATCGGATCCTTTAACCAATCGCCCTAAACTTTGTATAATAAGTTCGATTCAAGGATGACTTGTCTAATTTTTAGGGCTTACACAGACTGACTAAGCCATCCCTGCTCAGACAAGCCAGCTATCCGTATTTTTTGTCCGCATCTTCTAATAATCTCACCAATATAGAATCGCCAATGTAAAATCGCTGCATGTACAATATCATGTGTAAAATCCGTTGCACCAATGATTATTTTTCTTATATATTGATTTTTATCCTTTTATATCTTGTACATTACTTCCTTAGAAAATGCCCTTTTTTATCTTTTCATTTTTTAGGAAAGTTGCCCTAACTTATCTATATTAATACCTTTATACTTGTAGCTATAATGAAAAAATCAGATTATCCTTAATACACTGGAGTATTTTCTTCCTCACGTAAACATTGTCTATTTACTCTCGACATCACTCTTATCCTAACTCTTAAGTAAGGTTAAATGGCGAGTAACCTCACTAGATCTATTCGTACCTCATATCAAATTGTGTCATGAGTCTTCGAAAGTTCCATTGCTGTATTATATCCACTGAAGCTGTTCGTGAGTTTTGCTTACCTTTCATTCGTTATTTGTTCTCTTGCACCATTTCCCATTACTCTTTTCAAGCTTTTAGCAAGCTTAGACCCATCGTTGTGACCAGCCTTGTCTATTCCTAATCACGATTCGCATCATCTTGGTATTAGAGTGGAGGTTTCATGTGAGTTGTAATTTATTCTTTTCGAAGTTCTATTATATTTTGTTTTGTGTATGTGAAATAAAGCAAGTTACTATATTCATTTGAGTGTTGTATTGTTAATCGTTAATTTCCTGAAGTGTTTGTGTGAACTTTGAATCTATGAAGAAAAATGACAAACTCGAGTGTGAATGTTAATATAGGAGATGACAATAGTAAAGTTGTCCACTATGAATGACAGTCTTAAGGAATCCCTAGAAGCACTAAAGAAAGACTGGATGACGTGGCCAATTTCTTAGTACATTTGACTCAAGTTGTTTATGCATTGTATTACCGATCAATTGAGGCTGCACAATATATCCCACAAGCTGCTCATCCTGTTAGAGGTCAGGACTCAGCTCAACTCATTCGAGATGGAGGAGTAGGCGAACGAGTGAGCAGAAGGATTGATTTGGCAGACATGAGAAGAGACAAAGAAGAGGATTATTTTTTAAGAAGAGCATGTATGAGTCCCTAGAGCATCCAACTATGTGAAGCTTCGAATTCCAAGTTTCAATGAATTTGAGGATGCTGATGAATACCTAAAGTGGGAAGAGAAGGTAGAGCGTGTATTTGATTACTATCAATATGAGGATTATGAGAAGGCGAAAACTGCTGCTGTTGAGTTTTTCGAATATACCGTTATGTGGTGGAAGAATTTTACAGGCCATGAGGAGCCAAGAGGGATATTAAGAGATTAATACTTGGCTGGAGATGAAGAAAATATTCAAAAATAGATTTGTGCCGGAAACTTATCTTCAACATACTTTCACTCGGTGTTAGGAGTTGAGATAAGGAGGTTGAACCGTTGACGAATATGTTCAAGAATTTCAAATGCTTATGATCCATTACGAAGTGGAGGAACCACTAATTCTAACAATCTCAAGATTCATTATTGGGTTAAGAGGAGACATTCAAGACATTGTAGAGCTCCAACGTTTTGACACAATGGATGAACCTGTCAGGATTGCCCAGCGAGTAGAAAGGCAAAGGAGGAGTCGACTAACTGCTAGGATGTCGACTAGCTGACCGAAATAAGGAAGTCACCGAGCTCAATTAAGTACCGAGTCGAGCAAAAAGATTGATGTCTGAGCCGAGTAGAAAGGCCGATCTAATGGTGAAGTGCTAACTTAAACTTATGAGAAAGGGTAAGGGTCTAGCAGGAAGACAAGCCAAATTAAGTGCTTTAAGTGTCAAGGATTCGGACATATGGCTGTGTAGTACCTGAACCATAGGACAATGGTCATCAAGGGAGACATCTCAAAGCTAGAAGTAGACAGTATAAATGAAGAACCTGAGGAGGAGGAGGAGGTCCCTACCGAGAATGAGCTAATTAAAGAAGATGTGTTTGCTAAGGACTTGAATAAGTTACTCATGGTTGTCTGACGCACCATGAATGTGGAACTCTCTCGAGAAGAGGAGTAGAGAGAAAATTTGTTTCATATCACCTATAAGGTGAATGATTAGGTATGCACCCTCATCGTAGATAGTGGAAGCTATACCAATGTGACATCAGCTGATCTTGTTTCAAAACTGAAGTTGCTAATTGTTGCACATCCAAGGCTGTACAAGTTGCATTAATTGAGTGAGAAAGGAGCTTTACATGTCACTCAGCAAATACTACTGCCAATCACTAAAGGGAATCACTTTGACCAGATTCTCTATGATGCACTGCCTATGTGCACTTCCTATGTGTTGCTGAGTAGGTCGTGGTTGTTTGATAAGAGAGTTATACATGACAACTACAGGAATACGTATATGTTCAAGAAGGATGACTGGAAGATCATGCTGAATCCAATGCCACCGAGAGAAGTTAATGAGTTGTAGATGAAACTTGCTCACAGATTGAAGAAGACTCTAGTAATGAGTAGAGCCGAGCTCCAAGAGGCCATCAATGCTGATGAGCCGACCCTCTTATTGGTTAGATGACTATTGAAAATGAAGGAGCGAGGTGAGCTACCTCGAGAAATCAAGGAGTTGCTAGATGAATATGCTAACCTGTTCCTAAAACAGTTACTTGAGAGGTTGCCCCCAACTAGAAGCATAGAGTATTGCAAATTGTAACTAAGAATAGATAAGGCCGATTGTTAGATGGGTTTGAGCTTGCAGAAAGCTTGAAAAAGGATTAATGGGAAAAGTGCAAAAAAGGTAAAATGAAGAATGAAACAGTAAGTAAAACTCATGAACAACTTCATAGGATATAACGCACCAATAGAACTTTCGAGGACTTACGGCATAATTCAATATGATGTACAAATCAGTCTGGTAAGGTTATTCACTACCTAACCTTACTTAAGGAAAAGGATAAGAGTGATGTCAAGAGTAAACAAACGGTGTTTATGTAAGGGAGAAAATGACTCAAAGGTGTATTAAGAATTGATCTGATGATTTTCAACTACAAGTACAAGGGTATTTATACCCATAAGTTAAGATAACTTGCCTAAAAATGAAAACACAAAAAGGGCATTTCCTAAAGAAGTAATGTATAAGATACAAAAAGGTAAAAATGAATATACAAGAAAAACAATTATTAGTGTAATGGATTCTACATATGATACCATATACATAGTGATACTGTACACGTAGTGGCGATATTATATTGGTGAGGTTATTAGAAGATAAGGACAAAAAAGTACGGATAGATGGCTTACCCAAGCAGAGATGGCTTTATCAGTCCAGAGTTTCTCTTTCTTAGCTTCTTTACAAGGAAGATGTCAAGTAATTAGTCGGCTCGGGTGCGAGAGAGTAATCTTCCATTTGGCACATTGCTGAAAGATAGGCGGTCATATGGCTTAGCATAAAAGGTGACTCGACAAGGAAGTATTCGGCCTCGACAGGGAAGTATTCGGCCTCGACAAGAGTCAGTTGGAATAAGCCAGTCCCTCTAGTCTTTGGGCTTGGTTGCAGGTCAGGGGTCTGGCAGCTAGATTCCCATCATAAAGCACTATATTGACTTAGTACCTGACGCCGTACTGCCGAATAAGCTAGCTTATCGGATGAATCCTGAGCAAGCTTCTAAGCTTTAATGTCAAGTCAGTGAATTGCTGGAGAGAGGCTATGTAAGAGAGAGTCTCAGCCTTTGTGTTGTGCTATACTGTATCGTATCGGTGCTTCTAGTACTAAAGGAGGATGGAACGTAGCGAATGTTTGTAGACAACCAAGCTGTGTACAAGATCACGATCAAATGCAGGTATCCGATCCTAAGGCTAGAAGACATGTTGGATGAACTCAGTAGAGCTAAGATTTTCAGCAAGATTGATCTTAAATTTGGTTACCATTAAATCTGCATGAAGCCAAGAGACGAGTTGAACACTGCATTCAAAACTTGATATGGACTTTACGAATAGACGGTTATGCCCTTTAGCTTATCAAATGCCCCGAGCACTTTCATAAGACTAATGAACCATGTGTTGAGACATCTCATAAGAAAGCATGTCGTGGTGTACTTTAACGACATCTTAGTCTATAGTGCCAACATGCCAAGTGACTGTGAACATCTTAAAGCAGTTCTGAATATCCTCCATGCCGAGAGATTATTAGGCAATCTAAAGAAATATTGCTTTTGCTAAGAGGAAGTAGTATTTTTAAGCTATGTAGTCAATAGAGAAGGCTTACTAGTCGATGATGAAAAGATTCAAACAATTGTTGAGTAGCCGACTCTTACTACTTGTGCCAACGTAAGAAGTTTCTACGAACTGGCTACGTTTTACAAAAGGTTCATCGGGAATTTCAGCACCTTCGTTGTGTTACTTACTAAACTAACAAAAAAAAAAAACACTAACTTCCGATGGGGAGAAAGGGAGGAGATGAGCTTTGCCAAGATAAAAGAAAGATTGACCTCTATCTTAGCATTAGTTTTGCCTGACTTCGAGAAAATCTTTAAGCTGAAGTGTGATGCATCAAGCATTGGAATAGGCGCTATCTTGATGCAAGAGTATTGACCAATAGCTTTCCATAGTGAGAAGCTTCAAGGACTACAGATGAACTACTCCATGTATGACAAGGAACTTTTGACACTAATCTGAGCACTGTAAGATGACAGCATTGTAAGTATGACAGCACTATTTACTGCTGAGGGACTTTGTCATATATATTGACTATGAATTGCTAAAATACCTTCGAAGTTACACCAAGTTATCAAAGCGGCAAGCAAGATAGGTTGAATTCCTTGAAAGATTCAATTTTGTAATAAAGTACAAGTAAGGAAAGAGCAACATAATTGCATATGTGATATCAGGCAAGTGCACCTATCAATTTTAATATAGTGGATGTGAGTTTGAGTCGATCCCTCAGAGACTTCGAGTACTAATATTAACCTTAGCTCTATTATCTAACCGGAAAATTGTGATGAGTTGAATGAATTAAGAATACTAAAATTAACAAACTAACCTAATATGAGACTTGATTAAGCAATTTAGAAAGCAATAGAATTAAGAACGACTTCAAGAAAGCAAACAACGTATTTAGGAATTATTTCCCCTAGTGTTTAACATGTGACCACTTAAAATGCATCCAATTCAATCTCTATTATTCTTGACCGGAGGGATTCACAATTAAAGTTAACACCTTTCTCAAGCATATTAATCCTAATCCTAAATTATTTACCGGAATCTTTTCTCTTAGTAATATAATTCAGAATCGCATTAATGTATAATGAATTCCCACACAAAAGAACAACTTTCCGGAAGAAACATGTATCTTATCTCTAAGTACACATGTAATTCTCTCCAATTATGTCAAGATCTCATTACACATGTGATTTTTCAATCATCACGCATAATATCATAAATTCATACTCTAGAAATATCAATTAACAATTAAACAACATAATTGAATCAAGAAAATATAGAAACTTTATTGAAAATTATCAATCAATCTAATTGTCACATGAAACCCTAGGATCCATAATCCTAAATACAAGAATCTTAAGCTATCATAATGAATCTAAAAACAAATTCCAACAAAACCAATAAATAAAACTTGAAAGACCACTTTTGTTGATGCTAAATCTCTTCAATCTTGAAGTTGGGTGTTGCCTTCACTTTTTTCTTCTCCTTCTCTTCAAGTCTTTTCTCTTTTGAATGTCCAATCCCCTGTGTGAAACTGTTACGCCCCGAAGTCGCGAAGTCGCAACAGTCCCGCCATGTAAACCATTCTATGATAGTAACTGGCTTCACAGTGCCTACCATAGACATAATCTACACAAGGCGTCAACGACTCCTCGCTTTGAAGTAAAACAGTTCGATTAACACTTAAATTACAATTATGATAAATAGTGCGAATTTCAAATAACATGTATAATTATAAATATATAAGTCCACAGAGCTCCCCAGGAAGTTTTACATCATCACCACAGTTTACTAATTTACAGAATAACTATCAGTCTTTAACCTTTAACTACAAGGTCAGTCCAGTTACACATTTTACTAAGTATCTTGATCCTCACACCCCTGGCTTCAAAAGGACTAACCTCTGGATAATTGTAGGGTGGTATAATACTTGTAGTGATCATAAATCAGAACCTGCAAAAGGATCTATAAGGGTATGAGCAACTACAGCTCAGTAAGTTGAATTGGAGACTTATGAATGCATACAAGCACAAACAGGGTTATCAAACAATTATTTTCATGCAATGCAACAATCAAGTGTTATCGCACAACGTAGTCCGGTCCGTTGTGAAATCAGAGAAATTTCACCCGCTCCAATCCGGGTTGAGGAGTTTCATGTTATGCAGCAGCTCACAACCAAACCCAAGCTTGTGCAATGGAGACCTCGCTCCTCCCGTGACTATCTTCGAACCATTGACTTCACCCCCACCGCGACCTCCTCTCCTGTCACTTAGTTCGACTGAGGATGAAGAAGGGACCATTTTGCAATCCTGCGCTATCCCTTTCGAAGGGGTCGGTATTTGGTTAGAGAGTCCTATGATCCCCTAACCGGTTGCAATGCATGACGTTTTCGGTTATTAGGGTCAACTAAGATTAAATTCCGGTTAGAGTGTTCAAACAAGTTCATACCAATTCAATCAGTCACAAAATCATTCACAATACAAATTCCAGCACGAATTCAGATACATTAAACACATGCGCAAACTACTTACAATCACAATCATATACAAGCCTAAGTCTCCGAGTACTACAAAACTAGTACTCTATTACAATAAGCAATAACCCAACTTACTTGAATTTGCTCGATCGCTCGATCGCTCGATCGCTCGATCCTTTAGTCGCGAGCTGATTTGTATCTGGGTATCCTATAATACAAATAGGTCTTTTTAGTACTCATATTTTATAGATCCTTATTCTAATTCAAAATGTAACTCATTTTCCTCATGTATACCTATAATACTCTTAATGATTCGCTATATTATATTTCGGGATTCGACTCCTAAACTAGATTCTAGTTCTAATTCCTAAGTCTTAATTAGGCTCGAATCCCAATGTGACATTAATCACATTACGCTCGGGTACTTAAATATCCTATTGGGTTGTAATTTGGTATTCTAAACTATTCGATACATGCTAACCCTAATTGAGGTATCGGATTTACTCCCGATGTGTAAAAATCTTACATTGTGAGATATTTACTTAAAATTAAATATTATTTCAGATTTATTATTTTTTTATTTCTATTATAATATTATCTAAATAACCTTATTTTTTTAGATTTATTAATTTACACTTTCACATATTACTAATTTCTTATATTACTTACCTAATTTCCCTAATTAACTATACTTAGTACCCAAAGGCTAGGATTAGGGTTCCACTGCAGAGATTAACATCCCTAAACATATAATTAATATCCCAATCAGTAATTAACATCCTAATCACCTAATTAACCCTAAATCACCTAATTTTACCATCATTTTAGGGCTAAAAATTAATTTAAAATTTTAGAAAATTAATTTTAAAAAAATGGCTTCATAGCACTGTTCTACATCATATGAGAATCCTATAAAAAAAATTTGAGCTCCAAACTACACTCCCAAGCCTATTTATTTTTCGGTTTAATCATGCTCGGTTTTGAACAATTTGTTAAGGAACCTATATTTCCAGACATAATTAAACTAAATTAATATTTTTCCCTAAATCTACATACAATAAAACCTCAGAATAATAAGTTTCATAATTTTCTGGGCAAAATAAATAATTTTACAAAATTATACAAAAATCGGGTGAATAAATGACTAACCGATTCGAAGCTTTTTGGCCGTCCAAACCCGGTCCAATGTTGTCGGCCGGTCCAGGCGGTGGTTCTAGTGTAGGGTGATGGTGGTAGTTCGATCCCAGGTGGTGGTGGGTGGTGGTTTTAGTTCACTTGCCTAATCTGCACAGTTTTCTTTTTTTTTTCTGGATTTTCTCTCGATTTTTTTAATGTTTCGATTTTTCTCATATTCCAAACTGACCAAATGACTTCTGGAAATTTTTTTCCCTATTTACAGACAATTATAGTAATTAATATGCATCAATTTGACAAGACTTTGTCTAAATTCCTTAATTTTTGGCTTTTAAGTTGTTCAATTTTTATTGGCCAATTTTTCTTTTTCTGACCACGACCTGATCTTGCATCAGCTTATCCTCTTCTGATTTTTCCATAATTATTTTATATTTTTCTTTAATTATTTGCTTAGTTTTTAGCCAATTCAGGTAATTACGCGTATTTTTATCTACACGTAAATACATGTGGGGTACACGTGACCATTCCTAATTATTATTTTGGTCATTCTAAAATTTTTAATATACATATAATCTATCTCTAGTAATTTATTAGTTATTAGATTACACTTTTTGCCTTTTCGGTAATTAGCAATTATTATGCTTAAAATTTGAAAATTTTATAGTATCCTATTTTACTACTTATTTTCTTAAATTTAAGTTTACAGGGTCATTTTTACTAATATTTCTCTCAATAGTTTATAATTTGGGTTTGATCGGATCCTTTCGCCGATCACCTTAAACCTTGGGTTTTAAGCTCAAACCTACGGTTACTTGGCTTGGCTTTAGGGTTTACAGAAACCCTAGTATGTCCTTTTATAATATATTGTAAGGTTTCCGTTTTCATCACCAGACACGGCCTGGGACACAGTCGTGTCCCTAGGTTGTGTAACTTTCTGACCTTGGCATATTTTCCTAGATGGATGCAGCTTGGGGATACAGTCGTATCCCAAACTGTATAACTTCAAAATTTCATAACTCATTCATTTGAACTCCAAATTGAGTGAAACTTGATTCCTTTTCTTCGTTTTCAATCCAAGAACGCATTTAAACCTTGAAATCAAAATTTTACTCAATTAAGTATCAATTTCTTTAAAGAAAACCAAAGATGTAAGGAAAATACTATAAAATTACTATGTAAAATATATTTAAAATAAGAGTTATCAATATGCTCTTTCAAAGAGATACGCGCTTTTATCATAACTACAGATTAAATTATTTGGGTTTGCAAGTATCAAAGAACAGTACTCTAAGGATCCACGCTTCGGACCCATAATTTCATAATGCGTTGATTGGAAGATGGTGGATGACTATCATGTGGATGATGACTACTTGTTCCGAGGTGGAAAATTATACGTATCGATTTGTTCACTGAGAGAGCTGCTGATCAAGGAAGCCCACAGTAGAGGACTCTCCGGACATTTTGGAGAAAGAAAAATTGTGAGTTGTTGAATGGTCAATTCTTTTGGACGAGGATGAGGAGAGATGTGCACCAAGTGGTCAAAGGCTGTGCCATGTATAAGAAGGCTAAGTATCGAACCAAGTAAGGAAAAGTAATGCCTTTGCCTATCCTAACTAAGCTGTGGACTGAATTAAGCATGGATTTTGTTCTCAGACTACTACTGACTATTCGTAGCAAAGATTATATAATGGTCATTGTGGATAAGTTTAGCAAAATGGCACACTTCATGCCCTGCTAAAAAATTAATGATACTTCAACTATTGCTTCACTTTTCTTACAGGAGATTGTGCAAATATACAAATTTTGCAAATACATAACGTGTCGAGAAGCGTAGTCTCCGATAAAGACCTCAAGTTTTTGAGTTATTTCTAAAGGACCTTGCAGCATCGGATGGGTACCAAACTACTGTTCAGTACTTCTTGCCACCCTCAAACTGACGACCAAACAGAAATGGTTAATCACACTTTGGGATCACTGCTCCGAGTTGCAGTGGGTAAGAACTTGGTTGATTAGGACATTTGCTTAGCCATGGTTAAGTTCACTTATAACCGAACAGTATATGACACTACTAAGTAGACTCCCTTCAAAGTGGTCTATAGTTTCAATCCCGAGTTGCCCCTCAATCACACTCCTACATTAGTACTCGTGTAAGAGGACCATGACGCCTCAGCTAAAGCATGATCCCTTTAGCACATCTATAATAAGGTCACTCGGCACATTGACCAAGTTGCTAAAAGAATGTGAAAAAAGACCAAAGGTAAAACAGTTAAACAATTTCAATCAGGAGACTTGATGTGGTTACACCTCAGTAAGAAACAGTTCCCAAACAAGAGGAGGAACAAATTACCTGCAAGAGCTGAAGGATCTTTCAGAATTCTCCAAAAGATCAATAATAATGCCAATAGATTGTAATTGCCCGAGGACTATGGGGTTTCTGATGCCTTTAACATTGCTGACCTCAGTCTGTATCACCCTAACGGGGAATTAAGTAAAGATTATTCAAATTTGATCCCAAATCCAAAATAACCTAAAGAAAATGATGGGAATCAGGTTATCGGACCCCTAATTTGCAGCTAAGCCCGAGGACTAGAGAGAATGGCACGACGAATCTTTCTGTTCTAGCCGACTCTTGTTGAAGTCGAGTACTTCCTTACCGAATCACCCTTTATGCTTAGCCGAATGACTACCCATCTTCTTGTAGTGCACCAAATTGAAGATTACTTACTTGCGCCCAAGCTGATCAATGACTTATGATATGAGACAAGTGCACCTATCAATTTTAATATAGCGGATGTGAGTCCGAGTCGATCCCTCAGAGATTTTGAGTACTAATATTAACCTTAGCTTTATTATCTAACCAGAAAATTGTGATAAATTAAATGAATTAAAAAATACTAAAATTAACCATCTAAACTAATTATGAGACTTGATTAAGCAAATTAGAAAGCAATAAAACTACGAACGACTTCAAGAAATTAATAACGTATTTAGGAATTATTTCTCCTAGTGTTTAACATGTAACCACTTAAAATATATTCAATTCAGTTTCTATTATTCTTGACTGGAGGGATTCACAATTAAAGCTAATATCTTTCTCAAACATATTAACCTTAATCCTCAATTATTTACCGGAATCTCTTCACTTAGTAATATAACTTAGAATTGCATTAATGTATAATGAATTCCCACACAAACAGTCAACTTTTCAGAAGAAACATGTATCTTATCTCTAAGTATACATGTAATTCTCTCCAATTATGCTAAGATCTAATTACACATGCAATTTCTCAATCATCATGCATAATATCATATATTGATACTCTAAAATTATCAATCAACAATTAAACAACATAATTGAATCAAGAAAAGATAGAAACTTTATTGAAAATTATAAATCAACCCAAGAGTCACATGAAACCCTAGGTTCCATAATCCTAAATATTCGAATTCTAAACTATCATAACGAATCTAAAAACGAGTTCCATCAAAAAACATAAAATAAAATATGGAAAACCCCTTTAATTGATGAACAATCTCTCTAATCTTGAAGTCGGTGTTGTTCTCGCCTCTTTCTTGATGTTCTCCTTAAGTCTCTTCTCTTCTCTTGTGTCTCTCCGTCCTCTCTAATGTCTCTTCTCTTTTTGAAACCTTAAGATATCCTTTTATATATGTATTATAAGGATTCTGTTTTCATCACCAAACACGGCCTGGGATATGGTCGTATCCCTAGGTTGTGTAACTTTCTGCACCAAGACAAAATTTTCTACATAACTTCAAGACTTCATAACTTCTTCGTTTGAACTCCGATTTGAGTGAAACTTGATTCCTTTTCTTCGTTTTCGATCCTAGAACGCGTTCAAACCTTGAAATCAAAATTTTACTCAATTAAATATCAATTTCTTTAAAGAAAACCAAAAATGTAAGGAAAATACTATAAAATCACCATATGAAATATGTTTAAAATCAAAGTTATCAAATTTCCCCACACTTGAGCATTTGCTTGTCCTCAAGCAAATAAATCAAAACAAAACTTTCGGGACAAGAAACGCTAATCAAAATTTATCACTATTTAGGAAACCTGTGAACGAATACACTTGACCCAAAGAAAGGTAAGAAAATCATTCTCAACTAACTTGCAATAATAAAGTCAACCTATTCCATCTAACTATATTCAAATGCTCCAACAATACTTAATACTAGAATTCACTAGCTAATTTATGAAAATCAAAGTTTACCCGAGCCATTTAACCAAGGATTCTTAAACTAAAAATTAGATTTAACATCTCACCAACTGAGAAAGAGTCATAAAAATTTTGTCCATTTGACTAAAGTGTATATAATTCTCATTTCCATCTCACCAAGCACCATAATCTAAAACAAACACATTTTTCATCCACTCATCCTCTGATCATCCCCCTAGTTCATGATTTTGTTGAGAGGCCTTTTGAATTTATTTTATTTAATGCACAATTGTGTTGGTAGAGGGAAAGAATCTCGCTCTTCTGACGGACCAAGACCAATCCATACCAACTTATTTCTTATATTGATAGGGGGAAAGAACCTTGCTCTTCTGACGAACCAAGGCTGATCCATATCAATTTTTTCATTAGAATTGGCATTGGGACTCAATCTCGCTCTTCTAATGGACCAACACGAATCCTTACCAAATTCTATTCATACACTTATTATTACTTTTGACCTCCAATCATTGTGATTTTTAGGAGTTTCTCAAAAGAAGAATTTCATTTGTTTGTTTGCTAAAAATTATAGGGCTCTTACAAATTTCTAAGAGAAAAGTATACACAAAAGTAAATTTAAAAATAACCATAACTAACTCTCAACTAGTGATGTTGCTCCAATCTCAAGTCTTAAAATCCTAAGCTAAATAACTCGTAACTTTGCCTTCTAGAAATTTGACTAATCAATTCTAGTAAAGTATCATAAGATCATTAATGATCAACATGACATAGTTGATTTGGCTTAATACCAATTAATCACCTATTGCAAGTTAACTTAAAAATTAATAGGGTCAAATATGAATAATTGGTCTCCTAAACAGTAACAAATTCATATATATCCATCCCCCACACTTAAAATGTACATTGTCCCCAATGTACGACGAAAAATCATAGCAGCAAGAAAAAGCAACACAGGGAAAAAGGAAACATATGTACTGAAAAGAACCTAATACTTCCCTGCCAGTCGAAAAGAAGCGCAAAATGAAGAAGCATCATCATTATATATAGCGGAGTTCACAAGCCTTGATCAATCAAAAGACAACACAAAAATATGAACTAAGAAGAGGGATCAGAATCTGTCCCTTCATCCTCCTCATCAGATGGTGCCTCAGCCATCGTAGCATCATCATCGTCATCACTGGCCTCGACATCCTTATCACTTTCTCCAGCCGCTTCGTCCTCACCACCCTCATCAGCCTCTTCCTCTTCAGCCTCATCATCCTCTTCCTCATCCTCACTCTCCTCTTCATGGGTAGTCGACTCTTTCATTTTAAGAAATTCTTCCATTTTGTCCTGGCGGATATGAAGTTTATCCACACTTTCTCGTATATAACGAACCTCAGACAGCAACAAATCAAATTTATCTTCAAAGCTGGCTGAAGACGTCTGGCCCCAAGATGTGCTGCTGCGAGAGTGTCGACCTTGATGTCTTGTTGGTAGGAGGTTCATGAGTCAGAATGAATTGAGGCGCATAAGAGTGACTTAGCTAACCAAAGTAAGTGAGGGCCAAGCAACAACCTTAGTCCGCATGGCCTGCACTAGTAAGGTAATGTAAGGGCCACAGCAAATATGCCCTTTCTTCCGAGTAGTGGTGGCTTGGTGGCTGAAGAGTTTGGCGATTTCAATAGCGAGATTGATGGGATGTTTATGTATGACACTATATAGATAGAGGCAATCCTTGTTGGACACCACCCCGGTGCTAAGGTCTCGGCTAGTTAATGTATGGGAAAAGAGCCAGTGAAGAACCTGATATTCAGGCCTGACTAATTAAGAGGCCTTACTCTTGGCTGGATCATAGGCATCGCCAACAGTAATCTCATTCCAAAATGACCCTGCTGTGACGCCACAAGGAAAACGACACGAGAGACATTGGAATTCATCCGTCCGTATATATCGCTCGTCATATAGACCAAGATATCTACCCAAGTGAGCAATGGTCATGTGGAATGGATGGCCACTCAAGGTGAAGTGTAATTTGCGTTTTGTGCCCATGCTAGTAGCACTTTCCTTATCAAGTTTATAAGTGCACAAAAATTCCAAGGTCAGCTCTTTATAAATTGGAGCTTCAAAGGATAACAAGCGCTCTCAAACGGTACCATCCAAGAGCTCCTTCATTTTGGTGGTGAGCTCTAATTGAGCGAGAACATCCTAATCCAGCCGAAGGGTCTCGCTAAAGGGCTTAGTTTGAAGTAATTGATAGCATTGCACTTGGTAGTCCTCCTTAAATTGGAGCATTAGGTGCTCCATCTGGGGAAAAGTAGCCAGTGGTTCAACTATTGCTTCGGATTATGATGAAGAGGATGCTGCAAATTTGGATTTCCGGCGAATGGTAAGCTTAGCTCGATTTACCATTTGAATACCTAAAAAGAGTCAACAATCCAAATCAAACACGCACATCCATATCGCACATAGTGAAAGAAGGTAGAAGGAAAGAAGAGCAATAGGGAAGAATGGGAACAGAAGGCTCATTGGGGTATTTCAACAAACATATGGAGTGCAGTTAGAAAACTAGGTGGTGGAAAAGAAATGAGTAGCAAACGCTTCCAACGAATTCCACTACACAACAATTAACGGTGAAAAACAGGCATCTCAACATATAAAAGATGCTAAATGACCCAGAATTATTATCTCCCATTGCTAAACCTAACTAGCATAAATGAATAAAGATGAGCAAATTAGCCAATAACATTCGAAATTGAGAGAGCACAATGAAACCTAACTAGATGAGGCAGCATTATGGCATATAAGATCAAGAAACTCAAAGCAATGATGCATGGCATTTATAAATAATCAAAAGAAATTTGCAGGGCAAATAGAAAAACCAATACACACAAGAGTAAAAATGTAAATAACCAAACTGCCTAATCATGAGGAAGAGAGAGCAAAATCAATTAGGAAACTTACTTGGATTAAAATGCGGAATGCAAGAATTGTGAAGAGAAGAGGAAGAAGAAGAGAGAATATGAGAGAGATATGTTTGATTGTGAGTGTGTGAGAGGGTGTGTTTGGTTTAAATAAACCGGTCGTGTGCAAAATCGTGTAAGTTTGGGTCGACACGGGCTGGGACACGACCGTGTCCCTTGCCCGTGTAACATTCTGTGTGTGTCATGTGGAGTCTGGATGGATACGAGCTGGGACACGACCGTGTCCCATGCCCTTGTAACTTTCTATTCTCGTGTTGTATAAATTGGACGGACACGGGCTGGGACACGACCGTGTCCCATGCCCGTGTAACATTCTGAGATCTACCATGATGTCTGGACGCACACGGGTTGGGACACAACCGTGTCCCATGCCCGTGTAACTCTCTGTTCGCGAGTGGGAAGTCCGGGCGCACACGGGCTGGGACACGACCGTGTCCCTTGCTTGTGTAACTTTCTGTGCCCACAAAGTGAAACCGAAATCTGGGCGGATACGAGCTGGGACACGACCGTGTCCCACGCCCGTGTAACTTTCTGTGGGTAGGCAGTTTTGAAGGTCTGGATGGACACGGGCTGGGACACGCCCGTGTAACTTTTTTTTTTTAATTAAATTTAAAGATAAAGAAAACTTAAAGAAATACAAATAATAAAACTAAAGAGAAAAAGAAAAAATAAAGCTAAAAGAGGAAAGAACTATGATGAAAAATTGAAAGAAAAAGAAAAGAAGCAAAGCAGAGTTAGATAAAAAGAAATAAACTTAAATAATGAAGTTAGAAGCAGAGTTAGACATGGGTTGCCTCCCAAGAAGCGCTTTAGTTAACGTCGATAGCTCGACGGGATACGTCTCCTCATGTTAGTTCTGTTGAATGGAGATAAAACTCCTCTCGTCCAACATGCTCCAAGTTTCCACTCAAGTATAACTTCAACCGTTGCCCATTTACCTTAAATGTGCCCTTCTCCGGGTGTGTAACTTCAACAGTCCCATACAGGAAAACTCGTGTAATTGTAAATGGTCCAGACCACCTGGATTTCAACTTACCTAGGAATAAACGAAGGCGAGAATTATACAAAAGAACATGATCACCTTCTTTAAATTGTCGACCTTGTTTGATTCACTGATCATGATACTTTTTGGCCCTTGCTTTGTATAATTTGGAGTTCTCATATGCATTCGCTCACTATTCCTCTAGCTCGTTCAATTGAAGTTTCCTGTGTGAACCTGCACACTTAAAATCAACATTAGCACTCTTAATTGCCCAATAAGCCTTATGCTCTATCTCTACCGGTAAATGACAAGCTTTGCCATATACAAGTCGGTAGGGTGTGGTCCCGAGTGGTGTTTTGTAGGCGGTTCTATATGCCCATAAAGCATCATCCAACTTTTCTGACCAATCTTTCCTATGATACTTTACGGTTTTTTTAAGAATTTGCTTAAGGTTGCGATTGGCAAGTTCCACTTGGCCACTACTTTGAGGGTGGTACGGGGTGGCTATCCTATGTGTAACGCCATAATGTTTCAGTACTTGATCAAGTTGAGCATTGCAAAAGTGTGTTCCCCTATCACTTATAATTGTCCTAAGGGTGCCAAATCGAGAAAATAGGCCTTTCAAGAATTTTTTTACTACCCTAGCATCATTAGTAGGTAAGTCTTCAGCTTCTACCCACTTAAAGACATAGTCAATAGCTACTAGGATATATTTGTTTCCATTAGAGTTCGGAAAAGGACCTATGAAATCGATCCCCCACACATCAAATACCTCAACCTCGATGATGGGGTTTTGTAGCATTTCATCCCTACGAGATATATTCCCCACTCGTTGACAACGATCACAACGCTCAACATATTTCTGGGCATCTTTGAATAAGGTAGGCCAATAGAATCCTGCCTCTAGGACCTTATGAGCTGTCCTATTGGCATTATGATGCCCACCCGTAGGCCCCGAATGACAGTGGCTCAAAATTCACCAACCTTCGAAGTGTGGTACACACCTTCGAATGACATGATCTGCACATACTTTAAACAGGTAAGGATCATCCCAAAAATAATGTTTCACATTAGAAAAGAATTTCTTCTTTTGCTGATGTTGAAGTCCCTTCGGTATAATCCTAGCAGCTAAAAAATTAGCGATATCTATGAACCAAGGAATTTCCATATCACTTACCTGGGCGATGGCATAGAGTCGCTCCTCAGGGAATTCATCCTTGACCTCATTCTCGTCGAGCATTTCCAAGTTTGGATTCTCCAATCGAGATAGGTGATTTGCTGCTAAATTTTCAGCGCCTTTTTTATCTTTGATCTCCACATCAAACTCTTGTAGCAACAAGATCCACCTAATCAATCGTGGTTTTGCATCTGGTTTCGCTAACAAGTACCTAAGGCTAAAATGATCACTATAAACAATCACCTTAGATAGAAGCAAATAAGAGTGAAACTTATCAAAGGCAAAAACAACTGCTAGCAACTCTTTTTCTGTAGTAATGTAGTTTTCCTGAGCATTCGTAAGAGTTTTGCTAGCATAGTGAATTGGTTGAAAGTGCTTATCTCGCCTTTGCCCCAGCACTGCCCCGACTGCGTGATCACTTGCATCATACATAAGCTCAAAGGGGAGTGCCCAATCAGGTACTACCATGATTGGAGCATTAGTAAGTTTCTCTTTAAAGATATTGAAAGCTTTCAAACACTCCTGAGAGAAAACATAAGGCACATCCTTCTCTAATAGCTTAGTCAAAGGGCGGGCAATTTTCAAGAAATCCTTGATAAATCGCCTGTAGAAACCTGCATGTCCTAAAAAACTTCTTATGGCCTTAACCGAAGTTGGAGATGGGAGTCTTGCAACCGCATCCACTTTGGCAGTATCCACCTCAATTCCTCAATAAGAGATCTTATGGCCCAGTACAATACCTTCTTGTACCATGAAGTGGCACTTTTCCCAGTTGAGGACAAGATTGGTCTCTTTACACCTGGTGAGTACCCTGTCCAAATTATTCAAACAAAGGTCAAATGAGTTGCCAAAAACTGAAAAATCATCCATAAATACCTCCATTATGTCCTCAATCAAATCATCAAAAATAGCTAACATGCATCGCTAGAATGTAGCCGGTGCATTGTAAAGACCAAAAGGCATTCTGCGATAAGCAAAGGTGCCATAAGGATAAGTGAAAGTGGTCTTCTCTTGATCTTCCGGTGCAATAGGTATCTGAAAATAACCAGATAAGCCTCCAGAAAACAATAAAACATATGTCCAGCTAGTCGTTCTATCATTTGATCAATAAAAGGTAAGGGGAAATGGTCCTTATGTATAGCATTGTTTAACTTTCAATAATCGATACATACATGCCAACCTGTTACCGTTCTCATTGGGATCAATTCGTTCTTTTCATTAGGGACTACTGTCATCCCACTTTTTTTTTTTTGGAACTACTTGCATTGGACTCACCCATGAACTATCAGAGATAGGATATATCATACCTGCATTAAGGAGTTTGATAACTTCCTTTTTTACTACCTCTTTCATGTTTGGATTCAAGCGTCTCTGGGGCTGCACAACCGGCTTATAGTTTTCTTCCATTAAAATCTTATGAGTACAAAAGGAGGGATTGATACCTCGAATATTGGATATTTTCCAAGCAATGGCCCTCTTATGCTCCTTGAGTACTTTCAGCAACCTTTCTCTCTGTTCTTGTTCCAAATTAGATGCTATAATTACCGGTAATTTGGAGTCCTTCTCTAAGAAGGCATATTCCAGGTAGTCAGGTAATTGCTTTAGCTCTAATACTGGTGGCTTCTCAATCGAAGATTTTAACCGTGCTTCCTTCCTCTTTTCAAACTCTTCAAATCCTTTATCGATAGAGATAGGTTTATTTGCCTCCAGTTGGGCTACCACCTCGGATTTAGCAGGATCTTCCGAAGCTTCCTCCATGCCTAATTGCAAACAACTCTCCAACGGATCCTTAAAAAGAACTTCCTGCATATAACTTGAAACAAAAGTGTCGGTAACATCTAGAAGATAGCAAGTATCATCCTGCTCGACAAATTTTTTCATAGCCTCCAAAATTTTAAACGTGATCTCTTCATCTCCTACTTGAAGAATGAGTTTGCCACCACTAACATCAATAATAGCCCTAGTGGTAGCTAAGAATGGTCTTCCTAGGATAAGGGGTAACTTAAAATCGTCATCCATATCCAGTATCACAAAATCAACTGGAAAAATGAATTTACCCACTCGGACAAATACATCCTCAAATATACCTTTAGGATACGTCACAGATCTATCAGCTAATTGCAAACTCATGCGTGTGGGCTTAAGTTCCCCTAATCCTAGTTTCTTAAAAAATTTATAAGGCATTAAATTGATGCTAGCACCCAAATCAGCTAAAGCTTTGTCAATTAACAGATTACCAATATGACAAGGAATTGTAAAACTTCCTGAGTCTTTTAGCTTCTTGGGCAACTTGTTTTGCACAATCGCTGAACACTTTTCATCCAAGATGACTGTAAAAAGCTCTTCAAGCTTCCTCTTGTTGGATAACAAATCTTTCAAGAACTTAGCGTACTTCGGCCTCTGTAACAGGGCATCAACAAGAGGTAAGTCAATATGCAGTTGTTTAAAGAGGTCAAGGAACTTACTGAATTGTTGGTCATTGCAATCTTTCTTGAGTCTTTGGGGATATGGGATAGGTGGTCGATATTCCTTCACCTTTGATGACTTTACATCTTCCGTTGCTTTCGTCCCCTCCTTGCTCTTGCTAGTCTCCTCGCTCTTGCTAGTCTCAACATGCAACTCCTTCCCATTTCGAAGTGTCACTGCCTTAACATGTTCCTTTGGATTAGGTTCTGTATTTCCCGGTAGCGATCCCTACGGTCTTTCAGAGATTAGCTTCGCAAGTTGACCAATTTGGTTCTCAAGGTTGCGATTTGAAGCCTCTTGATTTCTCAGCGAGGATTCAATGTTGGATAAGCGAGCCTCACTGCCTTGAATGTATTTTGTGAGAAGTTCTTCCACACTGGACTTCTTTTCTTAAGGGAGAGGAGGTGGGAATGGTCTTTGAAATCCAGGTGGGCCAAAGTTGGTCTTCTGCTGGCCTTGGTTTTGGTTTCCCCATGAGAAATTGGGGTGATTCCTCCATCCTGGATTGTAAGTGTTGCTATAGGGGTTATTTTGTTGCTTAGGTGGATTTTCTAGATAATCTACCTGTTCCGGTTGTTCTTGTGCTCCATACCCCTGCATACCAAAATCACTTACATTCGATTGCACTTGTTGAGGGCCAACTGAGAGTGCATCAATCTTCTTACTCAATAGGTCCACCTTGGCTACCAGAGCAGTGGTCAAGTCCACCTCATAAATTCCCATGGCCTTTTGCTTGGCTCTAGTGCTTTCCCACTAATAATTGTTCATTGCTATTCCTTCAATCAGGTTTTAGGCTTGCTCAGGTGTCTTTGTGTTCAAAGTACCTCTTGCGGATGCATCAATCATCTGTCTAGTAGATAAATTAAGACCATTGTAGAAGGTCTGAATCTGCATCCATAGTGGGAGGCCATGATGTGGGCACCTCCTGAGCAAGTCCTTAAACCGCTCCCAAGTATCATATAGCGTCTCCGCTTCTAATTGAGCAAAACAAGAAATATCATTCCGAAGTTTAGCGGTCTTTGCAGGTGGGAAATACTTCTCCAAAAATTTCTCTACCAATTCATTCCAGGTTGTGATTGAATTTCTTGGTAGGGAGTTCAACCACTGTTTTGCTCTACCTCTCAAGGAGAAAGGAAACAGCCGCAATCAGATGGCATCATCCATGGCTCCGTTGATTTTAAATGTATCACAAATCTCTAGAAAGCTAGAGATGTGGGCATTAGGATCTTCATCTTGGAGATCGTCAAATTGAACATATTGTTGCACCATTTGTATGATGTTAGGTGCAATTTGGAAGTTATTAGCCACGACGGTTGGCCTTGCAATACTAGAGTCAGCTCCAATAAGTGTAGGCCTTGAATAATCGAACATAGTCCGATTTGCTTCATTCCCGTTGTTAGCCATGTGTGGTGGATCTTCTTGCTCGATGAATTAAGTGTTGGCCTCTTCACCTTCTTCCTTGATTTCAACGATTGACTCGTCGTCTATGGTCGCCACAACTTGTTTAAGTCGCGATCTCAAATTTTGAAGGGCAGTTCTCTCAATTTCAGGATCAAGTTTTACCAAATCTTCCGGGTTACTTCGGGTCATGCACTATAAGGGCAATAAATATAAAATCAATTGCAGTTGTAGGTAATAAAAATAAAAAATGAAAACAAAAGAAAATAAAGAAAAAATGGTCAAAGTAATAAAGCAACTAGCGTTCTTAATATTGAAAATCATTGGCAACAGCGCCAAAAACTTGATATGAGGCAAATGCACCTATCAATTTTAATATAGCGGATGTGAGTCCGAGTCGACCCCTCAGAGATTTTGAGTACTAATATTAACCTTAGCTTTATTATCTAACCGGAAAATTGTAATAAATTGAATGAATTAAAAAATACTAAAATTAACCATCTAAACTAATTATGAGACTTGATTAAGCAAATTAGAAAGCAATAAAACTACGAACGACTTCAAGAAATTAATAACGTATTTAGGAATTATTTCCCTTAGTGTTTAACATGTAACCACTTAAAATATATTCAATTCAGTTTCTATTATTCTTGATCGGAGGAATTCACAATTAAAGCTAATATCTTTCTCAAACATATTAACCCTAATCCTCAATTATTTACCGGAATCTCTTCACTTAGTAATATAACTTAGAATTGCATTAATGTATAATGAATTCCCACATAAACAGTCAACTTTCCAGAAGAAACATGTATCTTATCTCTAAGTATACATGTAATTCTCTTCAATTATGCTAAGATCTAATTACACATGCAATTTCTCAATCATCATGCATAATATCATATATTAATACTCTAAAATTATCAATCAACAATTAAACAACATAATTGAATCAAGAAAAGATAGAAACTTTATTGAAAATTATAAATCAACCCAAGAGTCACATGAAACCCTAGGTTCCATAATCCTAAATATTCGAATTCTAAACTATCATAACGAATCTAAAAACGAGTTCCATCAAAAAACATAAAATAAAACATGGAAAACCCCTTTAATTGATGAACAATCTCTCTAATCTTGAAGTCGGTGTTGTTCTCGCCTCTTTCTTGATGTTCTCCTTAAGTCTCTTCTCTTCTCTTGTATCTCTCCATCCTCTCTAATGTCTCTTCTCTTTTTGAAACCCTAAGATATCCTTTTATATATGTATTATAAGGATTCTATTTTTGTCACCAGACACGGCCTGGGACATGACCGTGTCCCCAGGTCGTGTAACTTTCTGCACCAAGACAAAATTTTCTACATAACTTCAAGACTTCATAACTTCTTCGTTTGAACTCCGATTTGAGTGACACTTGATTCCTTTTCTTCGTTTTCGATCCTAGAACACATTCAAACCTTGAAATCAAAATTTTACTCAATTAAGTATCAATTTCTTTAAAGAAAACCAAAAATGTAAGGAAAATACTATAAAATCACCATATGAAATATGTTTAAAATCAGAGTTATCAACTTAGCATCTTTCTTGTCGCAAAATCAAGAAAGAGAGACTTTAGACTGATTAAGCCATCCTTACTCGGATAAGCCAATTGTGCCTACTTTTTGTTCGTATCCTCTAATAGCATCGCCAATGTAGCATTGCTACAAGTACAGTATTATGTGTAAAATCCATTACACCAATGATTTTTTTTTATATATTTATTTTTACCCTTTTGTATCTTGTACATTACTTCCTTAGAAAATGCCCTTTTTTGTCTTTTCCTTTTTTAGGTAGGTTGCCCTAACTTATAGGTATAAATACTCTTGTACTTATAGTTGTAACAGAAGAATCGGATTATCCTTAATACATTAGAGTATTTTCTTTCTTGCATAAACACTGTCTGTTTATTTTTTGCATCGCTCTTATCCTAACCCTTGAATAAGGTTAGGTAGCAAGTAATCTCACCGAATCGATTCGTGTGTCACATCGAATTGTGCTGCGAGTCCTTGAAATTTTTATTGGTACGTCATATTTTTTGGAGCTGTTCATGGGTTTTGCTCACCTTTTATTTGTCATTTGTTCTCTCGCACCATTTCGCATTACTCTTTTCAAGCTTTCGGCAAGCTTAGACCCATCCCTACAACCGATCTTGTTTATTTTTTGTCACAATTCGCATAAGGACTCGTATATGAGATGACACAGTTAGAATATTAGGTTTCTAGCATCTAAACTTAGAAATTTATGAGTAAAAGACTTAAAAGAAAATGTATATTTATATCCATTTATATATGTGGACAAATCAAGATATGACAAGGTCATAAGTATTTCTTTGTTGGTTGCTGCCTTAAATTAAAGATAATTAACTTAATGTTTATCTATATTCTGTTACAGTTACATTATATGCACATATATGTTCTACCTTTGACATTTGTGTGTGTTTATGCACTCGTATTAGGTTTTGGCTCATTCTTTTATTTTTACAGCTACAGGTTAATTTAATAAATTGCAACAATTTTGGAAATCGTTATAATCGTATTGGGAAAGAAAGGTGGTTAGTTTTATACGTCATAGAAGATCAAGATTTAATGTGAGGCTAAGATGACTCGTCTGTGAGTCACTCAAACTGTTGTATTTAAAGAATTATTGTATGTAGAGATTTGTTATTTTGTACTTGAGAAACAATTACTACTAGTAATTTTGAAGAATATAGTTGGTTTTAAAGCCTTAACTTGTTCCGACAAATAGGACATGTAGGGTATTGTGGTGTCCTTCAGTTCTGAGGCGTTACATATTCAAACCTTGCATATTCTTATCGAGAAACAGAGATACGAGACATAACATTCTATCCAAGAGTAAAATCAAAATGTCTCATATTATAATGATTATTATCTAATATGAAAAAAAAGACCCAAATATTGACTTATATGTTTGTGACCAGAATCTGATAATACCCTATAGTTTACTTTTGTGATTTCTCGACACTATTTAAATAAATGTTGACTTGTTTAGGCTTATTTTTTGAGTAGATATAATCAACAAAGATCAAGGATTTACAAGGAGTAATAGAAGTTAGGTGACATTGTACTATTTATTTCGAATGCCTACATTTGGTTTTTAAATTTTTTCTATTTTTTCAATTAACTACTTAGAGTTTAAAAGTATCAAATTATTATCTAAACTTTACCCAAATTTCTAATTAACTACTTGAACTATGCTAATTTTTATAATTAACTACTTAAAGTTTATCATTTTTCTAGTTGGTTATCTTATTCGGATATTATAAATGACATTAAAAAGATTGTAAATAGTAAATTGTCACTTTTATATTTTAGGTAGTTAATTTTGAAAATGAGTGGTAAAGCAAAGAGATCAAATGTGTCATTCACTAAAAAAAAAAGGTTCACATGTAAATCCCATTTACCATTATATGAAGGTGCTATATGTATTATCTTTTTTTTTTTTTATCAATTCTCTATCTAATATATATTTATTTGAAAAACTATCTTATTTGTATCTTATTTAATTATATTTTATCATTATACTGAAGATGGTGATTGAAGTATGTGAATTGGAAAGCGAGAATTTACGTACTTGTAAGAATAAAGATTTAAATATTTATAAAATATATATTATACAATAGAAAATGGTATTTAAATTGGTATTTGTGTTAAATGTATAAAGTAAAGAGTAGATTAATTTAAATTTGGAGAGATTTATTAGGTATTTAATTTTTAGAATATGGGTTTTTTTACGAAATGGAAGATTCAAATAAATGTTTAAAAAAGAAAAAAGAAAAAGATGAACCGAGCGGACTATAAAAGGAAGAAAAAAATACATGTAGATCTACAGTTGGGAAGACCTCTCGACGGAAAGAATTTACTAGGATCAACCAACCTCTTTTTCTTACACCGCAATCCGTTCAAGAAAGTAACTACACTATTATGGTCTATTTCCTTACCAATAGCCTCGTCTCATTCAAGTCCCCCATCGTTTTTTCAGCCTTCCACAATTGAAGTCACCTCCCCCTGTCTATGCAACCTTTGCTCTGTCTGCCCATTCTCTATCCTCCACGTGGCATGCAACCTTCCTACAGCTGTTCTCATTAACATCTATTTTTCCAACTGTCATCCCAGGCCCAGGCAACGGTACTTCTCGAAAGAAAAGAAGATTTAATAATTTTAATATATTATTATGAACTTATAAGTAATATTTAAACACTTAAAAATTAAAAAATATATTTAAAAAAAAATCAATTATATATTATATATTAAGATTTTATTAATATTTATATATTATTTATCAATTTACGTAATATATTATTATCATCGAATAATTTCTTTTTTAATGAGAGATAGCTCCAGATAGATAGAGAGAGGTAAAACAACTTATGTACAAACAGAGATATATTTTCAGGCGATTTATCTAATATACAGAAAAAGTGAGATTTGTAATAATCTTTAAATTTTATATATTGATTAACTGATAGAACATAAAAGAGAAATAATTAAAATTAGGAGAATAGGAAAATAAATTTATCTGTGAGCTATTCTAACTTATCAATAATCAAGTCATAATCAAGTTAAAGTTTGAATTATTCAAATAATTTATCAAGTTGACATTCTAATTTTATGTTGTTGAACTCAATTAGTTTATAGGTAGCTTAAATCAAGTTTGAATATTAATTAAGTTTAAAGATTAATATTATTTTAATTAATTAATAATAATTTTTAAGTATCGAGCTGAAACTAATATAATCAATCGAGTTTGAGGCTTTGAGCTCGTTAAATATAAACTAAAAATTATAAATTATCCGCTCGATTCATTTATACAAAGAACCCCAGCACCTTTCGGCCAAACAGCATAGTTTCAACTATATAAACCACGGTTGTTTGGGCCGAAAACAAGTCCCGCTACTAGACAAAGTTATTTTGACTGAATCTAGCCACACCACCAAGTCCAACTAATCCGGTGGGTACTGTGCATATACATTCAAAACATGTTGCACTTGAATTAACTGCACTTCCTTCCTTCCCACCTATATAAACTCCAACTCACGCTCTTCCTTTGGCCTCAACTAACCACTAAGTGACAACTTCCCAAAAGCAAAACCCCCAAGTCTCTCTCTCTCTCTCTCTCTCTAAAAATCTTCTAGACTCCGAGGCTAGCACGACAAAGCGCAAACGGTACAAGAATGGTGTGCTTCTGTTTTCTGGTGGATCAGACAAGGAAAGTTAAGGGAAGCAAGCCGGCTGCTGGTATTTGCTCAAGATGTGGCGGTGGTGCTAGTGTTGCCGACATGAAAACAGCTACTAGATTTTGTCATGTCCCCTTTTATTGGAAGTCTTGGAGAGCCATCATATGTACTTTCTGCGGAGCCATTCTTCGTTCTTACAGATGACTTCTCAGGACACTCGTTATTCTTCTTCTCCTTCTTGTTTTAGGTTTTTCTTGGTCTGGTCTGTCTTAAAACTTTTGGTTTATATGCATATTTTAGCTTTGGACGGTTAGACGGTTAGTTATTAGTTTAGGTGCTTCTATATATATAAATTATTTTCTTTTCTTTTCTTTTCTTTTTTTGTTTTTTGGGTGTGACTATCTGTAATTCCTCTTCGGATATATTATGTAAATGAAGTTATTTCTTTATTTTAGTTTCTCTTTCTTCAGTGAAATGATGATGTTCTTTCATCTTAAGTCAATTGAGAAATCTGAGCTTCCGATGGGTAACTGGGAATTTATTTAAGTGGAGAGCCTATCATAACACTTTAGTTAGCTAAGTCGGTAAAAACCAGTAGCAACTGTTGATTCCGCTGTCAATTCAAGACAGCATCATGGGATAATCTATTAGCCCGTGTTTTTGGTCGAAGCTGTCCAAACTTTTTCTTATCTTTAAAAAAAGAAAAAAAAAATTAAGTTAGAGATGGGAAAAGAGCTGCAAGATGAGATATAAGAATTCTTATAACGTGCGACCTCCATCTCGCATGCTCTCTCCGTATCTCATCTAGATGTGTGAGTTGGCTGCATTACGATACACTTTTTTCCATCTAAAAGTCCTCCGATGTATTCTGCTCAGTAACTGCTGTGATTATGATTCTTAAGCTAAACTACGAACCAATTTCCTCTTTAGGTTTTCGGCCTGGCTTGGTTATGAAACTTTGAAATTAGAATTTCATAATTATTAATTTTGTCTATCGTAATAAAACTTGCCATAGTTAAAGGAATCTAGAATGATAGATGGAAATAGATTCATATTTTTATAAATTGTAACTATAAGAACATTTGAGTATCTAAATTTACTAACTTAAAGGAAAAGTAACCGGTATATTTTTTTTTTCTTTTTTTTTAAAAAAAAAAAAGAAAGAAAGAGAGAGAGAGATAATTTGCATATGTTGAAACCAGAAAAGAAAGGGGTGGCCTTTTCTCCCGATATCTTCTATATATATAAACTATCAAACAGACGATGGAAATAAATAAGTTCCTTTCCATTATTAGTTTAATTTCATTATTAAAATGCTAAATAGTAAACACATTTCTTTTTGTTTTCTCCTTTTCCTAAAAGGTTGTCTACGGTCGACCATGTTCGGCAGTAGGGGCTCCTAATGGAGAGAAGAAAAAATCCAGATGTTGACTGAAAGAAAAAAATTTACTATATTATGTTGTTTTTTCCCTGGGACCGATCTCAATTAATCATATTAAATACAAGGATCTGTAAGAAAGTTTTTTAATTCAATCAACTCAGAATTGGATGGGAAAACACGGAGGATTGTCCATAAATGTCACAGTAATTGTCTCCCCCATTATCTGGCCATTTCATCAACCAAATAACAATACATGGAAATAGATGGAACAAGATTTTTTCTACGATCTTATTCGTGTTTTTAATTATCACGGTCTAATTCTTTATGGTATATTTAATTTTATATCAATTAGTTTTAAACTAATCAATTAATTATATTTTTAATGGTCTTAATTTAATAAATATATATTAAAAATGAAATAGAGTTATATCGATCCCATCAAAATGAGATACAAAAATTTTAGTTGGATAACTTAATTCAATGTATGTATATAAGTATTCAGGAAATAGCATTTATAATGTCCTCTTTTTTTTCATAGTTGGGATCCTTTTTGGATACAAGCACTATGTTAAGGAAGTATGAACTTTGGGACGTAAGTCCTTTATCGTAGGTGAAGAGTTAAACATTTGACTATGAATAGTTCCAATTTGAAGCCACGACTCATACTTTTACATTTGGCAAAAAAGGAAACAATAAGCCATCCTCAATTGTGTCCGAAAAGTTTTACAGCTGTATCTGTGCACCAACTGGGAAACGATATTAATGCAGCACATGCAAATATATGCATGTGTACCGGCGGTGGTTCAACTCCAAATCATGCATTTAAAATTAGAGAAAATAAATACTATGATATATGTCATGTTGACTTTCAATGTGCTGCCATCAATTTTTACTTTCTGCATTTATAAGGGTAGGTGAATTTTTTGAAGCATGCATACAGGCTCATATTGATGAGTTGTACCGTAAAATATTTATTTTCATCCTTACAATCAAATATTGTCGGCATAAATATTCATCCCCCATGAAATGGATCTTTTGGTGATATACACGCGGTCCCCTTATTTTATGTGTGAAATGTAAAATTTTATACATTAATAAGTAAATATGTATACATGTACCTAAATTAGAGCAGCAATCTGCTAAAATTTTAGGGCATACAATTGGACAATCTTTAACAAGTCAATGCCTATCTTCTCCTTTAGGCAACCCCATAGATAACAGATAACGAAAGGCAAGAGGCGAGTGCAGAGAGGTTAGTACTTATCCCCGCAGCCTACTTCCTAAGTTTCGAAAATTTTACAAATATAGTATAATTTTTCTTTTCCAATGGCTTCACCCCGCCGCTGGAATTAGACTTCAGATAGAATCCTATACCCGTGTTACTAGCCAACTCTGCTCTCGCATCATGGTGAAAAGGCGGCAGAATATCTATCTAAACAATGTTGTGGGATATATACATACCATCGCTGGCACTCCTTTTTTATTTTTTTATTTTAATCCTAATTCATTTGTATAATATGTTATGTAAATCATGTAAGACACCAAAAAGACATGATAGCGGAAAGAGATTACCGCAGATAATAAATTCATATTGCGGTATTTTTTTGGTATTTTAATTTGTAGGGAGCATACAAACGGAAAACGGAAAACGGAAAACTACTTATGAAAACCGTGTCAGAAATTTCTGTCTAATAACCTGCAAGCGCAACACAACTAGAACTTGAATAGCAGCTGCTGTGAAGTTAAAACCCCGATTTAACAGAATTTGACTCTTTTCTTCTTGGGAAACAAAAACAATGCTACCACCAATTGAAGATCAAGAGTTGACTTCGACAAAAGATAACAAGGTTTTATATATATATATATATATATATAGTCAACACATGGTTTATGTTATGCACGCCTTCAGCATTTAATGCTGACGGTCAATCTTGTTCGGTTGCACTTGCATGTGCATGCTTGCATGTTCTACAAAAACAGTTCAAAAATACATATGTGGCGTCCCTTTTTTATTCTCGCTAATCATATGCTATAATATATCTTACTTTTGAAGGGATTCGCAGGGAGATATTATTTGGAAATAGGAAAACTATGTTTCAACTATATACTATAATATGTGGCCTGCAGCTGCTATTGGTATTTAGGGACAATATATTCCAATTTGTTATTCATATACTATATATTATTTAATTTACGGCTATGGAAATAAAAACTCGATCCATATAAGTAATTTTCTGTAATTATGGTGGTTCGGCTTTGGGTCAATGTCAAACCGACCATTTAACCCGTTACAGCTGTGTCTATAGTTGACCCAATGATGGTCTCTAGCTATTCCCACTGTTTTCACGGTTTGTGGACAGACACACTTGCCTACATGCAGGACTGTTCAGGGACCTCACAGCAGGGGCACTTACATTAGGAGAGGGAGCTTTTATGAACCTAATCCATATAACACGTATACAGGCTCCAAAACTTCTCCTGAAAGCCCGATTGGTATCCAACCAATTAATAACCAAGGTCCTCATATGTATCTATTATGAAAGGAAATCATTGGGTGAAATGATGGCCTGTATATGAAGTCACGTAAAATGTGGTCTAAACGCGCAGATTCTGATGCAAACAAACATGTAAATTCTAATAATGGTAAAATATACATAATATTTGCATGTTTGTGCCTCGTTTTTAACTGCCACTTCACCCAATAGGATTCCCTGTTATGAATACTATTTTTCTATCACGATGGAACGTGCTGTATTCCCTGTTTTTCGTGTAAAGTCATTTCATTCCTATTGAAGATGCACGCCTAGTTCCATAGACTTCAGTCCACCATTCCGATCACACGCTGAAACTTTATCCTGTATTTGGTTTTGTGGTGGAAGGTGGAAAGATTACATGATCAGTGAATTATAAAATATAGTCCAGTACTAGTATTCCTAGGACCTACTCCCGAGAGTCGGATTGTAAATTTTAATTTGAAACTATAAAAAACAACAAGTTTATTTATTGAAATTCCAATTTTTCTAACGTTAGTTTTAAAGAATTTTGAGAACCGGAGACAGTCGACCATGGACCAAACCATCCTCTGTGTCCACCGCCCGTCAGCTGCGTATGAAAACTAAGAATAAAACATTTTGATCACGATTTGCTGTTTATCCCAGCGATGGATGCGATGTCATGCATCAACGTAACATCGTGTGAACAATTTTCTGTCAAACGCGCCAGCAAGCCGTTTGATCATCTAATAAAAAGACAGTCTTGAGTACGGTGAAGTTTGGGGAGAGTGGGGGCGCGGGGGTGGGGGGCTGCTTCATGGACGAAACGACACGACACCACCTAGATTTTTGTGTTCTCTATAATCTTTGATATGAAAGCTCTGCAGTTAAAACAGCCGAAGCTCTGATGTCATCGTCCCGCAGCGGAGTAGTTTTCGAGTTCAATGCCTTCGAGGTAACTAGCATCATACCTCTCTTGGAAGATTACCGTTTACGACACAATTTTGACAATCTTTTATTATGGTTGAAAATTTAATCCAAACAACCTCCATATAGATTATGGACTTCACCATATAAGAATTGCAATCTTTTAGATTACCGAGAAAATAAAAGTTGAGAAATCTTTGACACGGAACTCGATTCATGGGGACAATACAAAATGGATCTCAACTTGATAATACAAACACGATCCAATCCTCACGCGAATAGATTCCAACAAATTTAATTACTTTATTGGTTTTTCATCCTTTGTATGACCATTTTATCCTTTAAAAATAATCAAAGGGAATGAGTTTCGTATCTTCTAATTAGAGAAAATATATATACATATATATATTATAGGATCTAAAAATATAAGGGATGTATTAGCAAAATAGCTATTAGCATAAACAGTAGCCGGCTCTCCGCCACGCCTAATAAATCTTTAAGATTTCTGCTAAAATTAGATTAACAACACATTCATCAACTTTAGCAAATAAAAAAAGCTAGGACAGAGACGGGGATAGGAAGGAACTCGATTCTTCGATTTTCAAATTTCAACCAGTCAAATAGAGCTATAAATATAGTTCCTGAGGCTGGAAAGTTAAGTCGTCTAAGCAATTATAAAATTGCCAAATTTCGGCTTCCTTTCAGAAAAAGGTGATAATTAGATTGGATGTATGATTCCAACTCAAGCTCTTGCATTTCTTGTAAAATCGGTGCAAGTCTGGCAGCTGCAATCTGAAAAGCGGCATATTTCACAGCCGAAACAGACGCAAGAAGTACAACCTTTACAGGTTGGAGAGCGCGAGCATCCCCTATATACCCTTCGGCTTGCTCGTTCCTCATCGTCGTCGCAAGTTATCCTACAAGAAGAAGGTTTACGTTCAGAAAAGTATTTTGATGCGATATGAATGCGGAGCTAGACACTAAACAAATCACAATCAACACCAAGCAAGGGGGAACCGGTGGATTTCATTTCGAGATTGTTCGAAGAAGCAACTTTCAAATTGAACAACACGTTAAGCTTATTCAAAATGGTATTGCAACTGCACGGGGGTATAATTTGTGTCGAATTTTAGAATACATCCTAGGATTCCTAGCACTTAAAAAAGGAAAAAGGAAAGCGATTCAAAAACCAATGCAGCATCAAGTGTTTTATGATCATGCATTTATATAAACATATCACACTGGGCGAGAAAGTTTGTCCATCTGGCATCTGCTGGTGAAGGATTAATCTTCTTGAATCCTAAAGTGCTCGAGAGCATCCAATGTACAAGAAAACACGAGAAATGCTAATAAGATTAACAGGAAAAATACCTTTAATTTTTAAACCCAATGCAATGACAAAGCTAGGAATTAAACTCGTATGAAATTGATTTCAAGATCTCTAAGGACATGCAGAGAGCAGAGCACTTCTATCAGTAAGTAAATATACAAGCAGCCCATTGTAATTGAGTATCTTCTTTTACCCAACATCCTTTTTACTGCTATCCTTTTTCAGGAATATGCTTTGACGGTGTAGCATTTTGAAGTTGCTATTTTCCTGTGAGTCTAGGTAAAAAGTGACACTCCTGATGGTACAGCCGGTGCCATCATTTTTTCTTCAATCTGACACGATTCACCTGCCTGATACTCTAGATATATCCAACAGTGCTTTAGCAAGTGGCCTGATTTATTAGTTCTTTTGATACTATTCACCTAAGGTTGTTCTTAAGCACTTTAGAAGAAAGTTAAAACCTTTCTCACATTTCTAGCTTTTTATTTTTCATTTTTTTCCTCCCAGATGATTACAACGGGAAAGGGAAGTTGAACCTGTACCATCCCTATAAAGGGATAAGTTCATGCCAACTGGGCTAAGAACTTGACCTACCTTTCCTATTTGATTTTAAGTACTACATAAATAAAGAGTCATGGTCACTACCTAGCTGGTGTTGTTAGTTCTCGAGACACAAGGTGAAAGATTTGTACTTGCGTTTGCTTAGTGTTCAAGTAGTAGCATTTTAGCTGGTATTTCCCATCCCACCTGCTTTTTTCTCAAAAGGTCCACACTTCCAAAGAAGGGATAAAAATAACCCCGAGAAAGATTACCAAGAGATTCTCTGCTTTCAAGAAAACTTTCAGAACAAGAAATCTCAAATAACAACTTCAAATTTCAAATGCCAAATCAAACAGTCTTTTTTACCTACTTTAACTCTACCCTTGGCATGGCTTCCTAAGAAAGTAAAATGGAGCTTAAGGAAACGAGTATAGACACATACGTCAACAAGAAAAGAGGTGTCATGGTGGTCAGTGTTCAGTACAACTGATTACGGGAAATAAATATTCGAAGCTAAGATAATTTCACACAAAATCCTACGATATATTGCACAGCATTTTATTTCATAATTGGGCACAATAACATTATGAGAATAAGTGGGACACATTACGTTGTACCGTCTACAGTACAGTACACAGATTAGTATAGCAAATAAGACATCTCATCACTTCCCACACTTGAAAAAACCACAGATGCAAAACAATCAATATGTCAGCAATCTCGCTAGCTAAACTTAGAAGTTACTACGGGCATCTGTATAATCATAATTAGATATCATAGATAACGACCAAATTGAATTTTTTTCATCCAGTAAAATTGCAAATTAATTTTTCAACACTCAACATATCCAATGCCAAATACTCGAACGGATATATGTAAGAGAAACAGTAGATACTATGTTTTGGAAACAAACGAGCAATTTGCCACAAGCCTGCCGAATTGGGGAAGTACGTTTGGTTTTTCTTTTTTGCTTTTTCCTCTTTTCAGATGCCGGTGGGAAAAGCAAACCGGGACCTGCAACTGAGAGCATAGAAGACTAACACTAGCAAGTGGCTGTGAGTAAGGAAGTTCGTATGGATCCAGTCCAAAATAATCATCCAAAATCTAAGACAGCATTCTTGGAGCACCAAGCAATAAGAATTACGGTCACAATAATCAGAAGTCTAAATCCAAAGCTCGATCACCATAATGCCGGAAGCACCATGTTGCAATAGCATGATCCTTCAAACCCATAGTGTTCAAACATAGATGATAAATCTCATTGCTTCCCAATATCCACCAAAAAGCATGAATACTTTAAGCAAAGCCAATACACATCTTGCTACCTGTTCCTCATAACTACATTTTAATGTTTCCCCTTTCAAACCATAAAAAGAGGAAGAAAAAGGAGCAAGTTGGCTAACTTATCAAGCAACATTGCATCTAAAGCATATAGCTAGTGAGAAGAAAAGCATCACTTACTCAAATTGAGACAAAAACTAGGTTGTACTACTTAATAGTAGCTTACACAAAACAAAATTCAACTATTCCAACTTAGCAGTAGAAATAAAAATTTTTCCAGTACAAACGCTAATAGCATGGAGAATATGATAATGCAAATACCATGTAAAGGTACTTTGTAGGCACGTGTAGATAGTGACCTGCTAATGGATATTAGCCTTGTGTGTTCACTTAATAGTTGTTCTTGAACTAAGACACAGCTCAATACACCCACTTGATTTATAAAAATAAAGCACGTACTTGTCATAAGGAAGATCAGCACATTTCCAGTTAACATCTGCCAATGCATCATGGTACATCCTACATTCCTCCTTCGATCGCAGCCGAAATCTACGCTCCTTGTTGCACCTAGTACAAGAGATAAACTCGTCGCGATGGAAGACTTTTCCATTGGATTTGTGAGGGCCCCCGTTACCATTTTTCGATGCTTGATTGTAATACTTCAACAACACAGTTTTCACCAAGGGAACCTTCTCCCCATCAAGTATGATCCAAATATTATTCTTCCACTTTCGAGCTGTCTCTCGACCCGAATGCTTCTCAAATGCAGCTGGTGTTAACTTTTCTATACGTTACAAACACCAAAAGCAGATCATCGAACGATCAGACAAGGAAGATTGAAGAGCTCTGGCTCTTCATATAATGGCACCACAGATGTTGAAAGAATGCAAGAGAATCATAAAAGTTAATGAAAGATAGGCATGTAGAGTTAACGTATCTCATGTAACATATATTTGATACCATGTAAGTAAAGCCACATACACAAAAACCAGGGTCACTCTCATTGTCTAAGCAAAATATCACATGAAGCTTCTTAAGACCACAAATATGTACATACTCAATATAGGGTACATAACATACTCAAACTAGGGTAGACACTCCAGCGTAACACAGCTGGATGAGATATGGCATTAATTACCACTTTGTCGGTCAATGAATGAACTAACTTCGACACTTATGATAAAAGGTATCACGACACGATGAAGATGTAAACTTGAAAGCATTCAACTAATGCGATATACAGAATTCCACAACCTCACTTGGCTAACATCATCGCATTATATATTTGCTTCTTACAAAAGTCTCAAGCCTTCTCAACATGAGACTAGTTTCTCAGGCATGAACAACAGAATCCTGAAAGAAAATAGACCTTTCGTAAAATGGGTCAGTCAAAAGAGACACGTTAGGTGATATTGTTACACCAGGACATACCAAACAACAACGACCCATATGATTATATGAATCAAGACACACAAAGCACAACTCAGATGAGACAAGTGCTGAAATTTTCCACCACTAACAACGCCACATGAAATGCGAAAACTCTACTCTGTTGAAACATAAAGAACAGAATTTTTGCATTATCAGACGTTAAAACCACAAACAAAATAAAGAACCCACGTTTTATGTGCTATGAAAAACGTATATCGCACGCCAAAATGAGCTTTTTCCAGAACCGTCTTGGAATCCAAAACGAGATGATACAAAGAACAGGACTTTTTCGCTTTCCTAGACGTTAAAATCAACGAGACAATAAAAATCCACGTCTTGTTTGCTAAAAAAAATCACTATACCACTATATCAGCACCCAACAGAAAACCCTTTTGAAATCCGAAACCATACTGCAACAAGCAAACATAAAATGCACTTCTTTTCTATATTTTTTTCATTGAGGCATATTTACATACACATGAAACCGTGTAATAATAGGTTTAGTCTCATTGAACATGCATTAATATGAATGAAGGAAGACGAAGACCTTCTTGACAACCAGGAGTGCATTCACAAGTAATTTCAAGATCACCATTCATGAAAACCCTAAGTCTACCAACAGCATCACCATATCTATGACTTGTACAACCACACATCACTTCTATGTAATCCCTGTGTCGTCTCACCCCACTTATGTCTCTCAGCTCCTCTTCGCTGAACAGCATCATCGCCGTCTCACTCTCTCTCCCCGTCTCCCCATCCATGCTCCCCATCTCTCTCTCTCTCTAACTATGACAACAATAAGAAACGAAAACCAGAAAGAGATCAATAAATATTGAAGGGTTTGTGAGTTTGTGTAACGTCTGTCTGATAAAAGGGCATATATGGAAAAAAATTAATACGAGTTTTTTTTTTTTTTTTTGACCAAGTTAATACTAGTTTAAAGAATTCTTTTTTAGAGAGAGAAGGAAGGTGAGGTGAGGTGAGCTGGCGATGAGAAAGAAAGCAATGTCGTGAAGGTTATAAACAAGTCCTGAATAAGAATACTAGTATTACTACCTAGTAAGAGTAGTGGTTGGTTTTTGGTTGTTGCATGACATGACTTTTGATTTTTATTTCAAATCAAATGGGTGTTCTTGTGTGTGTATAGTTGTTGTGTTTTGTATAGAGGGAGGGAGAGAGAGAAAGAGAGAGAGACTGAGGAGAGCGTCGGGTCAGGTCAGGTCACGACATTGGTGTATGGGGAAATCCTGTCATGGGAAGGAGACGAGGATTTTGAAAAGTGTACTTTTCTTTAATTTCTTATTAGTTTCTTCTGCTTGATGTTGTTTCTCTTACCGTTTCCCATGACCATGATATTAGTATTGTATGGTATTTCATTTCATAATGTTTAGTTTTGCTTCCAATGAGAACAAAACATATCACATATCATAGCCAAACATATAAATCCAATTCATTCTATAAAAAAACCAATATTTATACTAATAGCTTACAATAAAATTAAGATATATTGATCATATTTATGCTTCTTTTATAAGGATCTTTTATTTCTTTTAATTATATATTCAAATATATATGACATACAAAACAATGCCAACCAATTTATTAGATACTTAAGACAATTTTTAACATTTTCAATACATTTTTCTTATGTATTTTCTTTTTTATTCAGTGGAATAAGCATTTAATTTAAAAAAAATAAAAAGAACATAAGTAAATAATAAAATCTCTACAAACAATAAAAAGTAAGAATCTTAATCCCAACACATTGTCAGACATCCCATCTATAGGCTACCAAAACTTTAAGATAGTTAAAGGAGGTTTCATACATCCTCCATTCACCAAAACTTTCAAAGGAGTAGCTTACCCTCTATTTAGTACTCTTTATTTAGCTTCCATACTTTAGCACTAATTTGATGAGTATCTGCTTGATCAACTCTAGTACTCCCTCACTAAAGTCTAACGAGAAGAACAGGAAAGTGGATTGAAAATAAAAGTTTATTTGACTTTTTCTTTGAGTTTAGATATTGATAAATAAATTATTCCTTATTAGTATAAGGAGAAAACATCCTTAAAGTCTAAACAACAAGAAAGCTCGTAACTTATAGGGCTTCATATTGGTAAGAGAAGTTTAAATAAATTAGAATGTTATTTTAGTATTTTCTAATGGGGATTATATTAATTTACAAATACTCAAACACGAGTATACAGTGTAAGATCACTCAAGATTTCCCCTATTCGTGTAAGCACAAAACTTCATGTCAAGGAATAGATTTTGAAGTTGGTTATCATTAAAAGCTCCATAGAGTAATGTTTTATAGCCATAAATCATTGAATTTTGAGGGATGTTTTCAAACATTACATAGAGGATTAGATTAAGTGAAGAAAAAAGGATCTTTGTCAAAGGAGGTGAGTGAGTTGGAATAGTATGGCCAGCAACACGGCATGCTAAGGCCATGATAAGCGAGAAATTGAAGTATGGATTAACAAGGTTGACTTACACAACGTACAGAGGCCACATCAAACAACATGGTCATATTGCATAGCGTGCTAAGGCCATTTTAAGTGAGAATTTGAGATATGGAATAACATAATCACATTACACGATGTATAAAGACTGTATACCTCTTATAATTTCTTATTTTCTTGTTTTCCACCAATTTATCAAACAAACTTCGAATCCTTTTCAAGTTGGGCTTCCTAAGGGATCTAAAGATTTTATAGTCATGTTCATATAAAAAGAGTTCATATTTCAAGTTAGCAAGTAATAATGATAATAGACTTATCTATAATGGGATTTAGAGAGTGTATAAGTTACTTCAAGTAGAACGATCTAGATATGTGACACATGTCCGTATATGTGAATGTTAGGTTAGTAACCAAGATTAAGCTTATTAAATATATAGCTATTAATTTGGTTTGTTGCTTATGTTTGGCTCATCATAGATACCCATCGTGGAAAATCCCTAAGAGAGTACTCCAATGATCATGCACTATCTCTAGAGGAGCCTTACATGGAAAGGATATGAGGTGGATTTAGGGATATTAATGCCTCTAAAGTAAGGATTAGAGATTTATCAGCACCAATCACAACCGAGTTCTGGTACCTAAGTTTTTAACCATAAATTTAAATTCCGTATTTCAAGAAATACATTTTCATTTCCAAAAATTCAATAGTACACAAATTCTCAGGTTTAGCGGTAAGATGGCCCCTACAGTTCACACTCAAACCCTACAGCGAAAGTCTCCAAACTCAACTTTCAACCAAATGATTGACATCTCCAACGCCTAATAAACTCGCGGGCCAAGGTAAGATCATTTGTATAAGTGCACTATACAAAAACACTATAATTCAATATATAGAAACAACCCTCATATAGCCTCTTTTTACCTCCCATAAAATGACAATTAGACCAATATATGCAATGTCTGTGTTTATGCACAATCCATTTAATTTGAGTTAAGTTAAATATGATTAAGTCAATTTATTAAGTAATCAACCAATATTAACAAATCATTCAAATCATATAAACAACAATCATACAATCAATTTTTTAGTTATCATATTTAACCACATTTTGCACAACAAGCAAACAATATTTAATCACATTCATATTCCCGAACCCCCAAGCATCAATTTATTAATCTATATAATTTAGATGTACTAACTATAAGTACAAAACAAATATAAAGTTATCGGGAGTACTCATTTGACCAAAATCAATTTAAATCCTAGCAATTGATAGGTAAAACTATGTGTGGAATTCTAAGTAAAAGAAAGTGGAGGGAAGTAAGAGAAAAATAAATGAAAGATATGGAAAATGAGGAATCAATTTTCGGTTCAAGAAGAGTGAGGGTACATGTGATTTTCATGCGTTTATTTAGGATAATTCAAGAAGTTTGATGGTGTTTCTAGATCCCACAAGTGTCTCACAGTAATGAGAGGAGAGGAAAGAAAAAGAGAAAAAGAAAAAGACATTAAATACATTGAAAATGACGTTTTGACTTTTAATTAAAATTAAATTATTAATATAATAATTATATTCTATACATGTAATAATTTGTAATTTAGAAAGGAAAAAGAAGATAAAAAGAAAATTAATGAAGTAGAGTAAAATAAGGAAAATAAGGTACTAATTAAATAAAATAAAATTTTGNGGAGTGTAAATAATTTTTGTGCAATAATTAGAGATGATTCTATATCCCACAAGTAGCTCATTGCAATGAAGGGAAGAGGGAAGAGAAAAAGAAAGAGAAAAAGGAAAAGAAGAGGACATTAAATACATTGAAAAGGACATTTTGACTTTTAGTCAAAATTAAAATATTAATATAATAATTATATTATATACATGTAATAATTTGTAATTTAGAACAAAAATAAAAGATAACAAGGAAAATTTAATAAGTAAGGTGAAGTAAGAAAAATAAGGAAATAATGAAATAAAATAAAATCCTGAATTTCTTAAAAATCTTTTAATACTAAAAATGATATTAATAATAGTATATATTCTAATTATAAAGAAAGTTATAAGATATATAGGTTAATTAATTATATAACTCGTAAGCAACAAAATAATACTACAATTAGATTTAAATAATTAAATTCATATAATACTAATTTATATGTATTTGTATATAATTTTTAATAATTATATACTAATATTATCAAATTTATAAATTAATTTAGTACTCTCACACCTATTAGCATTTGGAAATTATCTCAATTTATTAATTAGCGATTTCACGTGATTTAACGTAGCAATCGATAATTATACCCAATTAGGGTTTTATCATTATTGGGGTAAGTTTGTGTATTTAATAAGTTTAAAGTTTTAGTTTTTGGATTTTGATCAAGTTCGAGTTTGATCTCCCGTATGTATGTGTATATAGAATTTAGGGTTTACATACGCGATCAAGCCTTTTATCAAATTTAAGGTCGATCTTTTATAGCTACATATATTTAAGGTTTGAGGTTTTTGCATACAATTAGAATTTTGATCAATAAGTGAGGGTTTTCCATATTCGTTTTAGGTTTTGAGTTTAAAATTTTAATCAATTTTAAATTTATTGGCTCTATTGACTTAATACATGAGTTCAATTCTATATTTGGAAAGTTAGATTTGTAAGGTTTATAGATAAGATAGAGAAACAATTTGAGTGCCATGAAGTTCCTAAGAATGCTAAAATGAGACTGACTGTCTTAGAATTCATAACATATGCCACCTGTGGTGGAAGAATTTGCAAGTTACACGATGAAGAGAAGAAGAGAGAGAAGTTAGAGATTAGGATGAGATGAAGAGAGTAATGAGAAGGAGATTTGTTTCAAGCTATTATCTGTAGGATGCATTTAAAAGATTGTAAGAATTAAGATGAGGATCAAGTGTTGACACATTTGTGAATGAGTTTCAAATGTTAATGATTCACTGTGAAATTGTAGAGCTAAAAAACCTAACTATCTCTAGATTTATCAATAGATTAAAGTATGAGATAGGGGATATCTTGGAAACCATGGACATTGGATCTTTAGATGAGGCAATCCGAGCTACTTAAAGGATATAGCGACTACTAATGAGTAGATTCTGAGCTCCTGTTAGTTGATCTATCCCTAGCTAACCTATTCCTAGCAAATCTATGCGATCGGAATCAAGTAAGACCAATGATGGGAGAAAGAAGTATTGAATAAGTTTGAGAAAGGGTACAATTATAGTCAAAAGAAAAGTGAGGTTAAATGCTTTAAGTGTTAAGGGTTTGAACATATGGTAGGCTAATGCCTAAATAGAAGGACAATGGTGATTAAGAAAGAAATGTCGACCATCAAGGTCAATAGTATTGATGAGGAAGTTGAAGAGCTAAAAGGGTCCGAACAAACCGATTTATCTAAGGAAGAGTAATAAGTGTAAATTACTTTATATTTTTAAGACATATTTAGGCATAGAATTGATTATAAATATAATTTAATTCTTAAATTTTGGGTACTTAATTGTATAAAATATTGATTTTAGATAAATCATGAGTAAAGGGATAAATTATACATAAGAACAACAACTTTCGAGTCAACCACAACCATGAAGAGAAGAAATCAGTGAAGTAGTATTAAAAAGTATTAATCACGGCCGTGATAATGAAGTAATAAAGAATCTAGCCCTAATTACATCCTCAATCATGGCCATAATTGAGGAAGTATTAACGATCCCCCTATCAATCACGACTATGATTGAATAGTAGGAAGCTGATTACGTTCCCAATCACAGGCATGATGATATGTAATTAAGCAATGAGGATTTCACGGCATTAGTCACGGTCGTGATTAGTTAAAAATATTTCTTTTTGAGACTATCATACCCTGAGTCACGGGCATGATGGAAGGGGCATAATTGTTCTTTTCAACCTTTTCACATGAACCAGTATGTGAAAAACGTTAAGTGGTGTCACGAAGGGGTATATTCGAGTCTTTTGACGAGAAGAATATAAAAATACCGCAACTTATAGAGAGAAGAACAACAATTTTTAGAATAGAACATAGATCAAATCATTTTCAGAGATCATATTTAGAACATCAATTCATAACAAACACCTAATCTTCTGTATCTATATTAGTGTGTTTTCATTTATAGTAGGGTTTTCTAGATATTGTATTATACATTTCCCGAAACAAGTTAAGGGAGACGATGGGATTTCATTGTCATACGTTGTGAAGATTTATACAGTAAAATTCAAATGGGGTCGTATTTTCTTACCTATCTCATGTTAATTTCATTATTAGGTCTGCATTATGTTTATACATTTTGTTCTTTTATCATGTGTAAATAGTATATTAAAACTTGCTACATCACTTAGTATGATCAAGTGTATGGAATATTAGTTTCTTGATACATGTTAATTCCAGTGAATTGCGCTGAATGAATCTAAGTATGGTATAGTACAAGACATCGACTTAGGACAAATTTCAATAGAATATGTTGACGACAATTCTATTAAATAGATCTAGTTCATTAAAACAACTTACTCCCGATAATAGAGATATTATTAAAAAAGTTGCTATATCTTTAGGGGAATCGATACATTATCATGATGTTAATGCGATCTGAGTTAGTTGTTAATTAGGAAGAGATTCCATATAATTAGGATTAGAAGTAAGTAGTTTTGAGAAGAATACTTACCTACTGTAATTTCCCGTAGATAACAAATATTGGGATAAAAAAATATATATTTTGGTAGTATTATGCTAAGTGGTGAAGCAAGTATGCATGTTAATTATGTTGTTAGTAACCATTTTGTTAGTGGTATTAGTTTGTAGATTAGTATAGTTTAATTAACAATTTAGAGTTTCAATAATTAATCACTTGATAAATTGGATTGCTAGATAATAGGAAAAATAATAAGTACTAGTGTTTGAGTCCTTTTCCCAGCGGAGACGATCCTATACTCATCCATGCTATAAAATAATAGGTACACTTGCTTATTGAACTGAGTTTAAGATAGAATATAGGAATTTAATTTGTAAAACTCGGGAGCTCTAATTGTAGGTGATCAAAGAAGAAGTTATTTATAGCAAAGAAGGGAATTTTATGCTCGCAACCATGGTGCTAAGGCGAATAATGAGTGTGAGCCCAATATCTGAACGTAAGCAACAAGAGAACTTATTTTGCATTGGTTGTAAGGTTAATGGGATGTTGTGTGCTCTCACTATTGATAATGGCGATTGCACTAGTGCAGCATCTACTTTTATGGTCTAGAATTGAAACCACTGACCCCACCCTACCCCAAACCTTACAAACTACATTGGCTTAGTAACAAGGGAGCTTTGCAGGTGACTAAACAAGTTGCAGTAGCAATCTACATTGGAAAGTACCAAGATTAAGTTCTCTATAATATGTTTCCTATGAGCTCTTCACATATACTTTTGGGAAGACCATGGATATTTGACCGATAAGTGATGTATGATGGAAAGAGAAATACTCGCTCTTTTCAACATAAGGGGAGAAAGGTGAGATCGAGTCCCATGCCTATCGAACAAGTCAAGACCATGGAAGCTTAACTTAGCTGAGCCTTAAAGAAGGAAACCTTAGTAGTGATGCATACCGAGCTATTGAAATAGCTGAAGCTTAAAGAGCTAACCTTTCTATTTATCAAAAGGTTACTCAAATTGAGGGATCTAAATGTTAAACTACCCACCAAGGTGAAAAACTTGTTGAAGGAGTTTGCCAACTTGTTCCTTAGCAAACTCTTAGAAGGATTGCCTCCGATTAGAGGGATTAAGCATGCGATAGATTTCAAGCCAACAACCGAACTACTAAACAAACCAGCATATTGGCTAAACCTAATGAAAAGAGAATATGTAAGAGAGTCCTTAAACCCATGCATTGTCCTAACTTTATTAGTGCCAAAGAAAGATGGCACATAGCATATGTATGTGGACAATCGAATTATCAGCCGAATAACTATTAAGTATAAGTACCCCATACCTCGACTTGATGACATGCTTAACAAGTTAAACAGAGCAAGGATCTTCTCTAAGATCAACCTTAAATTTGGGTACTGTCAAATTAGAATTTAGGAAGGAGATGAGTACAAGACCGCATTCAAGAGGTAATGCCATTCAAGTTATCAAATATGTCAAGCATATTCATGCAGTTAATAAACCATGTATTCAGGGAATTGATAGGAAAGTTTGTTGTTGTTTACTTTGATGATATTCTTGTTTACATCCCTAACTTGGAAATACACAGTGAGCATCTCCGAGCTATCTTTGATAAGCTCTAAGCTGAAAAACTATATTCTAATATGAAAAAGTGTGACTTCCGTAGACCAGAAGTAATCTTCCTAAGATTTATTATGAGTGGAGGTGGTATATAAGTCAATGAAGAAAAGGGGAAGGCAATCACTAAATGGCCCCATGCCGACCTATTCTGCTAACGTACGAAGTTTTCATGGCCTGGAATCTTTTTACTGTCCTTTCATAATAAACTTCAACTCCATTATGACCCCACTATTAAAGCAGTTAAGGAAGAACATTGAGTTCAAATAGGGAGAAAAAGAGTAGTAGAGTTTTAAGGAAGTGAAGAGAAAGTCGAATACTTCCGTACTGATGCAAGAAGGAAAACTAATTACCTATTTCGATGAAAAGATTCAAAGTTCTATACTCAACTACTCTATGTATGATAAGGAGTTACGTTGCATAATCCAAGTTCTCATTATCTGGCAACACTACTTGTTGCCTAGAGAATTTTGCCAGGAGAATTTGTGATCAATAACTACCATGAATCGCTAAGATATCTGAAAAGCCAACCTAAGTTATCTAAGAGATAAGCTAATTGGAGCAAATTCATGGAGGGATTTTCTTATGTTATTAAGAACAAAACTGGCAAGAACAATGTAGTAGCTAATACCTTATCATGATGATACACCCTCTTGACCGAGCTCCAAACAAGACTTCTTAGATTTTTTATTATTAAGGGTTTACGTGCTACGGACCCATACTTTGGTCTGATTTATACTAGATGCAAAGACGGTCGAGTTGTCAATGACTATCATAGGGAGGATGAATACTTGTTTAGGAAACGAAAGTTATGTATCCCGACCTGATCAATAAGAGAGTTATTAGTGCATGAGGAGTATTATCTAGTCATTTTGGGAAGCCCAAACTTATGAGGTGCTTAGCTCGAGATTCTTTTAGCCAAGGATGATGAAAAACGTACAGTTTGTATTAGAGAGATGTATGACTAACCATTGAGCAAAGAGCTAAGCTGAACAAGCATCTTATTTACCATTACTAATCCCAACCAAACCATGGTATAAGCTAAGTATAGAATTTGTGTTAGGTTTATCGAGGACATCTCGCGGGAAGAACTCTATCATGGTAGTCATAGATCGATTCAATAAGATGGCACATTGTTACACCCCAAAGTCACAGATTCGTAATAATCCTGTCGTGTAAATCATTCTACGATAGTAACTAGCCTTACAGTACCTACCATATACATGATCTACATAAGGTGTCAACGACTCCTTGCTTTGAAATAACAGTCCAATTAAGTATTTAACTACAATTATAGTAATTATCACAAATTTTTAATAAACATACTTAATTATATGTAAAGTCCACATAACTTCCTAGGAAACTCTACATAAACATAACGGTTCACTAATTTACATAACAATTATCAGTCTTTCATCCCCAAACTACAAAGGACACTCTAGCTACACATCCATTGCTAAGCAAATTGATCCTCACACTCCTGACTTCAAAAGAACTAACCTCTAGATGATTGTAAAGCGGCATAATACTTGAAGTATTCAAAAATCAGGACCTGCAAAAGGATCTATAAGGATATGAGCAACTACAGCTCAGTAAGTTGAATTGGAGACTCATGAATGTATACAAACACAAACAAGATTATCAAGCAATTATTTTCATGCAATGCAACAATTAAGTGTCATCGCACAATGTAGTCCGGTTCATTGTGAAATCAGAGAAATTTCACTCGCTTTAATCCGGGTTAAGGAGTTTTCATGTTATGCAGCAGCTCACAACCAAACCCAAGCTTGTGCAATGAAGACATCACTCCTCCTACTACTACCTTCGAACCATTGACTTCACCTTCGCCGCGACCTTCTCTCCTATCACTTAGTTCGACTAAGGATGAAGAAGGGACCATTATGCAATCCTGCCCTATTCCTTTCGAATAGGTCGGTATTTGGTTGGAGAATCCTAATGATCCCCTAACGGGTTGCAATGTATAACATTTTAGATCATTAGAGTCAAATAAGATTAAATTTCATTTAGGGTGTTCAAACGATTTCACACCAATTCAATCATAACACAAAATCAATCATATTACAAATTTCAGCACGAATTCAAATACATCAAACACATGCGTAAACTACTTACAATCACAACTATATACAATCCTAAGTCTCCGAGTACCATAAAAATAGTACTTTAATACAATAAGTAATAACCCAACTTATTTGAAATTCCTCAGTCGCTCGATCACTTAATTGCAAGCCGATTCGTCTCTGAGTATCCTATAATATAAATAGGTCTTTTAGTACTTATACTTTAGGATTCATATTCTAAGTTATATTTTAACTTATTTTTCTATGTATACCTATTATGTACTAATGATTCATTCACCTTATTTCGGGGTTCGGTTCTTAAATTAGATTTTAGTTTTGATTCTGGAATCTTAAATATGCTCGAATCCTAATGTGAAATTAATCACATTAAGTTCGAGTATTCTAATATCCTATTGAGTCTTAATTTAGCATTAGAAACTGTTCGGTATACGCTAATTCTAATTGGGGTACCGGATTTATTCTTGATGTGAGAAAATCTTACATTTTTATACAATTACCTAAAATTAAATTTTGTTTCAGATTTAGTATATTTTGATTTTTATTATTATATTATCTAAATAACCCTAATTTTTCATATTTATTAAATTTCCAATTCTATATATTCTTAATTTCCTACAATTACTACCTAATTCCTAAATTAATTACACTTAATACTCCAAAGGCTAGGATTAGGTTCCCACAATAGAGATTAACATCCCTAAACATCTAATTACTATCTAAATCAGTAATTAATCACTTAATTAACCCAAAATTACCCAATTTTTCCATCATTTTAGGGCTAAAAATTTACTTAAAATTTTTAAAAATTAAGTTTAAAAAAATAGCTTCATAGAACTATTCTATATCACTTAAGCATTCTACAAAAAAAATTGAGCTTCAAACTACACTCCCAAGCCTATTTATTTATAGTTTTAATCATGTTTGGTTTTACTTAATTTGTTAAGAACCTTATATTTTCAGACTTGATTAAACTTAATCACTATTTTTTCCTAAATCTATATACAATAAAACCACATAATAATAAATTTCATAATTTTCTGAGTAAAATAAATAATTTTAAGAAATTATACAAAATCAGAACAAATAAGAGACTCACCCGGTATGTTGTCTTTTGGGCTTCCAACACCAGTCCAGGTGTGTCGGCCGGTGTAGACGGTGGGTCTGGAGTGGGGTGGTGGCGGTGGCTCGATCCTAGGTGGTGGTGGTGTGTGGGTTTGGCTTAGTAGCCCTAACTGCACAGTTTTCCTTTCTTTTTTTTTTAACCTTAATTTTTCTCTTAAATTTTCGATGCTCTCTATTTTTCTCTGATTTCTAACTGTCTAAAAGAGCTCTGTAATTTTTTTTCCCTATTTATAGAGCTTTGTGGTAATTAATGTGCATTAAATTGGACAAGACATTGCCCAAATCCCTTAGTTTTTGGCTTTTGTGTTGCTTGATTTTGATTGGGCAATTTTTATTCTTCACTTCCTGACTTGCCATGACCACATCCACCTCATTCTTGATTTCTCTAATTTTTTCTTAATTAATTAATAATTTTCTTTAATTATTTAATAAGTTTTTAGACAATTTAAGAAATTTTACGTATTTTTATCTACACGTAAATACATGTGGGGTACATGTGAACATTCCTAATTATTATTTAGGTCATTTTATAATTTTTAGTATACATATAATCTATCTCTAGTAATTTATTAGTTATTAGATTACACTTTTCGCCTTTTTTGATAATTAACAATTATTATACTTAAAATTTGAAAATTTTATAGTCTTCTATTTTATTACTTATTTTCTTAAATTCAAGTTTACAGAGTCGTTTTTACTAATTTTTCTATCTATAGTTTATAATTTGGATTTAATCAAATCCTTTAACTGATCGCCCTAAACTTTGTGTTCTAAGTTCAATCCTATGATTACTTAACTTAACTTTAGGGCTTACATACATTTCATGCCATGTAATCAAACTAATGATACTTCGGCTATCTCTTTTCTCTTTTCACAAGAACTGGTTAAGTTGCATAGAGTGTTAAGAATCATCATGTTTAATCGAAACCCCAATTTCTAAAGCCAATTTTAGAAGAACCTTTGGAAGAGACTAAAGACTAAGCTACTATTCATTGCGTCCTGTCACCCATAAACAGATGGGCAAACCAAAGTTGTCAATAAGACCTTAGGAACCCTGGTATGAGTTGCCATTAGAAGAAACCTAGCTAATTGGGACATGTGTTTACTAATTATTAAGTTAGCTTACAATAGGACTGCCCATATTGTCACCTATAAGTCACCCTTTAAGGTCGCACATGGTTATACTCTCGTGCTTTCACTTAACCTAATCCCTTTACCTAACTACCATGAAGATCCACGAGCTATTGAAAGATTAGAAGCTATTTGAGGAATGCACCAAAAGGTGGTGGACCATTTGAATCAAGTTGCTTCTAAGCTCGAAAAGAAAGACTGAGGAAGAAAAGCTAAAGAGTTCTAACTTGGTGACTTGGTATGGATTCATCTCAACAAGGACAAGTTCCTCAACTGAAGGAAGAACAAGTTGTCCTAGAGCGCAAATAGACCTTTCAAGGTAATCGAAAAGATCAAACCTAATGCCTACAAAGTAGACCTACCTGAAGAAAATGGAGTCTTCGACACCTTCAACATTGCTAATCTTCACCCATATTTCCCCGATGATGAGCTACCTAAATCTAACAAAGATTTGATCTTAAATCTCAAACAACTTAGAAAGAATCATAAGAATCAAGGGCCAATTATGAGATCTTAAGCCTAAGGACTTGCTTCTCTAATACGCTGAGCTACCTAAGAGGACCTAACTCCAGAAGAAGAGCAGTTCCTCTAAGCCTACCTATCATATCTTTTAAGCTACCCTAATCTACTTACTATTTCACATGTAAAAGGAGAATAACCTATGGATCCTGTCAAACCCAATCCAATTCAAGCATTGAACTTACTTGTTTCTAAGCTTACAGGTGTTTGAGCTCAAGTTGATCTCTTGCTAAGTCGACTTGCCAAGCTCAAGTTGCTAAGTCCCCACTTTTAAAGCAAGTGCTCCCCAAACCCATGACTTACTAAGCTGAAGCTAACCCAGCCAGCTTTACTCTACTTAACATCCCACTAAACATAGAAGTGGATACGTGTTCCACCCTTTGACATTTATACTGTCATTTGTGAAGGATACTCCTTCTCATTTGCTCGCTGATTTGCTCTTGTGTATTGTTTGCTTTCCCTTTTTTTAGCGAGAATCTTTTTAATAACTTTTACTAACCTAGGACTTGTTCTAATTGTGCTATATAAATGTCCATAAATTGTATCAATCGCATCATCAAGTCTATTGAATACAAAACTTTTCCTTTGAGCTAAGTGTTTTCTACTTGCTCTCTTTATTTTTATCTAAACCATTTGAGTGTGGCCTAGTAACGAGTGACCTTCAGTTGCACTTGTATGTAACATCAAGTGTTATTTGAGCTCATGTGAGGTGTTGATGAGTTATATCTTACATCGATACATGAGAACCCCTACTCAACCTTCAACCATCCATTCAATCTTTCGAGCTATCTTGTAGTGCGAACCCATCCCCTGGTTCGCGTGATATCGATTGTCGTATGTACTCTTCCTTAGCGATCCCTATCATAAGGTGTACATAGTATATTGTCGCTTTTTAAGTCACTTTATTTTCTGGCAATTGCTTCCACTTCTCTAAGTACTTTAAGATTGACTGTTGGCGTAGGTTTCTAGTCAAACGTTCATCAAAATCTTCCCAACCTCCTTTCCACCATCTTTACTGGTATCTTTAGTGATTTGTCTTTGAATGAATGCTAGCATCTCCCACCATTCAAATTAACAATAACCGGTAAAGGCTTTTACGTTTTCTAATATCTTTGGCAACTAGAACTTATCCTCTACCTTAGCCAAAGTATAAGCCCCATAATCGATTGTACAAGATTTCATACATAAAATTTAAGACGATTGCATAAGTTGATTAATTAAGTCCAAATTTTGTAACAGAGTTAAAAATATTAGTAGAAGTGACCTTGTGAGTTTAAATTTAAGAAAATAAAATAAGTAAATATTATATTATCAAGTTATACATAAATTATTCATTATTTATTGAAAATGCATATAACAAGTTTGAATAATTAATGAATCGCTAGAAACAAAATATATACATGCTAAAAATCATAAAATAACTTAAATAATATTTATGAGTATTTATTTATACTATATATATATTTATGTATAAGTAAAAATACTTGAAATTACTTAAAATACCTAATATATATTAAAATAATACTAAATAAATTAAAAATTAATACAAATTAAGAAAAATATGTAGCAAGCATAGAAAAGTCTAGAAAAGAGGCATGGCAGTTAGGGGAAGTGAGTTAAGCAACCCTCAAATAGAATTAAAAGACTTAATAAAGGAAAAAGCAAAATGAATCAAACACTTGGCATGGAAAATTCAAGAAAATTGACTAAACCACCCTATAAATTCAGAAACACCCACTTAGAATTCATTTTAGTTAGTTAATGATAAAAAAAAAATTTAGAGAGAGGTCAGAAGAGAAGAGAGAGTATTTTTACAAAAATAGACAAAAATATAATACAATTAAGGCGTAAAAGGGGAACCCACATTAGACCACCATATGAAGAGTAACCAAAACCACCACCACATAATGACGCCTATGCTAGGTTAGGCCAATAGCCATGAGGTGGCCTTGGGTGGCTACAAGTTAACTTTTCTAGTAAGTTTAAATTTTAATCTAATTTTGTTAAATTTACTAAAAATATCAAATCTTTGTGGAAAATTATGAAAGTTGATATTGTAGAGTATTTTTGTATGTAATTTTAGGGAAAAATATCAATTTGATGAAATTAAGACTAAAATATATAATCCTTAAAAAATCAATAAACCTGAGCTGATTTTTGCTTTTGTTTTCAAATACCTTACTAATGTAGTTTTGAACACAAAAATTTACTTTATACTGTTTAGGGTATATATTAAATTGTCATGAAGAGTTTTTCTTGAAAATTATTTTCAAAATTTTATCTAATTTTTAGGCATTGAAAACCTTACTAAATTGCCAATTTCTTAAATATATGTGGAAATTTTTCAACAAATTAACTTAAATTTTGATTTATGGTATATTTAGACATCTTGGAATATTAAAGGATGTTGAGAGATGATATTTGTAGTGTTGAGAATGTTAGATGTGTATATTAAGTGTATAATATGTGACAATGAATAACATGTGAAAATGGAAATTAAGTAGATGAAGTGTGTTGGATTAAATTGAGAATATTATGACATTAGTAATATAATATAAATCTAGTTTGAAATATAAATTTAGAGAATTATGCTAAAAATATAGGGTATTCTCATATTAGAAGCAAATTCAAAAGCTAAACTAAGAACGTGGTATATAGGATGAATCGAAATACTAATTAGGAGCTAAATAAAAGACTTAATGTACTTAAAATATAGTTAGTTAGACTTCCCAAAATGGATCAAGGGAAATTCTTAGGATTTACGTGTAAAAAATTGTAATTAGAAGCTGAACTAAAGTCTAATTCAGGAATTGATTTAAAAACTAAATAAAAAACTAGTTAGGATGAGCTTGGTCATAAACAACATAAAATCTAAACAACTGAGTAAAATTATAAATTTAAATTAAGAATAATAATTTGAAGTTTATATGTAATAAGAGTATAAATATTAAAATGATATTTATATTATAAGAACAATAGCAAACCATAGTAAGCAAGTTAAAGACTTCACGTAACTTTGGAATCAATAAATTACTGTATTTTGGGGTACTATTTTATAGTACTTAAAGGCTTAGGATCGTATCTTATTGTGCTTGTAAGTAGCTTGCTCATGTGTCTCTAAAATTAATTGAATTTATTGGCTAGCTATTATGGTTGAAATTGTTTGCATTGTGGGGACTTGTTTACTCACCTTGGAAATGGACCTAAATAAACTTAACCTTGAATTGTAACCAGACATGCATTATAACCCCTTAGCAATCAATTAGGATTCTCTGATCAAATACCGATACCTTAAAAAGAGATATCACTATAACATAATGGTATCTTCTTCATCCTTAGTCAAACCAAGTGATAGGAAATAAGATCACGATAAGGATAAAGACAATAGTTTAAAGAATAGTCATTGAATGAGAGATGTCTTCATTACATAAACTAGGGTTTGGTCGTGAGTTATTCCATATACATTGAAACTTCTTAAACCTGAATTAGAGCAAGTGAAATTTCTCAAATTTCACAACAGACCGAATAACCTTATTTGATGGCATTTGCATGTTGCATTGCATTTAATTAATTGTTTAAAAACCTTGCTTGAGTTTGTTGTACAATCTTATGTCTCTATCTCAACTTCCTGAGATCTTGGTTACTCATACCCTTACAAATCTTCTTGCAAGTATCAACCAAAATATCGTGTTATAATTACTTAGAGGTTAGTTCCTTTTGAAGAATTTAGGGGAGTAAGGACTTAAACTGGAAGAACAACAAAAATTTTGAGGGTTTGGCTAATAACTCTTAGTTATGTGAATCTAATTGTATAAATTTTACTTATTCTAAACTACTATGATGTGTAAATATTTTATGAGATATCAGAGTAAATATATATCTATACCCTTTTATCGGTATTTTCGTATGAACTATTTTCTTTAAAGAAGATAGTTATGAAGAAAATAGTTATGGACGCCTTGTGTAAATCATATCTATAATAGCAGTTATAAGGCTAGCTACCATCCGAGGTTGATTTATATAGCGAAACTGTTGCAACTTCGTCACTTCCGAGCGTAACACAAAGTTTGATGAACTCTAGGATGATACGATACCTTAAGATTGTGGTTCTATTTTAAGATATTATTCCAAAGGTTATAATGGTTCGAAATGTACATTTGCTATCCCTTTCTAAAGGGTAGGTTATCCTCTATCTAGTACTTTTTGTTTAGCCTCCCTATTTTAGCACTAACTCGATGAGTATCTACTTGATCAACTCTAATATTTCACTAAGTCTTATGCCCATTACCTCTTAGTGAAAACACTTACTTTCGATTTGGTCTTTTCTTTCTTAAGAAGTATTCTCTTCTCTAGGTAGTTTAGGCTTTGATTAGCTCTAATACTTTATTTAAGCTCTAGACCCATCACCTCTTGGCCGAAGTACTTACTTTTGGTTTGGGATTTTCTTTCTTTAGGATCATTTGCTTCTCTTATTGCTTAAGGCTTAGAAAGCTTCTTTGATACTTCTATTTAAACCTTTCCATTCACACTTTAGCACCTATTCATGCCTTCTAGCTTACTCCTTCAAACGTAAGCTATGGGTTTCTTCATCTTAGCTTTGAGGGCAATTTGCCTAATACATAAAAACTTAAGGTCTTATCTAGTGTTATGGCTAATGAAGACCTTACATTGTTGACCCTCATAAATGTTAGTTAAGTAGGCTACGGTAAGAATAATTTGGTCTTTTACTCTTTAGGTTCATCCCAATCAAAATCAATGTGCTATCATTACTGTAGTGTAATTCAGTATTAGAAACTTCCATGAAGGAATGAATTCTTAGTCATCTAAAGGATCACTTTGATTCTCATTCCTTTGTTACAATGATCCAATTTGAACTCATATTTTAGGCTACACGATAGTGGGGACTTTCTCTATGTTCACCATCTTTAACCTGCTTTTACCTTTCTATACCTTGAAACCTGGTCCTCAATAACCTCCTTAGAGATAAATAGATTCAATACTCTAATACCCATTAAGCCATTTATCCTTTAGTTGATTATAAAGGCTTTGACACAACTAGGTCATTGGACTCCCTACTAGGCTTACCTTGCATTAAACCTAATAACTTTAAAACTCAAAGTTGTACTTCATCTAAACCCTTCCTTTCCTCTTTTGCCATAACTAAAGCTATAAGCTAATTATGTCACAAGCATTATGGGCTTCTCTACATAATAAGAGAGAGTTTGTTCTTAAGTAGCTCTCTCTCATTCATGGGAGCTTACCCATTTCATTGGAGGCCATCTTTTCCTTCTTAGGCTCAATTTTAGCTTTTCTTCTTTTTTTTATTTTTTGGTTGGCTCCTCCATCTTCTCCATAGTGTCCCATCCCTTAATGTTTAGATGTATAGCTAACTCGAACTCCATCGAGCCTTTTACCATAGCCATAACATAGGCTAATATCTGAGCTTCTTGCCATTTTAACTTTATACGGGCTTACCATTGTAGCTCGTCCTAGAATGCTAACATTGTGGCCCTATCACTCATGTTTGGGATCATAAAAGCAACTCTAAGACCAAAGTTTCTCTCCAAACTGCCTCAACTTAATATGAGCCTTTCTTTCAACATTGGTCAGGTAGAACAAAGCCTAGAGTTCCACCTTAAATTCCTCTTATCTTAACTCCTCACCTAGCTTTATTAGATTATCTATGCTACTACAATGCAACAACACCCTCCAAAAATATAAGCATTATGATATCCTATAAATCAACAATCAAGACATGAACATTTGAGTATTAAGATAAAACCTAGTCCTTATACGATTATGGTCAATAGTTAATCTAAGGCAATTGGAAAAGTAAACCAATTAAGTTAAAAATTTACAAAAAATATGATAACCTTAATCAAGGAATTCCTGTATATTTGAAAGTCCATAATATAATAAGATATCAAGAATACAATCAAAATAGCGAGGATTTTCTGTATATGAGCTACTAAAATCACATTTAGGGTAATTGATTCAAATTTAAGGCCTTCGAGAAAAATTTATCTGATTGAACCCAAACTTTATGACTAGGATGAAAAAATTAGTCGAAGTGATCCAATGAAATTAGATTTAAAAAATAATGACTCAAAATCTCAATTTTAGCCTTAAAAGCGACATTGCTCAATATAGTGTAAAAATGATCAAAACCTCTAAAACCAATTTTAAAATACAATCAGAGCTTAAAGATAAGTTAGTTAGTTTATAAAATGAAATAATATAGCATAATATGCTATATGAGTATACACGTATTTTTATAAATATATCTGGATATATAATAATTATACTCGTAAATTAACTTAAAATTATATAATTATGCATAATAAACACTAAATTCACAAAATTAAATAGGAAATATGTTTCAAAAACAAAAGACATGTTAGAAACATGATTACATGTATATAATTACTCATTACGTGTATGATATATACGCGTATATTAACAAAATCATTAAATAATAATATAAAATACCAAAATATCCTAAAATATCATCTAAAAATTATTAAAAAAAAAACAACCTAGAATATGATTAGATTAAATGTGGAGCATTTTAAAAAGATTAACCAGCTGCATAAAAAGCAATTAAACAAAAATTTGACACATCATACATGCAAATTTCTTAAAAGAATAGCTAAATGAATAAAACTAATAATTACTTAATGGTTAAGAAAATGTGAAACCAACCTAAACTGCTATAAATAAGATACTAGGTTTTAGATTTCACATTTTGGCAACCAAAAAAACTTTTAAAAAATCATGAAAAATTAGACACAAAATAGGAACAGCAAAGCAAAGTACTAACTTACCATAGATCCCGACCATTAGATGACCCCGACCGACAAACTCTTACTGCCCAACGGTAGTTGGAGCTATGATGAACAAAGGTCCTAAGTTTTTGTCCCGTTTTTCTCTATTTAAAAAAATAAATAAATTAGTTAAGAAAAAAATGAAAAAATTAATTCCTTGGTTATTTTAGATTTAATTTCATTTTTTAAATTTATTTTTGCAAAATTAGGAATATTTAATATACTTTCTTAATAAATGTACTATTTACCCAAATTTTGAAATTCAAAATAAATACATTAAATGATGTAGTTTTTAGCTCAAATTTTGTGAAGACATATGATATGTACTTGATTGCTATGTAGCCATTTTTTTATTTAGGTATTTTTAGTATTTAATGTAATTTTTAGCCCTAAAAATAGTTAGAAATGGGGTAAAATGATGAAATAAATAGATTTTTATGAAATTAATTGATGAAAATGGCATATATTGACTTCTATCGATTTATAATGATGATAGGATATCTTGAAAATAATTTTGTGTAAAAAGGATAATATTTAGTTAATTAAAGGTAATTTAGGAGTAAAATTATAATTACGAGCACATAGGCAATAAACCCGATAGTATGGAAACATGTACTAATTGAGTTTCCCATATTTTTAGGAGTTTATAGAAATTTTCAGGGAATTATTTAGTAACCCAAGCTATTTACTATAAATGTATATAGCAAAATAGCTTAAATTACAAATCAAAGGTCATTTTTAGTAATGATTACCTAAAATTTGATAAATATTAAAATAAAAACTATATATATACATGTTAGTTAGAATAGGTAAAAAATGAATTTTTAATATGTTTTGTGATGATTTTACGACTGGATTAGGATATATACATATTAGGATTCAATAATACTTATAATTGGACAATTTTAGATAATATAATCTATATTTCTATAATATTATGAGAATTTATGAATTACAATAACTTGATCGTAATTGAAACGTAAATCCACTTATTAACAGTACGTTTCGATATGATCGAAACGATATAGTATAACTACGTATATTATTGTTACTTAATAACTTAATTTATATAATAAAACTATATCTCATTATAAAAGGAGAATAATAATATAAATTAAATATATATATACTTATATATATAACTATTCAACAAAATACAAATAAAACAAAATCTTAACATTTTCGTAATTTTTACAAAAACTAATAATGGGTTTTGTATATATATATATCTAGAGTTTTCTAATCAGCGTTAAGACAGGTAAGTGAAATCAATACTTCATAACATTTTGGGATATTATTTTAGACTATCTAGAGACTTTGGTATATATTTGTTTATGATTGTAGTTAATTGTTTATATATATATAGCACTTATATTTGAGATTCTATTTGCTATGATGGGAGTTGAGCTCTATGTTATAATTATTCTGTTAATATTGTTATGCTTGAATTATTTGAGTTAGGTTGATTATCCTAAAAATGAACTAACTCAACCTCGACTTAATATCTAATTCGATATGCATCGCAACTCACTAAGGGTAACGGTTAGGATTCTCAAGTCAGACACAGACTCCTTCTAATGAGGATAATTGAAATAATCCTTTCCTCACCTTTAGCTAAACCAAGTGATAAGAGAGGAGGTCACAGTAAGGTCGGGGGTCATGGTTTGAAGGTGGTCATAGGAGGAGGGTGTTCTTCATTACACAAACCTTGGTTTGATCTCGATTCGCAAGTGTACGACATCAATCTCCTTAATCCAGATTAGAGCAAACATAATTTCTCTAATCTTATGATGAACTGAATAACGTTATGCGATAGCATTTACTTATACATGCATTGCATCTAACCATTTTAGTCGAAAACCTTGCTTGTGATGTACTGAATGTATACTTCTGTCTTCGGCCCACTTATTGAGCAAGTTATCGCTTATTCCCATATAGTTTGTTTTGTAGGTTCCGAATGGATTACAAGTACCTACCTAAAACCAAAGAACCAGCAAACTGGGATAGGGAGTAAGGTATAACAAAAAATGGTCGGTTATTGTCCTTAGTATTAACTTATCTTAATTTTTAGGAAAACTATACAAAACTCCTCAAGAGGTTTGATAGTTTTCAATATTCTAGTCTGTATAAGAAATGATACATATATGTGGGATTTACTATCACTCTTTTATAAAGTCAAATTGCAAGTTTATTTTTGATAAATTACTTTAGAGGATTACTCCATAGGTTTATATCAAACAGATATCGAATTGAATGTTTTAAAAGGGTAAAGTCGAGTATATCTGGTATAAACTAGATCTAGGATAACAACTGTAATAATAGTTTTTATCTTAAGATGGCTTATATGATGGGACTGTTACAATTTCACTTTTTCAGAGTGTAACAAGCATTGCCCTTATGTACTACTTTGTACTCCTAAGGAAGTTACATGTCTCTTTCACATTTCTTAAGCGAGGCATAGTTCTTAGGCCTTAAGACATCCATTCTTGTTACTATCCTTACATGAGTCAGTCCTATCGAGCTTTATGCTCCTCCAACTTCTTCTTTAAGAAAATAACTATCTCCTTTATAAAAACATCTTGCTTCTATAGATCATTTAAAATCCAACTTGAGGCTATTGGTATCTTCCTTAAGAAATCATCCTCGAGCAATCCCAAGCTATTTCGTACGGTTTAAACACCATCCATAATGCCAATCACAGTTAGCTTCATCTAAACCTCCATTTATGTACTGCTTCCATGAGGCTTTTCTTGAATGGCCAACCCATTGGCTATGGAAGAAGGCATAAGGGACCAAGTTGCTTAGCAACAACCACAAAAAAAATAGAAAATAAAAAATCTTTTCCTTTATGTAAGGTCGAAAAATTGTTTTTACATATCATGTGTCGAATAGCTAAATTGGCTTCTCTTGCAAAATACTTAAGATTATGCTTACCAAAGATAGACATTTTAGATAAAGAAACCATACAAGAATAAAAGGAAGTCAATGGATTGGATGAATTATAAATAAGGAGAAAGCCCCTTTATACACAAGAGACCTTCACATACGAAAGTTTCTAAATTATCCAATACTATGATCTAAGCTTACCTACTATGTATAACTACCTTCACCATCAAAAGTTCCTTATCTTCATACATTTCTGTGGAAATTGCAAATAACGCTCTTAATATTTGATTTAGATGTGAATTCACAACTTAAACTTTAAAATGTTGTAAACCACCACCCTCAACTCTAAAAAATTAATAACATAAGACATTTTGACTTTTTTTTTTAAAAAAAGGTTATTTTATCATCAAAGTCTAGGAGATCTTAAAGTGCACTGTGATAAGTTTAAGAGATCATTAACAATAATTTATAGGTGTTATTAATCAATTTATTAAAGTTTAAGAGTGATTTATAGCATTTAAAAATTAAGATGATCAACTCATACTAGGTCAAAATTTGAGGGGATTATTTGCATTTTCCTCTATATATTCATAACATTCTAAGAAGAGGATTAAGCATTAGTTATGAGCTTTACATAAGAGGGACCTATACATAAAAAAGAAAAGGAGAACGTGGGCTTAGAGGAAGAGTTCGTAACATTGACATAAAACACAGCTCAACACCTAAATAAGTTAGGCCAACGTACTAAAAACCCTAGGCTTGAGATGTCTAACGCTCTAATATTTATCAGTTATTAAATATTTATTAAAAGGTAAACCCAGCTTTTTCTCATTTATTTCTTCAATAATTTTCATTATGCCAAGCCATTCTCATTGCTTATGGTTCACTACAGTTGTTATCTAATTTCAGCATACTACCAAAAACTACTAGCAAATTTGAATGGTTTTATTGATCACAAAATAGTATACTGTAATAAACGTTAAAAGGTTAATATTAGAAGATATTTTGGGTACCTTTGAAGAAAGGGAACAAAAAAAAAAAAAGAATAATTCTAAAACAAGGTTCAGAAACCTTGATGGAACTCTCTCTCTCTTAATGCTAGGTAATGTTGCAGAAGTTTTGATGGACTTTTGATGAGGAAATACAGGAAGAAGAAGAACAGGAATTGTAATTGCTTTCTAATACATAAAACAATCCAATTCTTGGCACGAGTTAATCCGGTTTATTAAATCCTATTTTGCTAAACATTGGATGTTTTTAACCTTAATCTGCCATATCTTAAATTAGGTATTACGACATCCCCAGACAGAACAGAAGCAAACTTCACTTCTTGACATGGAAAAAGCAATTGCCTATTGGGGAATGGGAATGTATTATATACACCAAAAGTCGATAATCTTTGCGTTGCATAATGTGTGATGTTTTATCCCGTTGCAATGATGGGGAATATTTTGGTATTGCACAAGGTAGGGCCAGAACTCAAGAACAATATATAATAAATATGCGTGAAAAATGGATGCCTCAAAAGGCATGCAAAATTATCGTACTTGAGTCCAGGCAAATGGATGTGTTGTTGGCGGTTATAATATAAAGCTCGATTGCACCACGAAAAATTCAGAAAAGGTTTATTTCATGAGTCATTTTGTAAAACGATTTGAATGCCTTTAAGTAAGTTTCTAATTTTTTTTTTAAATTATCTTATAGTTACATGTAATTCATTGTTAAGATTTCGACAATAATATCACAAAATATTTTAAAATCTATATAATCTCAACTATTAATTTATAATTTATTTACCTAAAGTAACTTCAAACAATCTATTACTCTTAGAGTTGCAAATGAACCAAATTACTCATGAACTACCTAAACTTGACTTATTTTAAGTTCGGCTAGGTTTAAGCTCGATAAGTAAAGAAGCCGAGCTCAAGCTCAAAATGGAGTTTATTTATTTAAACAAGCCAAGTTTGAGTTTCAATTTAAGCCCACGAAATGACTTATATATACTTATGAGCAAGCTTATGAGTTTTATATATATTATAAAGATCATAAATATTATATAATATATATTATTAAAATCCAAAAACTAGTATTTATATAATATATATAAATATATTATATGTAGTAAGATAATATATAATATATAATATAATTCTTATTCACTATTCGTTAATCTATTTATTTATATATTTACTTATTTTGTATATTTAAGCTCAAGATCCACTCGCTTTCGGCTCGATTTGAGCTTAATTAATAAACAAGTGAAACTTGAGCTCAAGACAAAACCAATTTATTTAAATAAGTCAAGCTTGAACCTCAATTGCAGGCTCAATAAAAAAAACTTGGCTTAAGCTCGAGTTCGATAATTTTTAAATGAACCAAATTTAAACCTTCAAAAACTTGACTTAACTTAACTCGTTTGCAGCCCCAATTATCTTCATAAAATATTTCGTCAAAGAGTACCAACAAGGTTGAATGGATGTCTTAGAAAAGGTTTTGTTAATTGAGTACTTTTGTGATATCGATCAAATTTATAGAAATATATATAAAAAAGTTGTTCAAACATTAGCAAGTATTTTTTATAGGGCATTTGTTAACATTTTCATACATAGAATTGCTTACACACAAGCTAATGAAAGAATTATTTATTTTCAAAATTTACATGTCGTTATGAGGATGATGTGTATTTAGAGTTAATTACCCCAATATTTTTTGAAAATTATGTAAGTTGCATAAGCATCTCAAATTTTTTATTATTGTACTTATTCCCTATGAAAATTGCTGACATCTAAAAAATTTGCTTTAATACAATAGCAAGTCAATCATTTGTAGAGATATTTATAATACTTTTTAAATACTAAATAACGCAACTCTAATCATTAAGGTAACCTTTAATATAGTAAATCAGAGTTTGTTGAAACTCTAAAGTTAAGTATCCTCGTGCCAAGTCAATCTTATGATGTACACCTTCTAAGAAACTGCTGCATTAAGAGACAAAATCCTAAGGATATTAGTTTTATAAGATGATGGAATATAATACCTCTTAAATACTAGGTAATGAAACTCTAATAATTAAAGTACCTTTTAGTGTAGCAACTTAAAGTTCACCAAAACTTTGAAGTTAAGTATGCTTAAATTAGATCAATCTTATAATGGATAAAATCCTTAAAAATTACTGCACCAAAAGACAAAATCATATGGCATTTAATGTCAAAACAAATAATATCTTAATTGGAGGAATTCCTATCAAATCGTTATAATATATGCTTTTAATTACTTTTTAGGTGGGCTTTCAAGAGTTTCCTTTATTCGCTTGGTATTTCAATGGTTAATATAGATCAAGCTAAGTGATAAGTTAACTTACAAAAACAATTACAATTACATATATTATATTGACTTAACAACGTTTTGGATAATAACTTTTGAGCTGTTCACATTTTTCCATTAATATCAATGTATATATGGTATTTAAAAAATTCGAGTTATCTTTATGATTTTGTTTTTCAAGCAATAGCATTATAACTATCACTATTACTGTAATTTCTCGAGAACAATTGTTAAGGTTATACAGAGAAAACTTTTTTTATAATTCTCAATATTGATTGTACTTTTTATGAAAAAACAAATATATAAAAAAATAAAAATTTACTACATTTTATAACTTAGCAAATGTTCTTAAACTACCGACTAACATTATACGTAACAATAGTTAGATACATAATTACAAACGGCAAACCTTATATTAAAACCTTTTTTAGGATCAAGCAAGAAGCCCTTCCCTCACATCGGATTCTCTAAAACTTCTATTATTGTCATATGTAGGAGGACCACACTGCGTATTTTGTAATATTTAGGCCTACACGTTGATGTATAACCATTTGTTGCTGTAGTATTATAAATCTTTGTAACGCGATCTTTGACAATTCACAAATATTGCACTTTCATGTTTGTTTTCGGCGGCCACATGACAACCTGATTTCTCTATCTTTAACAGTGAATTTCCTTTTTGTAAAGGATCCTATGAATCGCAATGGCTGCACACATTTTCTCCAAAAAATTCGTTCCGATGTTGATGTCCATGCTAAAATCGAATATCATATATGATTCTAATTTATTCATTAAGATAGTGTTTAGTTGCAAGAATTGTACTAAATAAAAAAAAAAAATAGATTATAAAGAGGATGGGACAATACAAGTATTTTATATCATGTTTGGTTTGTACAATACTAAACACAAAATTTATATTAAAAAATAAATTATTTATATTATAAAATAAATAATTTTTGGTAATATTTAATATAAATAATATTAATTAACTTAATATTATAATATTGATAGGTATTTTTGAGAATGTAAAATATTTTAGTTTTTATCTAGTAAATTTTATTTTTGTACTATAATATAGATGTGATAAAATTTAAGCTTTTTGTCCAATCCATCAGCTCAAAATTATAAACTAAATATGAAACAAAATTTTTTGTTAAGTCTAATACTACAAAAATTACGTAATCAAACGTTACTTAAGACTGAAGATTAATTTAACAAAAGAGGATTGATTAAATATTACATATTAGGTGTATACAAGTCAATAATATAAGAATTGGTACTAAGTCCAAAAAATTCGATACCATGCTTAAATTTGATATCGTATTAGCGAACTGTTCTTANCGTTTGATTACGTAATTTTTGTCTCAAAAAAACTTATTAATATTATAATATTGATAGGTATTTTTGAGAATGTAAAATATTTTAGTTTTTATCTAGTAAATTTTATTTTTGTACTATAATATAGATGTGATAAAATTTAAGCTTTTTGTCCAATCCATCAGCTCAAAATTATAAACTAAATATGAAACAAAATTTTTTGTTAAGTCTAATACTACAAAAATTACGTAATCAAACGTTACTTAAGACTGAAGATTAATTTAACAAAAGAGGATTGATTAAATATTACATATTAGGTGTATACAAGTCAATAATATAAGAATTGGTACTAAGTCCAAAAAATTCGATACCATGCTTAAATTTGATATCGTATTAGCGAACTGTTCTTATTCTAATTTGCTCACTGTGAATCTACGATGCCCTTTTATTAAGCTTCAACACCCGAGCATTCAGCTGTTACCATTTTCTAGGTGTTTTTTAAATGATACTTTACATATATTGATCGCATTTGTTGTAATGGGATATATGGGAGAGTGACTATGATTTACTTAATAATAGGCTAAACAAATAAACTTTACGCATTTTCTTGCATTTACGGACTTATTTTTTCATTAAATATATAATCAATCTCAAAAAGTTTGATAAATTTATTTTCCAAAAACTGTTAGCTAATAATTATGTAGTTTATTTATTCTAATTTAGGCAGCAAAGTCTATAATATTAGAATTGCTAAGATATTGTAATTTGTGACGATTATATGTCTTCTATGAAATGCTTTAACAAGTATCTTAAAAAGAGGGATACTCTCGTCAAAGCTATTTATTCTTTTCATCAAGGCTATACGGTTGATTTTCCTCGTACTCCATATTTTACAAAAATACAATAATGTTATGCAAGAATGATTTGAGATGAAATAGATTAATCTTTTCTTATGTTTAAAAATACTAATGCAATAAAATATGTTTATAATAATTAAGTATAAAAAATGCCATTATTATATTGGATATCATAATTAAGTCAAAAATCAAATAAGTAATTTTAAAGTAATGATAACTAATAAGGTGGAAATGAATCGCGATTTTCGTTCCCTTAAAAGTAAAATTGAATTCCCTCATAAAGTTTATAGGTATAAGAGATCGAATGCAAATGTTACGTACGTGCTCAGTAACAAGCGCTATAGGTGACAAAGGGAAATGGCTTAACTTAAGTAATATTTATGGGATGATCAAGTGAAGACTAGAAAAAAGAGCAAAGGCAAATAATCTCCATAAGGTTTTAACATTAGTTGTGACAGGTGAAGGAGCTAATTAGCCTCAAACTCTACCATTTGTGATGAACAAGGTATGACTTCTTAAAAAAGTTGAGTGTTTGATTTGTTCGAGTGCATAGTTCGGCAAAGTAATGACATTAGTGGAAGTTTTCTTTTTGTTCAAATAAGGGAAGGGATGGTGTGAGACCTCAGTCTTTGACCAACTATTAAGGATATGAAATGGTGACACATTCATCGTAAATATGGAATTTTAAAAATATAATTTAGAAAGTGAGGAAATAAAGTAGTTATAAGCAACATAAGTTATGAGTACTATAATGTAAAATGATTGTAGTTACTTGGAATCAGAAATTTATGGTACCGAAAAATATTTTCTAAATCAAATAAATTTTTAATGAGGTCATAAAAGTTAAAATGAATACCCTAGTAAGGTTTACTTTGTAACATAAAGTAGGTAAAATATTAAATCTAAAAAAACTTATTTTTATCTAGTAGCAAGTATTTTTTTTGTAGACCTGAAACGTAAACCAATTTGTAGTGAGACCTTAAAAATGAAATTACTTTACCTATAAAAATAATAAGTTAAAACAAATTGAGAATGAAATAACTAATATAAGTATCACATGTATAATTGTGTAGTGATACATTATATATTGATATGCCTAAATTAGCATTATAATTAAGTAAAATTAACAGTTAAATCAATAAAATAATTAAAGATCACTTCCTTAAGAGGTTTTATATGCATGTGAAGCACCGAGGGAGTTGTGAGAAGTAGAGAACTAGGTAAAGGACATATGAGCATGGAATGAATTAATAGTCAATTATAAGATGAGCACATGTACTTTTGAGAGGAAAGGTTCCATCGGCCCATTCATTCATTATAAAAGCAAAAGATTGCTTTTATTCTTCATTTTCGCTGAGGGGATGTCTAGGAAAATTCAAAAAGATGTAAGAGGGTGAAGAGAGAAATTATAGGAAAATTTACAAGAAAATAGGATGAATTTGAGGATATGTAAAAACAAGGATATGTGTGTGACCTAACATGCAACCACCACCATGGACCAAAGGAGCACCCTACGTCTAGCATTTCTGACACAGCCAATACTTTCAACGGTGGCAAAAAATCTAAGCATTAGTGAGTGTCTGATTTTCCTAAATCTTTTACTAAAGTTCTAAAAATAGCAAAAGTTATCTAAAAATTATAAAACTTAGTATTCCTAGGTATTTTTACATGTAGAATCTAAATATCAAAGGCCTTAAAAATGAATTTTGTAATAAATTTTTAAAATAGTAAATAATGTAATTTCAACCATGATTTTTGTATACAAGTTCCTTTAAAGCGATGTAAAGATTTTTGACAAATTATGAAGTTGGATTTTGGGTAATTTTGTTTTAATATGGAGTAATGAGTTGAAAGTGTATAAGAGTAATATGTCTTTTAGAAATTTGACTTACATCACATGTGTTATGGCTTGGTTGTAATTGGGTTTCAGAATACTAAATTAGTCCAATGAAGTAAGGAAACAAGGGAGTGCTGAAGTCAAGTAATTTAATGATTTAAGAATTATTTTGTACAAGTTAGGACATTAGGCAGAACATTGGGCAAATGAAAATATGAAATAACTCGATATTCAAAATCTAGGTAATAAACTAACGTAGAGGTTTGGTTGATGTTGTATGCATATTTGTACTTTTAAGACATTTCCCTATAACTTATATATGCGTATTGTCATATGGATAATCTAGGTTATGTATTAATAATAGTAAAGCAATTGAACATTAAATAAGTGATACATTGAAACCTTTTGCTTTGGAACCAAAGTGATGTAATAAAGGTGTAGAATATAGTAATATTTACAAAGTGGTTAAGATGATAAGAAATGATGACAAAAAATATGCTAGGAGAACCCTACGTGGAGAAAGTTAGTTGGAAACTAAGGTAGAAACCATCCTGGACCAAAGTTGTTTTAAAAAGAATAAGTAAGTTAATAATCTCACATATACTCGACATGCAATTGACTTGGATATTGTATGCATTTTGTTTAGAAGATATGGGTAAGAAATAGCCTTGGGATCAAGAGTAAGAGTTAAGAAATTTGTTAAGTGGCCTTAGTAAGTGGATTTCTTGATATGGACTCATGAATGAACACACAAACCCAATATCACGTGTAACTAAAGGGGGTGGATCCAAGCTACGAGATAGCTTAAAGAGCAAATGATAATTGAGGGATGAACAGGGGTTCTGATGCACCGACGATGGATATGATGCATCGCATGAGCTCGGGTCACACTCGATATGATGTACAAGTATGGCTAGAGGTCACTTACCACTTGTTCACGCTCAAATGGGCTAGATAAGAATAGCTCAAGAATAAGCAGAAGGACACTTAGCTTGAGAGAAAGTAGAAAGTTCAGTGTATTCTCTATGTATATATTCTCTTGCGGTTATTACATTATGCAAATATTTATAGTATCATGTTAGGGTAAGTCCTAAGTTATAGAAAATTACAAAAAATGGATCCCTACTTGCTAAACAAAAGGAGAATAATTTACAGGAAAAGCATGAAATCATGTGCAAAGAACATCTTCTGTCAGAGAGGACAGTACAAATATAAAAAAGGATGGTGCATGCACGTTTTACTCAGTTTGCAATCCTGATAACACTGTAAACTGAACAGGAGTAGGCTTCTGATCAAGTCTATTCGGCGTTGGCAGGTTGACACCTTGATGGTTGGGGTTGGACAGGGGTTGGCTTAGGGGCGATTCACATTTGGTTCAGCCTCGAATGGTCAACTCTTCACAATTGTCAACTTAGCCTTGACACTGTGGAGATGGTTGTTTTCCTGATTTGGTGCTTAAACTGGGGTGTTACGGAAGGGTCGACTCTGCATGTCGGCTAATCACCTTAACAGCATCTTGGAGGGTGTGGAGAGCAAAGTAGCTCGGCAATTCAAACTTAGACAAACACTACTCCTCAATGTTTAACTCACCTCGGATAGCTCGGCGAATCATGTAAGAAAGCTCTCAAGCTTGAGAGTACATAATAGGTCCTTGATCCCTATCATCCCTTCTGGGTTGTTTGAGATTTGGGATCAAATCTGGTTTAGCTCCGTATAGCTTATCTTCGGGAGTGTAAGGTTGGAGATCGGCAATGTTGAATGAGTTTGAGACTCCATATCCTCAAGTTTAGGAATTGCTCTTTGCTGAAATGTATTCAGACCAAATCACCTGGTTGAAATTCTCTCTTTCTCCGTCCTTGGTTCCACTTTTCGAGCTTAGTATTAGCTCAACTTAATTGCTCTATAATCTTCTGGTGCATAGCCTTGATGGCTTCAACTCTTTCTGTGGCTAGCAAGTCACCATCAAGCCTCAACTAAGGTGCTTTGTCCATTAGGAGCTCAAGGTTGAATCCATAGGTGACCTCAAATGGAGACATGTTTGTTACGTTGTAGGCAGTTTGATTGTAAGCGAATTCAATGATTGGTAAACATAGGTCTCAATCGATCATGATTCGTCCAACAACAACCTGTAGCAGAGTTCTTACAGTTATATTAACAACTTCAGTTTATCTATCGATCTGTAGATGGCAGGATGTACTGTACACTAACTTAGTTCCCATTTGCCTCTAAAGCATCCTCTAAAAGTGGTTCATGAACTTAAGGTTTCGATCCGAAACAATAACTCTAGGTACACCATGAAGCTTAATCACCTCCTGCAAGAAAAGAAAAGAGATAGTCGAAGCGTTGTTAGTTCTGAAGCATAGCATGAAGTGTGACATCTTGCTAAACCGATCCATTACCACCATGATGGAGTCCTTCCCTTGGGACATCCTCAGCAATCTTAACATGAAGTCTATTCTTAGCTCGAACCATGGTTTGGTTAGGACGGGCAAGGGTAGATAATGTCCTTGTTCATCTTGGCTCTTTGCCTTCCTGCAGGTGGTACATTTGTCCAATACGGATTATATATCTCTCATCATTCTTAACCAAAAGAATCTTACAGATAGTATCTTATGGGTTCGGCATTAGCCAAGATGTCCTGACAGTCCTCCTCCATGTGCCTCTCGCACTAGCATTTCTCTCATGGAACAGGTCAGGATACATAGCCTCCTCTTCTTAAATAAGTATCTGTTTTCCTTGTAATAGTTGTCCAATGTTTGTCCTTCCTCACATCAGGCATAAATAAGACCAAAGTATAGGTCCTTAGCATATAAATTCCTTATGGTTAAAAAACTAAGTAGCCTTGTAATACGAATCGGGCCAAGAACAGACAAGTCCGGTCGTCGAGGTAGGTCTGATCCTATTGAAGGAACGAAAATGGAATGGGTTAGTAAGGGTTTTAGCAAATTCGTGAGCTACCTAACTGAATATGATACACTAGCTAGATTCTATAAGGCTTAGGACTCACTAGATGTGACGCACTGATTCGAGTGATATGGTCACCCACCACAATTCTTACTAAAGGGATTGATAAGAGCTAATGAGAGAGCCTTTCTAAGAGAAAACACTCAAAGGGTTTTCTTATCAATGTTTCGTATCTAAAACCCTACATATGTATTCTATTTATACATGATGGCAAACTTGTAAGAAAAAGGACTAGAAGATTGCCTTAGTGGCATTCCTTTCAATATAAAATAAACATGAGGGTAGTTTAGGAAAAATACAAGAAATAGAAAATCTAAATAACAAAAATGAAAATAAGTAGTCAAAGGCCCTATCGTTTGGGTTGGATTGGTACCCTGAATCCTATCATTCCCTCTCCCTTAGAGAAGTTTCGGCCTGAAACTTGGTAATTGGCGACTAAAAATTCCACCGGGGTTAAATACCAACTTGCAAAAACCAAAGAGAGTGATATAGAGATAGTTCGAGTCTAAGATCAATGCCGATATCATCCTCAACTCCTTCCACTTGTCGCGGGCATGGTCAACTAAGATCTTTATTGAAGCTCCTTCTTTCCACTCATCATGTATCTGAACATGTAAGGCCTCAATCCACTACCCTATCTCATTCACTTCCACCCCTTCAATTCTTTCACTACTAAATCCTTCCTTTCTCCATCAATATAGTTCGAGCACTTCCAACATAAGATTTTCAAGTAAGAGCACAACATAACCCAAATACAAACATCCATCATGACGACCACAATAAATATCAAGAATAATTTTCAAAAATCCGATTAACTCAAAATTCTCAATTCAAGTACTTATTTGAAGTGCCATATCCATCAAATTCTGAAATTCGTAAGACCACGTCTTCATAATAATATTCATAATCGCATTTAACTTCATATTCCATAATCACTTAGTTCAATGGCATATGACTTGATATGTTGCTAAGTGCCTCCACACCCTGCACAACTTCACCTTGGAACTCTTACAATAAACAACCTTCGACAATACAAATGGTGTAGTCTCTACAGCAGCGCACAAATAAAGAAGGCAGGTCTATTACCACTACAACATGCATCCCATAGCTTGGAATTCACTTCTCAAGGACAATGACTTTTGACTATGACCACAGCTTGGTAATTATTCCTGACAGTTTGGCTTTGGTATTGCTCGATCACATGTACAATAGTTCGAAAATCAGGTAACTTGGCACTTGTCACAAAACAATAGCACGTAGACGCTCCAAACAAAACAGCTGTTACGCCCCGAAGTCGCGAAGTCGCAACAGTCCCGCCGTGTAAACCATTCTATGATAGAAATTGGCTTCACAGTTCCTACCATAGAGATAATCTACACAAAGCGTCGACGACCATTCGCTTTGAAGTAAACAGTTCGATTAATGATTATACTACAAATATGATAAGTAACTCAAATTACTATTAAACATAGATAATCATATAAATAAGTCCACAGAGCTTCCCAGGAAGATTTACATAATAACTACAGTTTACTAATTTACAGAATAACTAACAGTCTTCATCCTTTAACTACAAGGTCAGTCTGGTTACACATTAAGCTAAATAACTTGATCCTCACACCCCTGGCTTCAAAAAGACTAACCTCTGGATAATTGTAGGGCGGCATGGTACTTGAAGAGATTACAAATCAGAACCTGCAAAAGGATCTATAAGGGTATGAGCAACTACAGCTCAGTAAGTTGAATTGGAGACTCATGAATGCATACAAGCACAAATAGGGTTATTAAACAATTATTTTCATGCAATGCAACAATCAAGTGTCATCGCACAACGTAGTCCGGTCCGTTGTGAAATCAGAGAAATTTCACCCGCTCCGATCCGGGTTGAGGAGTTCCATGTTATGCAGCAGCTCACAACCAAACCCAGGCTTGTGCAATGGAGACCTCGCTCCTCCCGCGACTACCTTCGAACCATTGACTTCACCCCCGCCGCGACCTCCTCTCCTGTCACTTAGTTCGACTGAGGATGAAGAAGGGACCATTTTGCAATCCTGCGCTATCCCTTTCGAAGGGGTCGGTATTTGGTTGGAGAGTCCTATGATCCCCTAACGGGTTGCAATGCATGACGTTTTCGGTTATTATGGTCGACTAAGATTAAATTCCGGTTAAGGTTTTCAAACAAGTTCATACCAATTAAATCAGTCACAAAATCACTCACAGCACAAATTCCAGCACGAATTCAGATACATCAACCACATGCGCAAACTACTTACAATCACAAGCATATACAAGCCTAAGTCTCCGAGCACTACAAAACTAGTACTCTATTACATTAAGCAATAACCCAACTTACTTGAATTTGCTCGATCGCTCGATCCTCAAATTGCGAGCTGATTTGTTTCTGGGTGTCCTATAATGCAAAGAGGTCCTTTTAGTACTTATTTTTATGGATTCTTATTCTAATTTATAATGTAACTCGTTTTCCTCATGTATACCTACAACGTATTAATAATTCGTTGTATTTTATTTCGGGGTTCGGCTCCTAAACTAGACTCTAGTTTTAATTCCTAAGTCGTAATTAGGCTCGAATCCCAATGTGACATTAATCACCTTATGCTCGGGTATTCAAATACCCTATTGGGTCGTAATTTTGGTATTCTAACTATTCGGTACACACTAACCCTAATTGGGATATCGGATTTATTCCCGATGTGTAAAAATCTTACATTTTAAGATATTTACTTAAAATTAAATATTAATTCCGATTTATTATTTTTCTGATTTCAATTATAATATTATCTAAATAACTTTATTTTTTTTAATTTAGTAATTTATATTTTCACATATTCCTAATTTCTCATATTCTTTACCTAATTTCCCTAATTAACCATAATTAGTACCTAAAAGCTAGGATTAGGGTTCCACTGCAGAGATTAACTTCCTTAATCATCTAATCAAGATCCAAATCAGTAATTAACATCCTAATTACCTAATTAATCCCAAATCACCCAATTTTACCATCATTTTAGGGCTAAAAATTAACTTAAAATTTTAGAAAATTAATTTAAAAAAAAGGGCTTTATAGCACTGTTCTAAATCATATGACAATCCTACAGAAAAATTTTGAGCCCCAAACTACATCCCTATGCCTATTTGATTTCCAGTTTAATCATGCTCGGTTTTGATCAATTTCTTAAGAACCCTATATTTCCAGACATAATTAAACTAAATCAATATTTTTCCCTAAATCTACATACAATAAAACCTCAGAATAACAAGTTTCATAATTTTCTGGGCAAAATAACTAATTTTACAAAATTATACAAAAATCGGGGTGAATAAATGACTAACCGGTTCAAAGCTTTCTGACCGTCCAAACCCGGTCCAAGGCTGTCGGCCGGTCCAGACGCTGGTTCTAGTGTAGGGTGGTGGTGGTGGTTCGGTCCCAGGTGGTGGTGGGTGGTGGTTCTAGTTCACTTTGCTAATCTGCACAGTTTTCCTTTTTTTTTTTATTTTCTGGAATTTCTCTCGATTTTTCTTATGTTTCGATTTTTCTCAGATTACAAACTGTCCAAATGTCTTCTGTGAATTTTTTCCTTATTTATAGACAAACATAGTAATTAATGTGCATTAATTTGATGTGATTTTGCCCATTTCCTTGATTTTAGGCTTTTAGTTTGCCAAATTTTTATCGGCTAATTTTTTTTCTTTTCAGTCACGACCTGATCTAGTTACAGACCTCTCCTTTTGATTTTTTTCTGATTTTTTTATAATTATTTTGTATTTTTATTTAATTATTTACTTAATTTTCGGCCTATTTTAGCAATTACGCGTATTTTTATCTACACGTAAATACATATAGGGTACACGTGAACATTCCTAAATATTATTTTGGTCATTCTAAAATTTTTAGTATACATATAATCTATCTCTACTAATTTATTAGTTATTATATTACACTTTTTGCCTTTTCGGTAATTAGCAGTTATTATGCTTAAAATTTGAAAATTTTATAGTCTCCTATTTTACTACTCACTTTCTTAAATTTAAGTTTACAGGGTCATTTTTACTGGTATTTTGTTAAATAGTTTATAATTTGGGTTTGATCGGATCCTTTAGCTGATCGTCCTAAACCTTGGGTTTTAAGTCTAAACCTTGGGTTTTAAGTTCAAACCTATGGTTACTTGGCTTGACTTTAGGGTTTACAACAGCTCAGACATGCAATATCTTAATTCATTAATTGAATAGCTGACCTAAGTTTAGCTCAATTGATGTAATACGGGGACAACAATTCAGCATTCACAATGACTATGCAATGTACACCAAATTTACGCGCTTACAATTCAAGAGGCTTAAAAACAACACGGCTCGGCAATTTAACAACTCAGCATTCCCTCTTTTCTCAATCCTCGACACAACGCATCTGGCTTAGCACTTAGGTTCCTCAATTCGGCATACAAATACATAACTTAGAGCAACTCGCTCCACCCCTTAGTAATTCAGCTGAAAACCTTTTGACCACATACAACAGCTCGTTTCGCCTTAAATCAGATCGGATTCGTACAATAGTAATTCAAAATTAATTAGAGAAGAACATCAGCTCGGACGAAGTACTTAGTCAGTTTACCTTAGCAATTAGCTCAGTATATACACTGTTCGGTAAGGGATTGAGTTCATAGCAGCTCAAATTGCACTTACTGTTGACTAAGCTTGAATAAGAATTAACTTCAATTTAGCCTTTACACTAATTCACTCTAATATTAGAATCGACAGCTTGGTACAAGTTCAATAGTACTTGAATAAGCTCGGCTATTAAGTTCATTATCTCGTCTCTATTTTAGTAGCTCGGTACATTAGATTGTAGTAGCTTGGAGTCACAAGTTCAACTCAGATAGGAACAATAGTAGTTCGGTTCAACTCTGAGAGTAAGATAACACCACCTCAGAAGTTTATTAATTACAGTAGCTTGGAAGTACTTTCAACTCGGCAAATAAGAATCTCAAATCAACTCAAATAAAGCTAAAATTAGCTCGGCAATGTAACAGGTCGGCAGTTCAACGCTTGAACTATTAGCTCGACAATGCAATAGTTCAGTAGCTCGGTAATTTCAGCAAAGTTACTCGAGTCGGCACTTCGAATTACCATAGTTTGAAGCTTGGATCACTACTCCAGTTCACTTCGGCGTAACTCAGATCGGACATTATAGTAATTTAGCTCGGCAATTTGTGAAGTACATCAGCTTGGACTTCAACTTCAACTTAGCAAATAAGAATCTTAAGATAGCTCGATTTATACTTCAATTCGGTAGCTTAGACTCCTACACTTAATTAGGCTCAGTGCGTCAGATCGCATCAGCTCGACACTTCAGATTAAACAACTCGGATTACAATCAATAAGGAGCTTGGAACTTCCACAAGTAGCTCGAATAAAGCTAGAATCAACTCGGCATAAGTTCAACAACAATTCAGCAATTGTTCCAAACACAACAGATCGGTTAGGCAACACATGACTTTCGCTAATATAGCTTAGTAGTTTGGTTTACACTTAGCAACACACTTAATCAAGGTTCACAATCCCCTACTTCACACCACCAAAACAGTATATTGCACAAGCAACAGACACTAGCCACCAAGCATAAGACAGTTCAATAAGAATACGACACAGTTCATTATCATATACACGCATATAGCCAACACACGATTCAAGATGATATGAAGTGGCGACACCACCGCTGTCGGTCATTATAATCCTGCAAAACATACAGTAGTAATCACTCAATCGCGACCACGATTCCACTCTTCACTCGTACAACAGCTACCACCAACTCAACTCCAGCAACCACCATACCCAAACTTATAGACCCACTCGTACACTAACCACTACTCATGCAAATACACCAATCTACCAACACTCGCTACTACACAACCCCAATGGCCAATTGTCACCATGATACACAACTACCTTCACTCACAACCTATTTCACATACATTAACTACACACTTTACAACACAATACCCAATACAATAACAGTAATCACAATCGTATCAACAATATTGGTTGTCACTTATAATTCGCATACAGTTATCTACAATGGCCCAACTTTGCAAACTACTACACTAGCAAACCCCAACCATGTTCACACAAAAGTGTAGCACAATCACGAGTAATGGCACCACTGCAACTTTCCTCAACCATTAATTTTGTAAGTTCGAACCCTAACAAGCACTTTTGCTAAGTCCCAAGAGTAATGCCTAAGGTTACTATACCGTCATCCACTACTAAACCCAAATGACCAAACCTCTTCCTAAATGGGTATAAAGAAATCCCCTGTATGAGACTAACGTATTGAGGTTTTCTGTTCAATGTACAGAGTTCTCTTCACCATGTGTATGCAGGAAAATCAAACTCTTATTGTTGTCCTACCTCTACTATGATACCAAGATGATACGAACTGAGCCAAGAACAAACAAGGCCGGTTGTTAGGGTAAGTCTAATCCTACCGAAGGAACAAAAATGGAATGTGTTAGTGAAGGTTTTAGCGAATTTGTGAGCCACCTAACCGGATATGATGCACCAGCTACATTCTATACAGCTTAAGACTCGCCGGATGTGACACATCGGTCTGAGTGATAAGGTTGCCCACCACAATCCTTACTAAAAGGATTGATAAGAGCTAATGAGAGAGCCTTTCTAAGAAAAAATACTCAAATGGCTTTTCATTAATGTTGTGTATCTAAAACCTTACACATGTATTCTACTTATACATGATGGAAAACTTGTAAGTAAAAGAATTAGAAGATTGCCCTAATGGCATTCCCGTAAATATAAAATAAACATGAAGGTAGTTTAGGAAAAATACAAGAAATAGGAAATCTAAATAACAAAAATGAAAATAAGTAGTCAAATGCTCTGTTGTTTAGGTTGGGTCAATACCTCGAGTCTTATCACTTTGTTTGTAGCTCGATCAAGAGGGTGTGTCGTCTTGACAAAGTGTCGACCACTACATTGTTCCTTCTATTCTTGTATTTTATGACATAAGAAAACCTCTCCATGAACTCAACCCATTTGGCTTGTCTCCGAGACAACTTTGATTGTCTCTTTAGATATCTCAAGGATTCGTGATCGGTATAGATCACAAATTCCTTAAGTAGTAGATAGTGTTGTTGTACTGTTAGTGCTCGAATTAAGGAGTAGAACTCCTTGTCATAAACAAAATAGTTAAGTATAGCTCCTCGAAGTTTTTCACTAAAGTAAGCAATAGGTTAGCCTTCTTGCATTAGCACAATACCTATACCTAGTCTGGACGCATCACACTCTATTTCAAAAACTTTGTCAAAGCTCAATAGAGCTAAGACGGGGGTCGTAATTAGCCTCTCCTTCACTTCCTCAAAACTCCTCCACTCCTTTTCTCCCCATTTGAATTCAACATTCTTCCTTAAGAGTTTAGTGAGTAGGGCCATAATCATACTAAAATTCTTTATTAATCTGCGATAGAATGATACCAAGCCATGGAAACTTCTCATTTCGGTAGAACAGGTCGGCTCAGACCATTTTATGCTTGCTCTTATCTTCCTTTCATTGACTCGGATGCCACCTCTGCTCATAACAAACCCCAAGAAAATCACCTCGGGTCGGCAAAAGTTGCACTTTTTCATATTGACATAAAGCTGTTCAGTTTAAAGTTTTGCAAAGACTCTTCAAAGATGCTCTTTGTGAATCTCCAAGTCAATGTTATACACCAAAATGTCGTCAAAATAAACTACAATAAACCTCCCTATAAATTCTCAGAGCACATGATTCATCAGTTACATAAATGTGCTCAACGCATCGGATAGTCCAAATGGCATTACTAGCAATTCATGCAAGCCATGTTGTGTCTTGAACACGGTCTTCCACTCATCACCTTCGCGTATTCGGATCTAGTGATATCCAGATTTGAGGTTAATCTTGAAGAACACTCTTGCTCTACTTAATTCATCTAGCATGTCATTAAGCCTAGGTATGAGATACCTGTACTTGATGGTGATTTGGTTAATCGCTTAGCTATCCATCACATCCTCTAAGAACTATCCTTCTTTAGCACTAACAAAGCCAATGTGGCATAGGGGCTAAGGGACTCGCACACATACCCCTTCTTCATTAGCTCATCTACTTGCCTCTATAGCTCGATGGCCTATTCAAATTCACTATAGGCAGGTTTGTTTAGCAATGCGGCTCCTGACTGCAAGTCAATGGCATGCTCGACACCTCGGATTGGGGGTAAACCCTCTGGTAGCTCCTCTGGAAATAGGTTGGCAAATTCCTTAAGTAAGGTTTTGACCTCAGCAGGCAACTCCTCTTCCTTGAATCTTAACTTCAGAATTCTTCGAACCAGCAGATAGGTCGATCTTTCGAGCTCCATCTCTCTTTAGTTTAGCTTGGGTCAATACCAAAATCTCCTTCTTTAAGGCTCAACTTAGTTAGGATTGCATGATCTTCACTTACTCGATAGTCACAAGGTTTAATTTCACCCTCCTGCCTTCTTACTTTATAGAACATGTATTTTTCCTTTCGTCATATATAACTGCTCAATCAAACATCCATGGTTGTCCAAGAAGAATGTAGGACACATTCATGGGCAGCACATCTTAGTTAGGATTGCATGACCTTCACTTACTCAATAGTCACAGGGTTTAATTTCACCCTCCTGCCTTCTTACTTTATAGAACGTGTATTTTTCCTTCCGTCATATATAACTGCTTAATCAAACATCCATGGTTGTCCAAGAAGAATGTAGGACACATTCATGGGCAGCACATCACAAAGCACCTTATCTCAATACTTACCAATGCAGATCGGCATAGATACCCATTTGTTCACTTATAAGGCTCTCTTATCACTAAGCCAATGAAGCTTATAAGGTTTTGGGTGGGGCATAGTCGGTAGTTTCAGTTGCTAGACCATAAATGCAGAGGCTGCATTAGTGCAGCTCCCACTGTCAACGATTAGCGCGCATAGTGATTCATTCACCTTACATCCAATATGGAAGAGATTTTCTCTCTATTCATCTTTAGGCATAGGGCCAACACTCATTGTCCTCCCTAATACTAGACAATCGGCATAAAGTTACCTTCCTTACTGTAGATAACTTCCTCCTCGGATAGTTCAGTCTATTCATCCTCCTTCAGCTCCTTTACTTCTTCGTTAGTGCTGTCCACTTCGACAGTTGGCACTTCACTTCGGATTACCATAGTCCTTTTATTCAAATACTGAGCGGCCATATGTCCAAAGCCTTAACATTTGAAACACTCGATCTCACTCGTCTTCCTCCCCGAACTTTAGCCCTTCTTAAACTTCCTCAGAGGTTCCTTCTCCTCTGTTCAGGTAGTCTGAGCAGGTCGGATATCGGTAACCTTATTTAGCTCCATTCACACGAATCTGCTTGGAACAGGTCGGTTACTGCCAAGTCAGTTGACGAGTAGTTGAAACCTTCCTATTCGATGCCTTTTTATCCTCTATGCAACTTGGATTGCATCATTAAGCGTTCCAATATCCAGGGTTTCTAAGACATTCCTAATCTCATACTTCAATTCACTAATGAACCAAAATACAGTTCGGTCCTCTAGCTTTACAACTTCATATCAAATCATTAACATTTTGAACTCCTTAACATAAGTGTCTACACTTGATCCCCCTTATCTTAGCTCTTACAGTCTTTTAAAGGTATCCTATAAATAATAGCTTAGTATAAACCTTCTCCACATAACCCTTTTCATTTCATCTCAACTCCTAATCGCTCGCTCTCCTTCCCTTCTTTGGGTGGCTTGTACGTTCTTTTACCACAAGGCGACATAATCAGTGAACTCCAACACAATAAGTTTAACCTTTGCATTGTCAGGTACATTATGGCATTCGAACTACTTCTTAATCCTAGCTACCCAATCTAGGTAGTCCTTAGCATCATCACTTCTAGAAAAACTTAGAATATGCATCTTTAATCCTTCAACTCTAGGGGCTCATACATTTCTTTCTTCAGTTACGTAGTACTCCTTGATGTCATCATCTCCTTCCACATCTTTCTCAATCTCTTCAAGTACTAGCCTTCGTCTAGCATCCCTACCAACCCCTTCCACTCAAGTTGGTCAAGCTGGGACATTAACTCAACTAAATTGAACATTGCCTCACTGTTGCTGCTTACACTCTCTAGTGGGGCTATTTTTAGCTCATTGCCTGTCTTCTTGAATAACAGTTGCCAAACTAATTACCAAATTGGTAAATCTATCCAAGCGATCATCCATTAACTGAGGTGTAAAGCTTCCTTCTTGCCCTTGGCCATGTCAAGTACCACTTTCATGGTTTTCTAAAGTTCCTTGAATTCTTGAGTCAGACATTGATGGTTACTTCACAAAATTGATGTCTCTTAATACCACTAGGAGATCATTAACCGATACTCCAATCACCACGATAATTACACAATAAACAAACAATCAACCACACTCTGTTTTGCATATCGAAAACAAGGGAAAAATATAATACCGAATACTTCTCAACTACTAAACTCCAATGTGAACAATAAAACCTCTATCACACGAAAGTAGTGGCAAACTATTAAAAAAACATAGTAGCAGAATCCAACTTCAAACGTAACTAAGCTCTTACACTAAAATGATATGGACTCGTGGATGAACACACGAACCCAATATCACGTATGACCAAAGTGGGCTGGTCCAAGCCGCGAGATAGCTCGAAGAATAAATGATAGTCGAGAGATGAGCAAGGGTTCCTGTGCACCAACGATAGATATGACGCATCAACACCTCACACGAGCTCGGGTCACACTCGATATAATGCATAAGTATGGCCAGAGGTCACTCATCACCAGTCACTAGTCACCAGTCACCAGTCACCAGTCACTAGTCACCAATCACTAGTCACCAGTCCACACTCGAATAGTTTAGATAAGAGTAGCTCAAGAGTAAGCAAAAGGACATTTAGCTTGAGAGAGAGTAAAAAGTTCAATGTATTCTCTATATATATATTCTCTTGCAGTTATTACATTATGCGAATATTTATAGTACCCTATTAGGGTAAGTCCTAAATTACAGAAAATTACAAAAATGGATCCCTACTTACTAAACAAAAGGAGAATAATTTATAAGGAAAGCATGAAATCGTACACAAAGAACGTTCTCTATTAGAAAGGACAGTACAAATGTAAGAAAGGATAGCATGCGCACGTTTTACTCAGTCCGCGATCCTAATAACACTGTGAGCCGAGTAGGGGTAGGCCTCAAATCAGGGCTATTTAGCGTTAGTAGGTCAACACCATAACAGTTGGGGCTGGACAGGGGTTGGCTTAGGGGCGACTCATATTCGGGTTAGCTTCGGATGGTCGGCTCTTCACAATTGTTAGCTCGGCCTTGGTACTATAGAGATGGTTGTTTTCCTGATTTAGTACTTGGACTGGGGTGTTGTAAAGGGGTCAGCTAATTACGGTGGCAACTTCCTGGAGGGTATGGAGAGCAAAGTAGCTTAGTAGTTCAAATTAGGATAAACATTGCTCTTTAATGTTTAACTCACCTCGGACAGCTCGATAAACCATCTGAGAAAGCCTTTGGGCTCAAGAGCACATAATCGGTCCTTGATCCCTATCATTTCTTATATGCTATAGTAAATTTTATCTACTCATAACTTATCTAACTATGACTTATATATGAGCGTGATATGTTTAACAAACTACTTAAATTATTCCTAATCTTTTGAATATATATATGATTTTGGTTTACTCATGTTTTGTGAATGTAATATATGTTGTTGCTATGCTGTTGATTGAATCTTTGATACTTGGTCTTGTACTAACTTGATATAAAAATTAGGCACCAACCTTGCTTACCTCATAAGGTATTCACTTAAGTGAATTGATACTGAGGTTTTAGAGATAAAAATGAAACAGGGTAAAGGCTTAGCTAAAAAGTAAATAAGTGAGTTTGCTTGTATTGCTTGGTAATTGTTGGGTATGTGATTAATGCATTCATTGCATAGCACAGAAAGGCATGAAAAGGACTTGCTGGTCAAGTTTTCTAAAATTGGGATTTTACTAGGTTAGGTTTTATATGAAGCGTTAGGTTTATCAAGTAAACAACTTGATTTATAAAAGATAGGTATTATTCATGTAGAACTACATTTCTAGACCATTTCACATGCTTTCTACTAGGCTACGTTTTGGCAACTTTTTGTTGCATTGTAAGGTTCTTAGACTTTAGTTTGCATCCAGATGCCCCATTGAAGTCAATCAACTGGATGAGTGCTAGGCTAGGCTAGGATATCGATACTGATGCATGTCGCGTGTATGAGCATGGCATATGTGTGCTACATTTGCATTGCTTGGTTGGACCAAAGAGTTTTGTGGTTGAAACGATAACGTGCTTAGTGATTGTACTGTGATATTACCTATATTGCTATTTGTTTATCTAATCTCACTCAGCCTACGATAAGCTAAGGGGATAAGTCATCTTATCCTTAGGTTAAGGAAAAAGTTAGACATGACCGCATACCATGGGAGCAAGAGGGCTTTAGTATGGTAAGGGATAAAAGCTTCCCTTAAGAGGCGAGTAGCTATGGACTTAAATTAGAGTTCGAAGAAGGAATTCTCCAAGAAGTATGTCGAGTTATGTTGTAAAGGACTCAACATGAGAGTATAGATGTATTGTACAGACTTTCTGATGAAGCTATGTCTTGCAAAAGGTTGTACAGTTGTAATACTTTGGGTTGGAATTATACATGTAAAGTCTTCTGTTGTATTAATGTCATATGGCTAAAGAGGACGTTTGAAATTAAGTGTTTTGTTTACAAAACAAATGACAAGTGAAGTAAAGATTTTGCCTTATCCCTAATTTAGGGATGATAGTAACTAACCATTTTTAGGTACCAATAGTTGAGAAAAAAAATTTTAACTAGACACCTAAAAGGTGGGACGTTACAGATGGGTTATTAATAGAAGTTGATCGTTGATCTCATTTGTTGGATCATGACAATAGTCAACGACTAAATTTGACTCCTTCTTTTATGGACTTTAGATAGATTCTTTAATGGGTTTAAGCCCAATAGTAGCCTTATTTTCTTAATATGAGCCAAACTGAGAAAGGTCAAACTCGGTGAACCGATCAAACAGGCCTTACTCCAAGCCTACAATGCCAAATCCATCTTGATTATCCCAAATGTACATGGGCTTCACTCTTTAGACTTTGTCACCTTGGCTTAAGAAGTTAAAACTATTTAATTGATGGGCCTAAAGCCCAATTTCCAATTTAGTCCCCTATAAAGTTAAAATTATTGATTCCAAAAAATTATGATTCTAATTTTTAAAAGCACTTCTAAATATGGGAAAGAGAATGGAACCAAAAATCTCAATTTTACTCTAAGTCCATTCCCATACCAAATGTGACATAAAAGGAATCTCTCTCTCTCTCTGTGTTCTTAAGGCTCTTGCACATGGTTTTAAAAGGAAATTAAAAATAACAAAATGCTCGTTTCCATTTTTTTCTCTTAAGTTTTCTCTATTCTATCACATGGTAACTATGTAGGATCTCAGTTTAAGAAAGGTCATGGTGGCTTAGTTGTAAGCATGCATTTCATATGATGTTTACAGTGGTAGAAGTGTAAGTTTCTCGTATCATTATACCCATTTATAAAGGTCAATGCCTCGTTAACCTTAATATGGAGATGCTTTTTAAATGTAAAAGTTAGGTGCCAAAAAAATAAAAGTTTTAGAAGTTAAATTTAAGAGATTTAAATCATAGATTTTGGAAAAGTTTCAATCGATATTATATAATGGAATAAAAGGGAGGTTTTTATCAATCATAATTGGATGAATAAGAAGGAAAATGATTAATTGTGATGGAATCAGCCTCCCACCATATCCAAGTTGAGGCTATCAATGCTTGCCGAGGCCAAGCTATACCCAGAAGGATGAGGGGAAGGAAAAAAAACACTCGGCATCAACTTTGTCATCAACCAAAGTGCCAAGAAACGATAAGGCCAAGTACTCGAGACCAAAGAACCACTCAACACTACCTTGAGAGATTAGTGTCGACCAATTCTAGAACTCGACAATTATGATATGACCTCTCTAGTGTCTCAACCAAGCCACGTGAGACGTCAGGGACCCCTTCCCAAACCCGTACATCTAATTGCCGACCCCGTTTGGTTCAAATATTACTCCTCCCAGGATATGCCGAGTAACTGCATTCTAAGTTCTATAAAACGCACAGTTTTGTATTCTTGTATATGTTTTCCCTTTATTTTATTTATGGGTCCAATTCTTTAGGGTTTAAGGCCTTGTACTTTATTTACAATTTTGCCACTAGGGTTTAGGACTTGCTATAAATAGTAACAATTGTACTAACAGAAAGACAGACGCATATATAGATAGATAGAGATATATATATATACAAGTGAAACTTTCCTCTTTTGAGTAAGGTTATACTTGAGTTAGCATTTGTTGGATTATCGAGTGTTGATTAGACTCTTTAATCGTCCCTACGTTCTTGTCAATCCGATTCTCAGATTGTAGTGAACCCCTTCATTTGAACTGGTTAGTAAGTTGCATCTAACCTTCATTTGAAACCCCGAGCAACGTTTAGTGTTCGTAAATCGAATCAAACTCTATTTTGAGCTCAAACCCTTAATCGTGTTTGTGGCTTAGTGAGTTATATCCATCTACATTCACTATCAAAACCCTTCCTGTTCTTCATACCCATTTTCCTTGAATACCCATTCCTGTTCATTTCCAGATCCACTATTGTTTCTTTCTGGATCAATCCTTTGATTCCTTATCATATTGGCATCAGAGATTCGATCCTTATCATATTGGTATCAAAACTTTGGGGAGATACGTGTGCCAGTGTTCTTAAAGTAGATTTGTGGTTCTAACATTTCTGTTCATCATTGTTCTATAGTATTGCGTGTTGTTTGTCAATAGTGGTAGTTACAGAAGCCAAGTAGTGGTTGTTTCTGGGCTACTATTATTTGTTTGTTCAATTCTCTGGTCAATTACTGTATGAACAAGAATGTTAAAGGATAGTGTCAATAACACTAGAAACAGTTCTCGTGAAAGCTTTAGAAAACATATTAATAACTTAAAATACCAGATTCGGAATACCAGATTCAGAATCCCACCGACTCTATTCAGGAGCTTATTGGGTTAGTCAGAGGCTACAAACGTGATGGTCGAGAAGAAAAGAGGGAACGGACACCCACTAGTAGGAGTATTTCTAATGAACTTTGTAATGATGCAAGGCAATTGAAGAGAGCGGCCGAGCCGAAAAGAAGAGAAAACCATCCAGTGCCGAGAAGGAGGAATGAAAGGAGTATTGACTCCGAAACAAATTAAGAAGCTCGGAGAAGAGAGCCGAGGTCGAGGCCGAGAAGAGGCGTAGTCAAGCAGAGCTCTAATAGAAGTGGCCAACCCGAGGAGAATCGACCAGCTCGGAATGCAAGGGATGAACCTTGAGCACCTGGTCGAGGACTTAACAATGTCAAGCTGAAACTACTAACCTTATGTGGAAGTAGCCGACCTAAAGAGTTCCTTGACTAGGTTCTTCAAGTCAAGAAGTTATTCGAGTGCTACAAATGCGATAATCGAGCAAAGGTTAAGCTAACTTCCTTATCCTTTGTTGAATATGCAAGTCTTTGGTGGGGTAAGTTGGTTGCCAAGCGAAATGCTGAAGGAGAAGAGTCGATCAAAAATTGGAGGCTCATGAAAAGATTAATGAACCAACGCTTCGTGTCGATTTATTTCAAGTAGGAGATGCTCCATGCTTTCCAACACTTAAGACAAGGTTGAAATACTATTAAAGAGTATTTGCAAGAGTTTGAGACCTTGATGATGAGATATGAAATTATCGAGCCACAAGATCGCACCATTGCCAGATTCCTAAGTGGAATCCAAGACGACATTGCCGATATAATTGAATTGCAGTTATTCAACTCCATGGATAAGCTAATTAATTTGGAATTAAGAGTAAAGAGGCAAAGGAGAAGAAAGCATCAAAGGTTAAGTAGCCAACCACAACAAGGTAGCCCTGAGCCTGAGAGGTATGCCGAGAGAAGGTAAGAAAAAAAGATAGAGAAAGGAGAGCCTAATCAACCAACCCATGTCGAGAAAAAGATTGCCAATAAAGAGAAGGCACTCGGTAATAAGGCTTGAGAAGTAAAGTGCTTCAAGTGCTTAAGCTATGGACACATTGCGTTCCAATGCTTAAATAAAAGGGTCATGGTCTTGAAGGGTGAAGGGCACAAGGCTCAAATTGAGAGTCAGAGTCATAAGAGCTCGGAAGATGGATTGATCAAAGAAGATGTCTATGTCGAAAATCTAGATAAACTCTTATCTTTGATGAGTCAACGAGCTGACCGAACGGCGGATCTCAGACAAAGGGAAAATTTGTTTCATATGCGGTGCCTGCTACATGGGAAGACTTATTCCCTAGTTATCGATGGAGGTAGCTGTAAGCCTCGCAACCAATCACTCAAGGTTTTGATCGGCTGAAAGATCCGATCAAGCCTAAATTATAAACTATTGAGAGAAATATTAGTAAAAATGACCCCATAAACATCAATTTAAGAAAATAAGTAATAAAATAGGAGACTATAAAATTTTCAAATTTTAAGTATAATAATTGCTAATTACCGAAAAGGCGAAAAGTGTAATCTAATAACAAATAAATTACTAGAGATAGATTATATGTATACTAAAAATTTTAGAATGACCAAAATAATAATTAGGAATGTTCACATGTACTCCACATGTATTTACGTGTAGATAAAAATACGCGAAATTACCTAAATTGGCCAAAAACTAAGTAAATAATTAAAGAAAATTATAAATTAATTATGGAAAAATTAGAAAAAATCAGAAGAGGATAAGATGAATCAAGATCAGGTCGTGGCAGGTCCAAATCTATAAAAGAAAAATTAACCAATGAAAATTAGACAACCTAAAAGCCAAAAATCAAGAAAAATGGGCAAAGTCTTGTCAAATTAATGCATAATAATTACAAAAATCGTCTATAAATAGGGGAAATTTTTCCAGAAGTCATTTGAACAATTTAGAATTTGGGAAAAATAGGGACACTGAAAAAATCGAGAGAAAATCCAGAAAAAAAAAAAGGAAAACTGTGCAGATTGAGCAAGTGAACCAAACCCACCTCTCACCACCACCTGGGATCGAGCCACCACCACCACCCCACTCCAGACCCACCGTCTGGGCCGGCCGACAAGTTTGGACCGGGTTTGGACAACTAGAAAGCTTCGAACCGGTTAGTCCCTTATTTACCCCGATTTTAAATAATTTTGTAAAATTAATTATTTTGCCCAGAAAATTATGAAACTTGTTATTCTGAGGTTTTATTGTATGTAGATTTAGGGAAAAATAATGATTTAGCTTAATCACGTCTAGAAATATAGGATCCTTAACAAATTGCACAAAATCGAACATGATTAGAATTAAAAATAAATAGGCTTAGGAGTGTAGTTTGGTGCTCAATTTTTTTCTGTAGGATGCTCATGTGATATAAAATAGTGCTATGAAGCCATTTTTTTAAAATTAATTTTAGAAATTTTTAAGTTAATTTTTAGTCCTAAAATGATGGAAAAATTGGATGATTTTGGGTTAATTAGGTAATTAAGACACTAATTACTGATTTAGATAGTAATTAGATGTTTAGGGATGTTAATCTCTAATGTGGAAACCTAATCCTAGTCAATGGAGTGTTAAGTGTAAATAATGAAGGTGTTATGTGGTAAATGTAGAAAAGTAGGAATATGTAGAATTGGAAATTTAATAAATATGAAAAATTAGGTTTAATTAGATAATAAAATAATGAAAATCAGAACATAATAAATCTAAAAAAAAATTTAATTTAAGGTAATTATATGAAAAATATAAAAATTTCTCACAATAAGAGTAAATTCGGTACACTAATACGGATTTAAGTGTACCGGATAGAATAAAATGCTGACTAGGGGTAGTGATCGTATTTAGGATATCTGGAAATAATGTGATTAGTTTCACATTATGAGTTGAAACGAATTTCTAGAATTGGAATATAAAATATTACTTAGAAATCGAACTAGAACCTAATTTAGAAATCGATGCGAAAACCGAACCTGAATCTAACCCCAAACCTAGAATAATTGTAAAAGACTTAATACCTAGATAATTAGGCATATTAAACCTTAAACAAAACCTTAAACAAAACCTAACAATAAGTATTATAGGATAAAACGAACCTATAATAGTTATATGAAAAGCTGAAACCACGTTTGTGTTATAGGGATAATCGGCGATGGCATGAGCAAATCGGACCTTGAGTGAGTAAGCGAAGAGTCGAGGTAAGTTGGGATTAATACGATGCTGTATTTTGAAGGCTTAAGATTATGCTTGGTTGTTCTTGTTAGATAGTTGAATGTGTGCATATGCTTGATTATGGGTGATGCTATGATTCTGTTTGTTGTTTTGGCACGTATTGTATGACTTGTATGAAAGGATTGATCACCCTAAATTGGACTTAATCAAATATCCGACCAATAATCATAATTAGACATGCATGGTAACCCGTTAAGGGAACTTAGGACTCTTCGGCCAAATACCGACCCCTTCGGAAGGGATAGCGCAGGATTGCAAAATGGTTCATTCTTCATCCTCAGTCAAACTAAGTGACAGGAGAGGAGGTCGCGGCGAGGGTGAAGACAGTGGTTCGAAGGTAGTCACGGGAGGAGCAAGGTCTCCATTACACAAGCCTGGGTTTGGTTGTGAGCTGTTGCATTAACGGCAACTCCTCAACCTGGATTAAAGCGAGTGCAATTTCTTTAATCTCACGACGGGCCGGACAACGTCGTGCGATGGCATTTACTTGCATATGCATTGCACCTAATAAGTGATTGAAAACCTTATTGTGTGTATGGTATAGTTTTAAGTTCTCCATTCTAACTTACTGAGCTGTGGTTGCTCACATCCCTATAAACGTCGTGCAGGTGCTGGCTAAGAAGCGGCAAACAACTACTCTGAAGCTAACAACTGCTGGATCCTGAAGAGTGAGGAAAAACATTGAAGAATCAACACATATTTTATTACTTTTCATTTCTGATTAATGTAATAACTGAATTATAATGATTATATATAACTTTTCTCACTTTCTTAGGTAAATGAATTATTTAAATTACAAACCGTTTATTTCAAAGCGGGTTAGTCGTGAACGCCTTGTGTAGATCAGGTCTAAGATAGCAGTTGTAAGGCCAACGTCTATCTTAGGATGGTTTACACGGCGGGGCTGTTACGACTCTACCGCTTCGGGGCATGATAGTAGCTACACCAACATCGTCTTTGCTGAGTTGGTCGAAAAGATGAGGTTGCTGACTTACCCACACCCCCAACCCTATGGATTGAAGTGGTTTAATGACAAGGGTATACTCCATGTGCATAAGTACCCTCAAATTGCATTCAAGGCAGGACAGTACGAGGACGGGATTAAATTTGATGTGGTCCCTATGAATGCCGCAAATCTACTTCTTGGCTGACCTTTGGAGTATGATCTGAAAATGATCCATGATGGCTTCCTCAACACTTACACGGTATAGAAGGATAGGAAGAGCTATCGCTTGACCCCAATGAGCATTGAGGAAATCCAGAGACACTCGGCACCGATAGTGAAGAGAAAAAGGAAGAAAAGTTTATTTAGCATCCTAGCCCGTGCCCAACACATAACATTGAGGATGACTTCTTTTTAAACCTACGGTAATGATGGGAATCAACCTCCAACCATATCTAAGTCGAGGCCTATCAATGCTTTCCAAGGTAGAGCTACAGCTAGAAGGACGAAGGGAAGGAAAATAAACACTTAACATCAACTCTATCATCAGCTAAGGTATCGAGAAACGATAAGGCTGAGTACTCGAGACCAAAGAACTACTAGACACGACCCCGAGAGACTAGCACTGACTAATTCTAAAACTTGGCAATTATGAGTTGACCTCTCTAGTGTCTTGGCTAAGCCACGTGAGATGTCAAGGACCCCTTCCTGAACCAGTACATCCAATTACCAACCCCGTCCGGTTCGAATACTACTCCTCCCAGGACATGCAGAGTACTGGATGCCGAGTTCTATAAAATGCACAATTTTGTATTCTTGTATGTGTTTTCTCTTTATTTTATTTATGGGCTCGATTCATTAGGGTTTAAGGCCTTGTACTTTATTTACAGTTTTACTACTAGAGTTTAGGATTTGCTATAAATAGCAACATTTATACTAACAGAAAGATAGACGCATATATAGATAAATAGAGATAGATATATATATAGAGTGAAACTTTCCTCTTTCGAGTAAGGCTATACTTAAGTTAACATTTGTCAAATTATTGAGTGTTGATTGGACTCTTTAATCATCCTCGCATTCTTATCAATCCTATTATCAAATTGTAGTAAACCTCTTCGTTTAAACCAGTTAATGAGGTGCATCTAACCTTCATTTGAAACCTCGAGCAACATTTAGTGTTCATAAGTCAAATCAAACTCTATTTTGAGCTTAAACTCATGATCATGTTTGTGTCTTAGTGAGTTATATCCATCCACATTCACTGTCAAAACCCTTCTTATTCTTCGTACCCATTTTCCTTAAATACTCATTTCTGTTCATTTCTAAATCTGTTGTTATTTCTTTCTAAATTGATCCTTTGATTCTTATCATCTTGGCATCATAGATTCAATTCTTATCAAATTGTGTGTTTAATTTTTTTTTTTTTGGTCATTTTGATCATTTTTCAAGAATAGCAAGTGGAAAGCTTTAGGATAGATACAGGTTAAGAGACTTAATTAGGGTTTGTTTGTTCAAATTCCCTACATTAAAGGTAATTTTTTGGGTTACCCATCTCTAAGTAGCTAATCGGCCATTAGACTCATCAAATGTCTAAGGCAACAGTTGAATGTCCTCCTTGCAATCAATAATCACTAAGGCTTTGGATTAATGGTTAACTATTTTGATCCCCCGTTGACCATTCTTTCTTATTGATTGACTAAAAACCTTAGGAAAATAGTTTTTTAAGTGCATTGATGCTCCGAATCTTAATATTTATTTATTGTTTAATTACATCTTAATTAATGAGTGATCCAAGAAAATTTTGTAAAGTTAACCAAACTAGGGTTCTTACATTTGCTTTTGTGGTTCTGGCCATGTAAATCAAATAATTTAATTCTTACTAAACTTAAATTGATATGTTGTCTATGGTTGATATCAAGACCGATAACCATACCAGCTAAGTGGGCCATAAACTAAGATTCACTAACCTATTGTAGGTAGGCACCTAAGATACTGTAGCTTTTCACCGTATGCAGATGACACCTAAGTTGTGGATAAGTTAGTTACCAGCATGGTGAAACTTTAGCTAATACCAAAATTGTGCAAATAGGTGGGTTCAATAGGCTAATTCATTTAACCCACCAAGAAAGTGGGTCATGTTTGATTTTCCAACTTATTATAAGTAGGTTTTATAAATCAACACATTTAACTCATAAGTTAAAGTGGGCTAACTTGTCACAAACCAGGTTATCCCATTTAACTTGCTAACACATTATTTTTCTATGGCTTAGACTGGGTCGGCTTATGAGTCAATCCACTTAACCTATTAAATAGCCAACCAGCGAGTAGACCTATATAGATCACTAAATTAGTTAACTCCACTAATTATGACTTCTTTAAAAATTATCTTACAATTGATAGAGAGTTGTTTTGTAGTTGCTTATTTTCTAGAAAGAAAAAGTCATGTATTATATTTTTGATAAAATACTTCTATTTTTCAGCAATTAGTAAATTAGTTCGTTTAACCCATTAACTCAATACAAGTTAAGTCAAACTAGAAATATCCAAACCAATTATTATGGGTTAAAATGGGTTTAGCTCATTTGATCCTCACCGGTAATAAGTTGAGTCAAATTGACTTGTTTACATAGCTTTAGCTAACATAAGAATCAACCCAATCTAAGGTGATTAGCGTGTAGATTCTTAGAGTAAAGGATATCTATTGATATCACGGTATTGATACTCGTGCATTAGAACATATCTATGCAGCTCCACATGTCTATCCGGTAGTATTTTCCCACTATATATTATGGTTGATGTACTTCATGTACAGTCGGCTTTGTTGATGAGGATTGCTATGACAATTAGGTTATAAGATGTAGACTGGTGATAAGAGTAATGATAATATGACTTAGAATAGAGAGGATATGATATTTAAGAAGCAATATAAGTTTTGAATTAGTGGAGTATTATTATTATAATAATAGTGAATTTCAGTGAATAGAACTAGAGTTTTAAAACATGCGGTAAAGCAATCACATCTTAATGGTCCCAGACATGACAGGTTTTATTTTTTTTATACGTATATTATTTGTGTCTCATTGTATTTGTTTTATTTCCCGTTCGACTAGATCTCCTTTTGACGCGTACTTAAAGTGAATAATTTAAAAATGAATAATCAAGTTGGAAAAGATAAGCCAAGAAGAAATAGACGGTAGGTAAAATCATCGGGGCTGATAATTGCAGAAGTGCTCAAGTTGTGATGATGTGCATCAAGATTTGCTGTCCGTCTATACATAAACCGATGTGATGTCCTGCATAATCCGACCATGTTTCGGCAAGTTGTCAAGGTATCATTTCTCACGTTTTGATTTATCGGTATCGTTTTATTGCTATATACTCTTATCGTCTGCTATTGAATAAATTTTTTCATTAGTATTTAGTTTGTATATTGGTTAGCGTTAGAGGATTAGACAAACGAATCTTGAGGTAGTACATTAAAGCTAAAAAAATTATATCAATATATTTGATAGTATGAAAATATATTTTATATTATATAAAATAAATATACCTTTAAAATTACAAAAATAAACCTATATAAGGTTTTTAAATCACGATATTAATATTTATTATAATTTATAATATGAATAATTAAATTTTAAAACTTTTAATATTTTGTGAATCTAAAAAAATTTATATTAAGTTTTATATACACCTAATATGATAAAAAAAAATTATGCCACTCTTATTCTTATCGTGTTTTATCTATCCAGTTTTTTTTAACTCACCCTTTATCACTTACAGCAATCTAATCTTTATCAAGAAAAAAATCCATCCATGTTTTGTCACGTTTTATATACACTTAGTATAATAGCCCACGACTTTTTCCTCCTCCATCGAGATCCAGTATTATTAGTTGTTCAAGCTTGTTAACTCAACTAGATTGACCGATACAATTTAGTATTTGAAAGGGTATATGTTGACTCTAGCTACCTAACACGTGAACTTACACGATCTTCTGATCAAACAACTAGAGGTTTTTTTCTCATAAAGAAGTGCATGAAATTAGGCAAGGGCATGAAATGAAGTCTTGTAAATCCTATCTTTAATGTATCTTCTGTCAAAGCTTGCCTAATTTGATGTGATACTATAGCTTGTGACACTACCTAGTGACTAGTGAATTGTGCTTACTAAGAAAATATTATTGCTCTTTTTCAATCAGCCGCAAGGCTTAAGGTATATTCTTTAATCTTTTTTCAGTAATTGAAATCAATTGTTTCTAATTGTTAGTCTTATATTTATTTTTAAAGTTTATTATGATGACCCTAAACTGAAAATAAATTAAATAGATAAATTACGAGAGAATTGTTATTATGAATTTAAAATGCAACTAAACAGTATAATAACTCTTCCATAAAAAATACTAAAAAGAAAAGAATAAAATTGATAAATTAAGGTGAAATAAACAGATCGTTATATTAAGTTTGGTATGCAGAAATATACTAGAAAAAAATTGTGATTTCGACTTCTATTCCCTTCCTTGTGTTTGGAAATATATTTAGGAGGTGAAATTGCAATTCTAGCTTTCATAGATCACTTCTTTATATTTGAAAGTATATTTAAGACGTAAAATTGCAATTCAATGGGATCGGAGATTTCAACTTCAAGGTTGAATTCGGTTCTTCCTTCGCGATTCCATTCCTCCATCATTACTTATTATTAATCAAAATTACTTATTTAATCTTCAAACTAATTATGGTATTCAATAATTAAAGGTACTTTTGACAATTATTATTATATTACATTTAATTCTACCCCATTCTGTTGATAGTAATTCTTTATTCCATTGTGTGATCTCCTGTAAAACAAACAATGACTATATAATAAATAGATTCCACTAACTTAAATTCTCTAATGCTTGAGTCGCTTAGCTGATGAAGAGTGAAAATACCCGAGAGAAAGAGAGAGAGAGAGAGAGTAAAGATCATTTTACTTAGTGCCTCATCTTCTATTTATAGGTGATGAGACCGAGATATTTTAAAAAAAGGTTTTTTGTTTTTTTTGGTCATATTCTAAGGTAAAGGGTGAAGTGCAACTTTATAAAAGATTTGCCCAAAATGCGAGTACCTTCATAATCTACTCCAATTGGAGCATATTATAAAATTTGTCCCAAGTATAAATCTAGTAGGTTATGAGCTCAGGGCTCATGTATTAAAGTTTCCTGTCAACTCATTCCATTCCAATCTATGTACTTTTAAACATAAGAAATTATTTCCCGTTCTCATTTCATTTCATTCCATTCAATTCCAACACATTTAATTCCATTCCTAACTATTCTTACATATCATGTCAATTGACTTTTATGCAATTCTCAATATACATGTATCATTTTTTTTTTTTCTTTTTAGGTTCATAATTTAAATTTATGTTTTTGAACAATTTTAAATTGGATTGAGGAAAGCATAAACAAGTTTAGATAACCTACATATTAATTGTATCATGACACAATCAAAACCTAAAAATATATATGACTCTTGATCCATCGCATGATGGCTCTGTTTGGTTCATCTTTTATCCATCTTATTGTTGTTTACTTAAATATTGATAATAATAAGATACTAAAAAGATAAAAATATAATTCCATATATACCTTTTTTTTTAATTAAATACTCAATAAATTCCAATTAAATTGAATTTATCTACTCTCTACTTTATTTATATTTACATAAGTACCAATTAAAATAATCATTTTCAATGTATAAAATATATTTTTTCAAATCTTTTTTCCTAAAAGTACATAAACTTTATTTCACAATTTTGATACTTCAATAATCACTTTCATCATAATTATAAAAAAAAAATAGATAAGATAATTTTATAAACACCAAATTTCAAATAAATACAAATCAGACACGGATAAAATATAAACGAGAAAAAGACAAGCTAAACAAGACTAAATAAACAATAGAAAGTGTTTAACTCCCGTAAAGACATTATTATCTTTAGTTTAAAAAGAAGAGCTAAAGTTTTAAAAAAATTATTTATATAGCGTTTAATTACTAAAATTGAACTGGATAATACAAATACAAAGAATACAAGACAAAATAGTATTATTATATTATATTTAGTTTGTATAGTACTGAATAAAAATTTTTGCGATATCCCTTTTTTAATATACATAAGCATTAAACTCAATATTGTATTTTGATAGTAATATCCTAATATTGTTTAATATTTGTTTAATTATATTTTCATATTATTTAAAAAAGAAAAAATTTAAATATTGTTTAATATTTATACACTTAATATTGTCTAATATTTATGTATGTCTTAAGTACTTGTACTTTTATCCAATAAAATCAACTTTTGTACCATAATTTAGATCGAATAGATCTTAAACATTTTATTTAGTTTTCAAACCCTTTTTTTTTTATCCAGTAATCAAACCTAAATTGCAAATAAAATGTTAGACAAAAAATTTTGTCTAATCCAGTTTATAAATTTTGTGCAACCTAACGATACTTAAATATTATATGTCATATGTGTGTATATATATGTTATGTTTAAATTGTTTTTTTTTTTTTATATGTATCTTATTTGAATCTATTTTATATCTATTTGTATCTACTTCAAACCTAAAGTTTGGAAAATTACCTTATTTGTATCTTGCATATTTCTACTTCACTAACTTAGGCATCAAACATTCATCATGTTGACTTGTTCAGCATATTCATTCTAATGTCTAAGTTAGTGAAACATTTGAGTTCAACAAGAGTATAAGGTCAAGTGTGTAAAGTGCCCAGAGAGTTCTTAAAGTGATTATACTTCCATATTTATAGGTATTTGTTTGATTATTATAAAAGCTGATAGTTAAACTACTAATAACATATGGCACTTCACAAATTTAGTCATATGCAAATCGTGGAGAGAAATGGACAATTGGATGGTTGTTATCTAGGTAATTGCTAAACTATTCGATCTCACATTTGAATATTTGAACTTTCATGGATTGAGTCTTAGCAATTGAGCCTCCAATAATATTAATTAGGAGAATGGTATTGGATTGTAAAAGCTCCTGCAAGAGATTGGTAATCGAGTAACCGATCAAGTGATAACAAACGAGTGGTTAGCTATAATAGTACCCACCTAAAGGTATAACCCTTGAGTTAATTCATATTAGCTGATGGGATAAAAATCTACTATGGGCGGAACAATAGACGAGCTTGTGCTAAGCTTAAAATCACCACATGCAGGTAGCGATGGCCTGTAATATTGGTGTGTCTTTTCTCACGTCCGAATATACAGACCGCATGCCCTTGTCGGTCCTTATCCGTAGAAGCCATTTTATTGGGCTTATGCTAGTGATTTTGGGCCAATCCATTATTACAAATTATAGTTCATTCATGTCAAAAGTGGGTCCTCTGTTGAATTTGTCTTTAAGCTCTTAAATATTTTAACACCCTAAAATGGGTTAATTTCTTTTTCCCTTTTCTTCCAAAACATGTGTTGATTTCAACAGTCTTCTTTGTTCCCCACGAACTGGGTTGGGCTTTTTTCTTTTTTCCTTTTTTTTTTTTTAAGTTTCTGACATGCTTCTGCAATTGATTAAGTCTGTTTCCATTTCATAACATCAAATTTTTTATTAATTGTATGTATACTTATCGCGTATACTTATGAACCCAGAAGCATGTATAAAGGAATACTAAGCTATGACATTAACATGCAATTTAGAAACAGCAAAACAATTAGGAAGAAAAGAAAGTAGAGGGAAAAATTTATATGTTCGTTGTTTATATAAGAAAGGAAGGAATTTGGATAGAAATTCAGTAATATGATTTTTTTTATTTTTTTCTTAGCAAAATGACATAAAAGCCATAAGAACTTTAAATATGCTTTTATTTTAAGAACACAGATATCATTTTCTACTCTTTCCTTACAATTCTCTCAACATTTGGATAGAATTGTTTTTATAGGCCTAAGGGAAAGTTTTCCCTTCCAAATGCTTTTTCTTTACCTTTTCTCATTCTCCAAACAATGAAATTTTTCTTGAAATCCTCACTTTCCTTCCCTCATCCTTCCTTCCCTCCATCCATACATAATATAATGTATAATTGGCTGGTTTTTCGTGTTGTACCTTTCAAAAATTAATTTTTTACCAATAAAGTCCTTTAATTGTCTCTTAAATTAAAAATTGTGTCTTTTTTATTTTTATTTTTACAAACAGATGGAGGATAATTCCTTTAACCCAGCAAACTTGCTTCTCTTCAATGGTTTCTATTTTTCGATATTTAATGCTCACTACTTTAGGTAAGGATACGAAATTTCTACAATTAAAGTGTGGAAATCGAAAATTTTTCTTACTTTTATGGTAGCTTTTTATCTAAATGGTCGGAAAAATAATAGTTTTAAAGAAAATTACAAATACATTCTCTAAACTATTATTTAATTAAAAATATGATCTTATATTTCTATAGCTTTTAAAAATATAATGTAGATGTCAAACCGTCATTAAATTCCATAATTTTTAGAGTTCTAGCTATATATATAGTTATTTATGTTATTTCGAAAATCATAACTAGAGAGGTGGAATTACAATTTTAAAGCTCACTAGTCCTCACGTATCTAACTTATTTAGAGGTGTATTTATAATTCTTCCCACATTCAACATATTATAAAAAGTGTTGATGTTTATATTACTCCCATTTTATAAATTAAAACTAGAAATCTTCCCTCTGGCCAAAAAGATCCTATCTGACCTGATCCACTTTTATAAATTAAAACAATTCTGTCTGGCCACAATTGTTTGTCATTTTCTTAGTTTGTACTTCAAAACTCAAAAAGTCACCTTCAAAGAAACAAGTCCCCAAAGGTCAAGCATGGCACATGTAATTTCCAGCTTCATTTAAGACAAAGCTTTTGACAAAATACACGTAGTATGATCAATGTACACGTTTGGCAATAAACTTTCTTAGGATTTGCCAAAATGATGAGAATATTTATAGCATACCATTTCTGCAGTTATAAAATCAGATTTTATACTTTAAAAAAAAAATATGCTATGAGATTAAGATCATTTTTTGAAATTCACAATAAATAAAGGATCCGTAAGAAACGATGAACTAGACCGTTTCATTAAATAACTAAATTTACTTACATTATCTTTAGGGTTAGTTTCCTTCTCACTTTTAAGAAAATGCATGGTGTGTTCTTTTTCTTCATTTTCGCGTCTGAGTTAATAAAGCATCTTACATTCAGGGAAAAAAAAAAAAAAGTGGTAGCTAAACTCATTAAAAATGAAGATAGCATCTTTCGTAAATATTCACGATTAAAGTAATTAAGTTATAAACACTTCATTTCTAAACGTATGTACACCCATTAAAAAATGTTGGCATTGTAAAATATCAACTCCAATTTAGTTGAAAAATAAGCTTTCAGATAGAAATACAAGAGTAATTTTTTTTTTTTTATAATACCAATTCATAATCCAATTTGATTCGTATTAACAGTTAAAATATCGGATCAAGAAAAAAAGAAAAACTAAAACAGGTGATGAATTGATTTTAACCATAACTAAAATCATATACCAATACAAAAGACTGATTAAATATCACATTGGAGGAAAAATCTCATCATACCAATATCTCTCAAGAAATAGAAGTACATTATTTTTTTGTATAATATCTTTGTAATTTCAATTATTTTAAAGAATTGTTATCATAATTCACCATATTTTTCGTTATACTCAAATATTAAACTTCCCCAGGAAATATGCATGCGTCCGACTCCTTGCCTAAGTTTTTTAGATGATTCATGCATTTCTAGGGTCAAAGTAGGTTGAAATATTTTCATGGGAAGAGGGCTAGGTTGCGAAGGCAACAAGGTTTGTTTATAAATGCTCTGCTCCTATGGGTAGCGTAGACTCTATATATAAAGCTCCTATGTATTAATTAATGATGCTATATATACATAAGACTCTTCAATAAAGTTAAATTAGATTAATTTCTTTGGAAAGCGTGTTTTTCTGAATTTCTAAAATATATTATAATTAAAACGTTACATAATCATGGAATCAGTACATCATGAGTCCTAGAAAAGGGAGGAGAGCTATTTCTATCTCGTGTAGCTTCTATTCATCTATATATATATATATATATATATTTTATATGTAGCCTTATTTATTTTTTGTATTTTACAGTTTCCAATAATAAAAAGATTATGGAAAAAGTCAATAGAAAATACATGAGAAATCAAATATATCATTTCTTCTAATTTTAAGTTATAAGTAAAATATAATGATCTGTTAAAAATATATCTTATCAAATATTTGAATTATGTGTATAAAATTAAAATAAATAATATATAAGATAAAAATTTGGGATTAGAAATTTTCTTAAGAAAAATAAACTTATCGAATGGATCCTCTAAAATTATTTAGTTTCATATTGTATTTTTCAAATTTTGAATCAGCATTTATAAGTTATTTTAAAAAAATTTAATAAATGGCCCTAAAACATCTTGGAAGATCAAAACCAAAAACTTTTATGCATTTTTATATATCTGTTTGTTTAGTGAAATATTATCCGATAATGGACGAATCCAGAATTAAAATTTACTTTTTATTTAGGATAGGAAAACTCTGAATGGTAGACATAGACAATACTAATTGACTGTTTACATTACCAGAAGGGAAAAGTACATGAACGCCACACCAGTCAATAAATGCCTTGTGACACTTGGGAAACTGAATATGACCATGACACTTCCACCTTTTCGCAACTTCATTTAACCTTGTTTTCTCCGCTTATACTGTCTGCATATAATCTATTTATATATATGTATAGAGAGAGAGAGAGAGAGAGAGGAGCAGGTGAACGGTGAAATTTACATGAGAAGTGAGCACCAGTTTAGAGCATAAATCCTGTTTTGTCTTCCCTAGAAAATAAAAAGGAAAAGTTTGGAGAAAAATGGCAATGGGAGGATACAAGGGGAATTACGGAAGTAGAGGAAGACCATATGCTCTTATGTTGTTATTAGCATTTGGAGCAGCATTGTTTGGTGTTGTGGTGGTCCATAAGTTTAGAGAAAAAGGCATCTTCAACCTGCTCATTAAGGAAAAAGACAGAGACATACTCTCTCTTCAACATCTCTTGCAGGTCATCAACAGTCGTTTAATGTTACCGTGTTTTTGTATAAATTTTGCATGTTGCTTTTTGTGACTTTGTATTTGCGGGAGAATGGTTTATAAGATGATGATGACTTCAGAATGTAGTAATAATCATGTTGCATGTCTTTTTGAATGTACTGTGTGTCGATTTTCTTAGTTATTCTGTAATCTGTTGATGCCATTGTATTAACTTTTATAGCTACCTGATCGGTCACATATGGTCTTCTTGAGACCGTAGAAGTTTCCAGATTTCAAATATTGCATGTTACATTATTGTATGATTTTCAGTTCCGTTCATTTATCCATGTTTGTGTCTGTACAAATTTGTAATGGTTCCCAAAATCAATGGCGATCCTGGGATTTTCGCCCAGGGAGATTTATATGGAGAAAAATTAAATAAATGTAGAAAGTGCGGATGTAAATAATTTTTAGTCTTAAATTTTTTTTTTTTTTCTAATAGAATAAGTAGTTAAAGATAAAGGATGGTGTGATTTTAACAATGGGAATAACGATTTTCAGCTCACCAAAAAAAAAAGAAGAAGAAGCATTTTCTGATTTACAATTGAAGAAAATACAGATTCCTTCATTGGTTAATCATATTTTCTAATCTCAAAATTTGGAAATTATTTTCAATGAAACAAATATATCCTATCTTTGCTGTTATTTAGCAATAAAAGTGGCTAGTAAATATGTTACTGAGTGTATTATCAAAGAAACTTCTAGAAACTGTTTCTGAGATGTTTTGGGTTTGTTGTTACAGAAGGAGAGAGATCGTACCAATGAAATGAAGAAAAAGACTGAAGTCATGAGAGTTAAAATATACTCCCTAAGATCCCAGAAAATGGAGCTTGAAAATACCATCCGTGAGATGCAGTCGACGATAAGTTCATTAAGAGAAGAGCAGAGAATGCTGGAGTCGGCTCTTGAAGAAAACCAGAAGGAAATCAGGATGCTCCGGGAGAATGACTCGGGTAAAAACAATTCTCAGGAAGCATACTTGGATGGAATGTTGAAGCAGAAAGAAGCTGAAATTGAGGAGTTGAAGAGACAACTTGAAATGCGTGTTAAGCTTGGATGGGAACAATCATTTGATCGATCATCATACCAGCAAGTTAATTCAACAAGTGCAAGCAGTGAAAAGCCGAAGCGTGAGAGTGAAATCATGGATATTGGGAAGAAGAACATGTTATCCAACTCAACCGTGGCTTCAAATGATGGAGACCAAAGTGTAGACATGGTTATAGAGGATGGAACGAAATTGAAAACCGAAGAAGGTGCTGTAAAGGTGGTTGAAGTTATTGATAAGATGGATTTAACATTAAAATCACAGAAGCAGGGAAGTAATTCAGATGAAAATCCAGGGGACCATGGGACCGCTGATCAAAGCAATAGCACCAAGGTTCAAGGAGCAAACAATTATGAGTCAAAAAATAATGAATCTCAAGAACATGATGGCAAAAATCCAAATGGAGAAAACGCGGTGTTAGATGCTGAGGGTACTTCAAGCGACAAACAAGAAAATGGTGATGTGCAAACGATGGGAACTGAGGAAGTTAGAAGGAAAAATCTTGAAGAGGATAAGAAGGTTGAAAGACAGACGACTCAAGCTGGTTCTGGGAAGTTGGAATCTCAACTATCAAATATTTCATCGAGCAATGGATCAAGTTCTAGTTCAACAGCCAAAAGTATGTTTGCCTCTGCAGGTAAGAAAAAGGGAAAGAAGTGGAAGGTGATTGCTAGAAAATGGAGAGTAGAGCACAAAGCAGCCTCAAAAGCTAATGATACCGTGTTTGTGAAAGATGGAATATCCAATGGAGATGCGATACAAACTGAAAACCGTGAGGTTCGAGGAGCAAGACTTTCTAAGTTAACAGGAAGAAGCCGATATCATGACCAAAGTCACTTAAGCAAAGCCAACAAATCTAATCAGACAGAAGACGGCATGCAAGAAATCTCCCAGCTTGTGGAGCAAGATGATCGTGTCAAGGAAGACAGTGATCGGAGCGAGTTCAAAAGTAAAGGAGCTTCAAGTGAGGAATTGATGAATGGAGAAATACGTAGAAAGTTGGAAGAAGACATGAGAGGAATCAATAAGTCATCTGATTCTTCAGATGGAAAGTTACTTAAATTCAAAACTTATAAGATGACTGAAGATTTGAAGGGAATTGCTGTGGATGTTGTTCAACAGGACCAAGCAGAGAAGGGAGATATTACATCGGAGAAGTCTAGTGATTCTAACAAAGTTGAACTGCCTATGAACAGGAGGTTCAATGGAAATCAAGGTGACAATCTCACAGGTGAAATCGAGAAACCGAAATCGGATGTCGGAATCAGACAAAGATTGGAAGAAGAAGCCAATGCCATCCAAGATGAGAGAAACAAGCCAGAAGCATAGAGCTGATAAGACTCAATTTGGTAGTAATGAGGAAGAATATAGCCATAAAGACCAATGAAATCTAGTTTTACCTATTAGCTTGAATTTCAGAGTGTTGTGTATAGCAGAATACCTAGATTTTATCTGCTATATGTCTGAGAGTGTTTTGATTCCTACTAATGCTAATCTTTTTTAACATTCTCGGCTATTAACACTGCTACCTGCATGAATAGAAGTTTACCAGATAAATAACTTGAAATAAGCAACCGGTAACGAGAATACATTAATCTGTTATATATAGCAATGTAGCAAACTTTTTGTGACTATGGTTTTTATTGTGGCTTGGAGATGTTTGCTAGAGCTGGACTAAGAATAAAAGCACAACTGTGATTAGACATAATCTACACTCCAACTTGTCAAAGTGCCAATTTTACCCGGATTAGATAGATTCGACCAGCTTTTTCACGACGTTTTGGCTTGGGGAGCTTCCCTAGGAACCGTCTTGGAAATGCTCTAAATGGTTACAAATTCGGTACCTGAATTTAAGCAAGCTTTACGAAGCTTATGTTCCTCATTTGACAGAAAGTGAAACATAAATTTCGGAAGTTTGTCTTCTTCTCGAGTAGATAACATGAACGAGCTTGATTTCATTACAGTCGACCACATGGCAAATCTGATGACACAGACCCACACTTGAATGCACAAAATGCACGTAGTAATTGCTGGACCATGTGTACTGCGAACAATGCTTCCATGGCTTTTGGCCCAATCTAGATAAACTTCGATTCTCTGGGGTGGGCCTTTGGAACTTCAATGGAATGAAAGCACCAGAAGGCAAATGGATGATGGGGGATACATCTATTTAGTGTAAACCGTGCAATTTAATCTTCTCTTTAAATGATTCAATCAAACATCTGCAGATATTGATTTGTGCAGTCTACTATATGTTCTCGCAACTAGTCCACGACTACAACAGATGAATCTCTAGATACTCTTCTCATTCCGCAAATAGCCGGGACATTGTGGAATATCCAGAAAGACATTTAGAGAGTCGGTCTGATTCTATCTCCGTTCATTCCGTTTGATGAAAGGAAGGATCCAAAAGAATCGATCTATCTTTTAATTGTTGAATCTCTCTTTGATTGATCAATGGGTGATATTCCAAATCCTCATTACTAATGGAATTGAAATGATCTCTGGATTGATCGGAAGATCCTTTCAATTGGTTAGAATCCGTTAACGAAACTTGAATCTTTAGATACAAGACTGATGATAGGTTGTTTCAGTTTAAGGCCCCAAATGCAGGCCGATTTATACAGGACTACACCGAATTGTTTCAGCCTAATGCAACCTGTTCGACCAAGCTATACCACTTAAAGTATGATGCCCATATGCCCTGAAAGAGCTCCAGCTGAGTTGGAAGAGTTTGGAATAAAACAGAATAGGTCAAAACAAAAGCTCCTAGTGCTTTTGCTAAACTGCCCCAAGAAGTCGAATGTTTGAATTATAACAGAAGATGCAAGCGATTCCGTATTTATTGCACCTTGAAATCATTGCCCATCCAATTTCCATAATTTTAGGACATGATTGTAAAGTGATTATTAAACCTGATCCGTTTATAAATAGAGGATTTAAGCCCACGGTAAAATCTCTAGCCACTTTTTCTACTCACTCGTATATTTATTTAACCATCTTATACATATCAATCAACCTTAGGCATTGGAGAGGCAACTTCAGATAGCCTTACCATTTCCCATTGACTTTTGTCTTTATTTTGCTGGCTTTTGACCCAGTACAAGGATTAAGCAACAATAAAGACCCACTACTTAGGTTGATAAAATATGCATACTAACGCATGCGGGTCTCGCTAATCCAATGGCTACCAAGTGCCTAGAGGCGAGGGCATGTCTGCCGTAGTACTAACAACATACAACCATTTGTCTTAAATTGAGGGGCTGCGACAGTTCCCTGAATCCTTTGTAAATAAAGCAGTCATACTAGTGCATCTAGTTACTGACAAAGAAAAAGGCCTTTCGCTCGTGTTTTAAGCTTTTTCAAGTCTTAACAAGCGATTGGAAACATTTGTTATCGCGATCTTACAGAACAAAAGAGAACAAAAACTATGAATACCAAAGCAATAAGGATGGGAATTTTTTTTTTTTTTTAAATGAAAAAAATAATATGTTGTTGCCAGGCTAAGATTGTGAACTTGCTGCATCTGCATTACTGGGATTTCAGAGTAAAGAGGAACAGGAGCAACTCACTTACTCCATATCATTAAACGAATAATCCAGAATTCATGAGATGGCAGCAATCTCTTCCTAAATAAGGTCCTCTATATCAAATCATTGAAAATAACAATGTCCTGCGAAGCACTTGACCCAATATTTTCACCAAGGAATGATCACAACCTAAAAAGATGGCTGGTTAGCCAACAAGGACAAAAAAATACCTGTTCCTCCTACAACATGCTTATTACCAGGAAATTCAAGGACAATTTCTTTCTTCAAATTTCAGTTTTTTGCTAAAACATTTCCTGAAAGCAGAGCACAGTAAAGCATGGATCAGAGATGACGATTTAAAGTAATTCAAACAAAAGGCATAAGGAAAATGCAAGCTACAATACTTCCTACAGGTTTCCAGTTTAAACTTTTTCGAACAATAAAAGATAAAGGGAGGTGCTACTGCGATGTAGCCTTGTAATTATTCAGGAAATTTTACATGCCTACCCCTTTAAGCATTTAAATAGCTAGTTTAAACTATTATCTTCACACATTGAAATGTCCTCTCTAAAGACTAGAGTGCAGGCAGCATAATCTAGATGAGTAACTTTTATGAAGATCTTTCTTTCAGGATAAGACCTCACAGCAGCAGCAGTGCTAGATTTGTTGTAGAACCACAATGGAGCAAGATGCTGGCCGGATTTACAGCTATTGAACCCATTCCACCCAGTAAATGAGATGATGAGAATTGACAGCTGAACTTCAAGGAGATAGTGACAACTTTACATGATTTTTAACCAGATGTGATCCCAGCTAAGATTGGAAAATTAACTGATTAACTTCTCTCAAGTGGCAAAAGCAGGGTTTAAGGTTTCACAGCCATGCGAAATTGCCAAAAATGCAAATGCAGCTAACCGTGTTTCAAATTTTAGTGTTTCACTGGTGAAAGTGATCCAGTAACAATGACATAAAATACATACTTCAAAAATAATGACTCGTGCAGTCAACTTCATGTATAGGACTCAAAAACCCAAGTTCCATTGTTCACCACAAGAGCATTATTGATGATGATAAAGAGTATGACGAGGGGAGAACAAATGTGACTGTGGGCTTCCAATGCTTGGAATCTGATTTTCCATTCCCACTAGTTTCTAGAACACCATATAATCAGGGGTCATGAAGTTGTTCTTATTCAACATACCCTACAAAATTATTGAGATCTGGCAATACATAATTGTAATTTCAATTTCAAGGAAACAGCCAGACAGGGCCTCAACACTTTTTCAATTCACTAAGAATCAGAACTTTTTTTTTTGGCATAATTAAAAACAAGAACTATAAACCTCTATTTTCATCAGAAAGTTTAATTAATCTCAGTGATGAACCACCTTCAAAACAAGAGCAAATCACAAGGAAAAAAACATAAGGTAATGCTGATGGTTGATGTTTTACCTCCTTATTCTCACCCTTCCCTCGGGTAAAGAACTTGTATCCGCTAAAGAAAAGTAGACCCCATCCACTCAGAGAGACGATCACAAACTGCAAAAAGCAAAAACATTGCAAGGCAATTTGTAAGCATCAATTTCCAACAAGGTTCGAGATCAAATAAATTATTTGTTCATCTTTATTTAATACTCTACACAAATACCGTTCAAACTTAGACAGATTGATGGATGGACTGATAGGTTAGGTCTGCAGATACTCAAGATATTTGTGTAGAGTAAGAAATTTTCAACAAAACTCACGTGCTCTTCCTTCCAATTGCCTGGGTTCATTGGGTCGTTCCAGCAATTAACCTTCGGAGGCCCATGGTGATCTGCCATAAAACATAACAGCAATGCAAATAAGTAAATACAGAGTTAGTGAAAAAGGTTTAGAGCCTGGATTGCATGTATCTAAACCAAAAGCATATGCATGAACATGACTAACCAAATTGACATCTCACATTTGCTTTGGCTAACTTTGAAAACAAATAACACTCAGTTGTATACGTGTCCATGGACACAACAATCCCCAAAAGAAACTTTTTACAAGCGACAGTTAAGATAACAAGAAGTTTGATAACCAACACATATAATTGAATAACAAACGTTCCAAGAGTCCTATATCTTTATCTAACTTTTCTATTTAATCTCAAACCTTCCTATATATTAACTCCATCCTAAATCTTTCTAAAACAAGCTTGTCCTGTTCTCTTCACTTAGCTAAACAACCTATCAATGCCATGCATACAAAACACCGTGTCAAACCACAAGGACTAAAATAGCGAATTTCAATGTGATGTAAAACTAAATTAACAACTTTCCAATTGTCCTGTGCATTTACACCAATAAAGATTACATGTCATCAAGGCAATATAACACCAATTCTGCAGCTTCTCAAAATCCAAACAATAACATGTAGTCCTTGTCCCCACTAAGTGGAGTAAGCTAAATGAAATCCATTTTTTGCGTCATATCGGTCTATGGTAAACCATATCAGTTGTCCCCCATACTAAATAGCATTCATTTGCTTATGAATCCGGGCATTTTCTCAAGTATACACTGTCGCAGCAATATGTCTAGAGATCTTGAGATTTTCCACGATTTCACAAATTACATCGTCCCAAACTAGAAAAGTCAGCTTTACAAGAGATTGAAGAAAGCTGCTTTATTTTCCTGACGTTACAATGAAATCAATAGACCAATCATAGCATTTCACAAGTTGGAAAGAATTGACAACAAACCCTAAGCCCTAGTTACTACAATAATATCAGCATTTCTCTTCCTTTGATACGCACGCAAGTTATGGATATTCCAATAAGTCAGATCGGTAAAGGAATTCAAATATACCAACATGGATCGATGAACATCTAATTGAGATTACCTGCAGCGCCAGCGAAACCGCGCCGTTGGGTGATGTTAGCGGCTTGAGCCGATAGCCTTGAAATAGGAGATGAAATGCGAGAGAGAGCTGAGACTCGACGAGCTGCGAGCGCCGCCAATGAAGTAGCCATTGATGAAGAGAGATTAAGGTTTGCTGAGAGCAGGGGAGAGAGACGACGAGGTGGCTCCTCAACGTCGACTGGATGAATATATTGTTAGGGGAAAAAAAAAAGAATAAATAAGTTTGTTAGGGAAAAAAGGAATAAATAAAAAAAAAAATAAAGGGAGTGAAAATAAAAAGGACAAAATCGCCGTTGCCGGGGATCGAACCCGGGTCACCCGCGTGACAGGCGGGAATACTTACCACTATACTACAACGACTTGTTGATAAAAAAATTAAAAGGTATATTTATAATTTCTAAAACATTTATAAGTTGTCCTTAGTAAAAGTTCAATCCGTGCAGCGCACAACTTGTTTAGTTTTGAGATAATCTGAAACTCATATCTCCCAATTTCAACACTCAATTAAAATATTTTCTTGCCAAAATTTACACATAAATATTGAAATTGTTAAACATTACTAATCAAGCCTTTACCACATTAAAATTTATTACGTATATCATATTTACCAAGCTATAATAACAAAAGTTGATTGGGTTTTCTTTTTTTTTTTTTTCAAAAGAAAAAAAGCCCATTGTTTAAGTATTAAAAAAGTTGAAAAAAAGCTATAAATTTCACATGAGTGTTCTATATAACATTTGGTAGCTTTAGACATCAAGAATTGTCGTTTGAAGATTTTGTCCATATAAGTATTGTGAAGTTGTGCTTTGAGGCCTACAAAACAAAATGCTGTAAGAAGTGTTACAGTTGGGTAGTAGGTGGGAGTATGGGTTTATTATTGACGTAATCACTCTGATGCTTAAATTAGTATTTGAGTAAAAGTAAAGTAAGCAAGAATACTTAAGGTATACAAAGGAGACTTAATAGGTCCATCTGATGACATTCCTTGCCTTCCTTAAACCCTGTCTCTAACCAAAACCAAACCCGAATCGTTTACCTACTAGTCGGGAGTCAGCTTTGATACTATTTATAACATCTCATGGAAAAAATAGTGAATAATTAAATCAATAAATACTAATGGGCACATTTCAATCACTTGGCCTAAAAGTCTAAAGTTTGTGTTGATAAAATATTCACAATCATGCCTTATAAAGTAGTAACATAAACTCACAATCTATATAGGATATTTAACCATAAGGTCTCACATTTATTGTTGAAACGCTTAAAGCTATTTATAGAGGAAAGCTATCGTAAATCAATAAAGCACATTTAGCATGTTACCACTTTTGTACAATCTAAATGGTGGGAGCGTAAAGTCCGATGTGTTTCGGAATTGTGGGGCTATGGTGGTTAACTAAGTCTTCAAGCCTTATCTATATGTCCAATAACCGTTGTGATAGTCCCGAGGTCAAGTAATTTACCTGGAGGAGTTGACTTATTTAGAGACCCTTCAAAGAAGTCGACCACTAAGGTAATCAAGTCAAGTGTTGGTAAGTCAGATCAACCATGAGCTCAATTAGGTTAGCTTATGGTCTAAGCAAATTGGTATGAGTCCAAGGGATCATATTCAAAATACTCTATCAATAATTCCCCTTCCCCCTAAATAACGGTCTAATTACCGACAACTTATGATAGGAATTGACCTTCGACCTCCCTAAAGCCCTAACAGACTTGTTCTTAATCGAGGCTAAGCTGTTCAACACATGGCTAAGCAAACGTGAGAAAACCTAAAAGAGGAAGGAGAACAACTCGGCAACTTCCCTACCAACTTGACAAAAGTCATGGGAACAAACAATCGAGGTCCCAAGCTTAAAGATTAGCACAACACAGTATGAAAGATCTAGTGTCGACCAATCCTAGAGTTCAACAATTGTACACTAACCTCATAAGCAGCTCAGCTGAGTGTTATAGGACTTCAACGACTCCAACCCGAACTAGGATGTCCAACTGTCAGCTTCACCCAGTTTGGATCTTACTCATTCCAGGACAACTCAAATAACTCATATGTCAACCTCCTTATTAAACACACAATTTTATACACTTATAAAATTGGTTTCTTGTTTTTAATTTGTAAGCCTGCTTTAGGATTTAAAGAATTGTATACTATTGACAGTTTTACTATTAGGGTTTTAGGAATTACTATAAATAATAACTCTTTGCAAATAGTAGCAATGCCTATTCGTTATGAAGATACTTTTAAAGAGAATTTCCTCTTTCGTGAGCTGTTCAAGCTTGCTTTCCTATTATTGAGTGTTATTCACTTTTTAATCTTCCTAACTTCTTATTAATTTTCTTCTCGAGATTATGGTAAACCCCTTTATTTAAGTAAGTTGATGAGTCACATTTAACCCTCATTTGAAACCCCGAGCATTAATTTGGTTTTCGTAAATCTTATCAAAACCCATTTCAATATTAAGTGCATTGTGTTTGTGTCTTAATGTGTGATATCCATCTATATTCACACTCATACTCACTTTGTTGACTAATTTTCCCCTTGAATTCTCACTTCACCCAAGAGACCCATTCTAGTCTTGTGTTGAGCTACACCTTCCTACTATGCTCTAATGACTTCCTCTCATTTTAGGCACATCAGCTTTGAGGTAATTGGAAGCTAGTAAGTTAGACCAACCATGAGCCCAATTAGGTTAGCTCATGGTCCAAGTAAGTGGGTATGAGCTTAAGGGACCCATATCCAAAATATTCTATCAACACAAAATTAAAAAAGAACCTAAAGTTTTAGATGGTAGTTTAATATTATCTTAGTAGTTCTTGTGAATTTTAAAATATTACATATTTTCTCTAATACTGCTCCTTTAGACTATCTATACATGAAGATGGAAGGTTAAGTACATTAACATTTTCATGAACCATCATTCCCAGCAAAAATTCAATTTACTCCCATAAGTGTAATGTTTTGATTTTAATTACAAATTTTGACTATTTTCCAAATTACGAACAAAATGTTTTTTTTTAAATTAAATTTCTACATATTTATACTTCTTTTCTCGAATATAAAATTCTAGTAAAAAAATTGTACAAATATTTAGTTAATTTAAAACATTTTTACACTCTCATTAGTTGAATCGTAAATTAAATTGACTTTCATGATGAGAGTCATAAATTAAATTAACTTTTGCAATTATCAAAATATTCAATAGCTCCTTAGATGAAGTTAACTAAAATAAAGATCATCTCGTTGACAAGGTAGAATCCATTACCAATCCACTTTATACCTATCCTACCCAACTTATACCGATGCAAGATCTTGACCTAGTAAAAGGGTTAGTTCTGAACTGTGAACCAACTCGAAAGGCCATCGAACCAGCCTGGTTTAAGGGTGTATGGGCCTAGACTTACCTATGAACCGTAAGATCATGAGGGCCCAAATTTTTCGGCTGGCTAAACCTGCCAAATTAGCAAGTCATTAAACCAATTGGGTCGACTTGCCGAATCGGACCAACGGGTTGGCCTATCAGTTCGAGTTAGTTTTAACCATCCAACATAAAAAAATAAAAATAAAAAACCAAACCCAATATGCTATATGTCTTCTTCTACTTTTCCCTTTCCCAACATGCACAAACGTTCCATTATTAATCATCTCATGTCCACATAGAGCTTACAGGCTTTTCAACTACAAATGTACTAAGCCAAATTTAGAAATTTGGGTCATTTATAGACCGCTATGAAATTTGAAACATTGAAATTCCAAATGATAGATATATGCACATAGTAAGGGATATAAATTGGCATTAGGTTGAGGCTCACATATGCAACTTCCTCAAATTTTAGAAGCTCTCTAAAATTTCATTGAAATTTCAATATTCCATGTCCATACTTTATTCTCATTCTAAATCGCATTTTTTCTTGTTTCAATCTTTCTGTTTGTAATATTATAATTCATATTTTTTGTGAAACCAACTTACGTAGTATCTTCAATTTTCATATTTCAGCCTAATTTTTTTTTGTGTTAGGAATTTTTTCCATTGAAATTGTTGCTCTATTAGGTAAAACAAAAAATCAAATTATCTCTAAGGATCAATTTTATACTAAACCTAACTGGCTTAATATAAAATACTTGACATCAAATTAAAGGAAAATATTTTATTTTAAAAATGTTTTTTAAAAAATATTTTAGGATTTTCCAACTAGTAAAACTGATAAAAAATGAATTAGGGTTTCTTAGGTGGAAGAAACGCTAATCAATTTATAGCCCTACTAATTTTCTAAAATATATATATATATATTTTTGGAAATTTTTAACTAAAAAACCAAGGTCTAGAGGCTAACTTATTAAAACATTGTCTCTATGTAAAACAAAAAAAAAAACTAATGGGCCTTTATTTTTAAAATTTTTCTTAAAAATGTGAAAATGCATGAAAATGAATTTTTATTATTTTTAATGACCAATTTTTTGAAAGAACAAAACTTTTTATTTTTTGACGATTGCCTTAAGAGTACCTATATACCCATTAACTAGGATCAAATTGACATAGTTTTGATTTTAGAAAACTTTAGTGGGTTAACTAATTTTATTTATGAAAGTGGGAAAATTTTATGTTTTTAAACAATTTATTTTTTATTTAAGAAAAATCCTACTTTTTTATTTCCAAATTTAAAAAACTCTAAAAACCTAATTTTTGAAAAAAAATTAAAAAATAATTATTTAAAAAAAATTGGAAATCCCTAACATGCCTAACTTATAAAAGATGTAAATTTAATAAAAACCATGCAATGTTGATGCAAGGATTATAAAATATGCAATTTGTAATAAAGATATGCAAGAGAATACAATTTTTTATGAAAGATGTAACTTTTCATGATCAACACTAATTTGATAAAGAACTTGCAAAAATCAAGTTAGTATAAATTCCATGTACACTAATTATGCAATTCTGTCCTAACCAATGGATACGGATATTACACTTATAATATGCAAATGCTCAAAGACAAACCAAAATAAAGCAAAAAAGAAAACTAAGCGATAGAAATAATAGGGATGCGTGAAAACTACTAATTTAAGATTAAAGACCTGCATAAAAAAATAAACAAGTTAGTGTGGGTAATAAATTTTTATAAAAACTAAAATAACTAAACTTAAGAGAATAATAATAATAATACATAACAAGACAAGAAGACAATCCACCTACTGTACTTCAAACGCGGGTCGGACTCCATGGGTCGGGATCAAGGTTGCAAGGGGAAGTGAGCAACAGCGATCGACGGGCTTCACTTGGCGACTTCTGAAAGGTTTTTCAATGCAGTAATGTCAGTTTTATAAGAAACTTATTGACCAAAATTCGTGGGTGTGGCGTTTAAGTCAATGGCAGCATCTTGGTGTTCGTTGAAAATTGGGCAGCAGTTAGTTGGTGTGAGAGAGCCAGGTCAATTGTGGCTTGCTGCGGTAGAGTTGAGAGTGGTCGTCGGGTTTGGGGATTCTGTTGCACTAGGTGTCGCCGTATGTGTGCGTATGTGGATGTATGAGTCATACAGTGGCCATGTGTGCATGGGGTTGCCTGCGTGAGTCAAGCGTGGGCTGTGTTAGTGGATGTTAGGGTCGTATTTTGTTAGTCCAATATGGGGGGATGGTCGAAAGGGTGTTTGTACACTTAGGAGTGGGTCGAGTGAGAGGGTAGTTCTGTGTGAGAGGATGGGTGTCGATAGTGGAGGGGGCTGATGCGTCGTAATTATGGCTATTGGCGGCTACGTTTGTTGTTGTGTTGGGCCTATGTGTTAGTAAGTACCGCCAATGCTGTGAGTTGGTGTACTGAGGTGTGGTGTTTTCTGGTCGTGTGGAGTGCTGAAGATAGACACTAGGTTGCTGTATCGCAAAGATTGAATGTTGAGTCAAAGTGGTGTTGTGTTTCTTATTTCCCCCCATGGCTGATTATATAATCATCCCTTTAACTTGATTATATCAAATCTTTATTTAGTGAAGATTAGTACAAATCTTTGTCGGATTTTATCATTTTGATAATGATTTTATAAATTTTAAACCCAATCTGCAAAAGATTACTAAAGATTTGAGCAAATCCGTTAAAGATTTGTGCACACTCGAGTGTGCCTACCGATTGAGCTATGTTCAATTTTTCATTGTATTGTGCATTTCAATTATATTTAGTATTTTCAAACTTGCCCAATTGGCTTTCAAACCTAAGCACAATTTACTTTAACTTGTTTTAAAATGACCAAAAACATAAAAGTGACCCCAAAATATACATGCTAAAGATTCTTAACACCATTTTTAAATTTAATAAACTCAAAATCTTATTTTAATTAATCCAACTAAAAAAATATTTTTATTTAGACAAACATCCACTTTATGAGCCTAAATATTTTTTGCTAGACTATTTTTCTAATGAAGCCCAAAGATTCTAAATTTATTAAATTGTGTGTATATTTTCAACTATTGCATAACCTAACCCTAATTAACTAACTAACTTAACTTGGACACTTATAATACTTTCTATTTTTTTCCTTTTGCAATTTTTTTATTTTCATACTTTTCTATTTTCTTTTTCTTTTTTTGTATTTTTTCCAAAAACCTAGCCTAAAATAAAAAATAAGAGAGCAAAAATAAAATATCTACAATTCCCCCATTTATAGCGAAGTTTGATTAAAGCTTTACTATAAAAATGAAAAGATTTGCCCATTTTTACCAAATCCTAGCTTGAATTAATAAGGTAAAGACTTCTGACTTGAATGGTCAACTAAAAAGATTCTAACTTAAAAGGTCAATTAAAAAGATTCTGACTTGAAAGATTAGCTAAGTTAAGTCCTGACTTTAAAGGTCAGCTAAATAGTATCTTGTCTTGAGAGGGTGACATAAAAGAGACTTTGACTTAAAATGCCAAATAAATAAGATCCTAACTTGAAAGGTCGAGCAAAAGTAATAAGGTCCTGAATTAACAAGTCAGGACAAAAAGAATAAGGTCCCAACTTGATAAGTCGAGGGTAAAAGGGTTAAGTTCCCAATTTGACAAGTTGAGACAAAAGGAATAACGTCTCAACTTGACAGGTCAGGGTAAAAGGGATAAGGTCTCGACTTGATAGGTCGAGGTAAAAGGCTTTGATCTATAATGTTAAATGAACAAAATCCCAACTTAAGAGGTCGGTGTAAAAACGCTTTGACTTAAAATTAGGGGCCTGACTTAAATGGTTAGGATATAGGGACTCTTACTTAAAATGTGAAATAAAAAACGTCCCAACTTAAAAGGTCATGGTAAAAGGACTCTTAACTTGAAAAGCCAAATAAAAAGGATCTTAACTCGAAAAGCCAAGGTAAAAAAACTTTGACTGAAAAGGTTAGATAAGAAGGGATCTGACTTAAAAGGCCAAGATAAAAAAGGGTCCCAACTTGAAAGGTCAGGGTAAAAGCATTCTGACTTAAAATCATTTCCAACTTGTAAGGTTGGGGTAAAAAGTTCTTATTTAAAGTAGTCCCAAATGATTTTGAAATAAAGTTCTGACTTAAAATTAAAAGGTCGAGTATCCTTAAGAGAATAGCTTTCTTAAGAATCTAATAAACAATCTTTGCTTAAACTTATAGGATAATAAAGGCACTATGTTAAAAAGTTTGTGTTCTTTTAAAAGGGATCAATATCCTAAAAATTGGTTTCTCGAATTGATAGATCTTTTGAAAGGAAATAACCTACTAAAAGGGTTTGGAGGAATGGTCTATGCTTCCAATCCTTAGGATAACTGATGTTCTTTAATATAGAATGACAAAAGTTCCTGTAGAGAAACTTTCTAAACTCTTAATGTGAGATAACTAAGGTTCCCAAATCTTGGAGAAAGATTAGGGATAACTGCTATTCCTAACATTCCTAGGATAACCCATGCTCCTAACAACTTTTGAAGGCATGATGACAAAGGCTCTAAATAATCAAGCTTTCTAACTAAGGGTGATGAAAGCTCATGAAGTTTCTTTTTATTAGATAGTTGAAGCTCTTGAATTGTCTAAAGGATGATCGGGATTCCTTGAGTTTTCTTATCATAGGATAACTAAGGCTCCTAAAAGTTTTCACACCATAAGATAATCAAAGTTCCTGAGTTAAATTAACTAAGGATTACTAAGACTCTTGAATTATAAGATAACTAAGGTTCTTGACCAATCAGATAATAAAAGTTCCTAAGTTTAAGGAAAACTAAGGTTCTTGAGCGATAAGATGATTAGAGACCCTTAAGTATGGTTAAGATTCCTGAATATAAATTAACCAAAGTTTCTAAATTTAAGTAATAGCTCTTGAATCATAAGAAAACTGAAGTTCCTAAGTTTAAGGACAACTAAGGTTCATAAATTCATAAGATGACCAAAATTGCTAAAGATAATTGAGGTTCGTATTTTCATAAAATGACCAAAGCTCCAAAGGATAACTAAGGTTCGTGAAATTTCCTTAAGAGATTACTGAAGTTCCTAACTTAAGGATCACTAAAGTTCACATTGTAAATTCTTGAATTTTTCACTTTTTGAAACTCGAAGGAAAAACTATGCTTTTATTGAAAAAAAAAAAACTGTTCATCTTTTTCATGCTAACAAGTGAGGAAATTATACTAACTCTAAATATTACCGATAAGCAGTATACTCATTCTTTTAGCCTATTGGCCATCCATTATGTATCCTTAGTTATCCATTTGCTATGATGCAAAAAAGCTCCCATTGAACCCCTAGTTCTTTTTGCTATGGGAAATCTCATTTAATTATGAAGGAAATGCTTCTTGTGCCCCTAGGGCATGCTTGACTTTTACTTCATAAATTAATATCAAGAAAAGTGTCTCAATTATTTAAATTATTTGGTCTAAAAGGACTTCCTCACACTCTCAAGTGGTTTGTATTCACTCTTGATTACGATTCCAAAAATTATGGTCAGCTTTATAAGTTGTATACTTTGATTGATCTGATGGGTCTTTTCTCAAAGTTATAAACTTGGCTTTTGGTCATTAGCTTAAACAATAGGGAATATTGATGTGTTGGCCAATTTTGAAAAATTAATATCTTAACCTGGGATTATAAGTTAATAACCTTGATGGGAAATGCTAAGATAGGCTTGACTTAGTTTCACTAATAATCATTGCTTAAGATAAATCAATTTCTTTGGTCTAAAGAGTTTCATTAAAAGTGGTATAGTTGGTGAGACCATGGAATTAAAGCTTCATTTTTAGGCTCAAGATCTTACGTAAGCTTATGCTTAAAAGGACATCGGGGAACACTCTAGTCTTTTCTCTTAGAACTTATGGGCTCAACTTTTCTAATACACTCTGGGCTCTAGCCCTTTAGGAGCTTTAAGCTGCTCTTTGGGATGTGATCACTTTACTTCTATTTCTTCTTTCTCTCTCTCTCTCTCTCTCTCTCTCTCCCTTTTTTTTTCTTCTTCTTTTTTCTTTGTTTTACTTCCTCCCTTTTTCTTTTCTTTTTCTTTTTTTTTTCCTTTTTGTCTCTTTTTTCTTTTTTCTTTTTTCTTTTCTTTTTTTGGTCAAGGTGATTGCTCTCCACGTGTTTGAGTGTTCATTTAAAGAGATTTGAAACCCTAACCTTGGGTTCAAAGTGTATGGACCCGTTGAAGTGTGTACAACTTAGAGTGTTTGAGAAATATCCATAGGCTTGAGGTATTTGAATGAGTGTACAAGCTTAAGTGAAGTGTATACGGTTTAAAACTCTTCTTCATTCCTAAGAAATTATGTTATTTATGAGAATTATTGCTCATGAATTGACACGACTAAAACAAGCATAAGTTAGTATGTCCCTTTTCTCTAAAATCAATGCCCCTAACCTCCTCATTGCCTTAATGCAAAGTGGTTCTTGATAGGGTTAATTTTAGGTAAAATCTCTAAGGGGCTCAAATAGGTTTGCAAGTGGTAATTGTATTTAGGGTAATAAAATGAACGCCTGTTGTCCTTTCAATCCTCATATCACATACAAAATAGATCTCCTTCAAGGAATGAGTCTTATCCTCACTTTCATATCTCTTAACTCTTATGAGTGTTTTAGGGTTAGTGTTTAGGATTAAGGCTTACCTCTTATCATTCTAAACTCTTCAAATAATGAGATACTTTCATTAGTTCAAGATTAAAGTATTTTGTATTTATTTTCCCTCACCTACCCTAGTCTCATTTGATAAGACTGGATATTCCGTGATGCCTTAGCAGGTCATATGCCTCTCTACCTTTAAAAGATTGCCCCATTTGTTGCCCTGCTAACTAAAGCTCATTAGGCTTTCCGGTAGAACGATTCATAATAGAGACAAATTTTGTTTTCGGTTATGACTGTGGACTTCAATAATGGGCTCAACTGCTTGAAGTAATAAATCAAAGTCTATAAAACCGATACTCATTAGCAAGTTTTTTTTTTTAAAAAAACTTTATTCTAAAGACATTTGAAAGCACTTATTTTATAAAAACTTATGTTATGAACAAGATTACTAACATCTTTTATTTTATTGGAATGATTAAAAGAAATTACAAAGTTGACAAGAATGAGTGACCATTTTATGAGGTTGACAACTAATGGCAATGGCTTATTTACAAGGAAAATTTTTTTTCTTTAAAAAAAAGAAAAAACTTTTTCCAAACCCTTAATGGAAGCTAAAGAGAATCTTTGCTATAAACGACCGAATTGCTACCATTGACATGATGAAGAGACAAAGCTACAAGGGGAATGACCAGTAAATGAGAAGAATGATAACTTTATGAGACCGATGCTTAGCTTTACAAAAATGTGAGCAGGGACAATCTAAGAACAACAAATATTTACAATTCAAAGTATTTTTATTTATTCTTTTTTAAATTTACATGCACATGTGTTATTAAACAAAATTTTCAATAAGCAACACCAAACATTAAAATCACACACATGTGAATGCTAGGCTAGCAACCAGATAAAAATGCAATAGTTTATTATTATGAAAATTTTTTATTTGCAATTTTATTATAACCTTAGGACTACATTTATTTGATTACAAATGACTTAGACCCTTATTAGGTGTACAATTCTTCTATAAGTACAAAAGACTAATAAGTTATAGGGGGTTATGTTTACATGTAAAAGGATACATGAATATATTATATAGCCACCATATCATACATGAAAATAATAAAGTTGCAACCCCTTATTCATGAACTTTTTTTTTTTTTTTAAAACTATAACAGCAATATGCATTGGTTAGCCCATAAAAGATTTAGTGCAATTTAATGGGTTTCATCTTTGACTTTCATTGCATAACCTTTGCTTATAAAATAAAAATTACAATACATAACATATGTTTCAAGATCACATAGGCATGTATATACATAATAAAGTATAAGAAATAATAAATAAAATGTGATGCATTATGATATACACACATGCAATGCAATAAGGATCAGTAATTAATAAATTATAAGAGTAGAATTATTATAGCTCACTGTTAATATTCCTGCATACTTACATATATAAGTGTAAAAATTTTTAAAATTAAAATTTTGAAAATAAAGCTCCTAGATACTTATATATATATATCTTATACTTTATTATGNATTCCATGCAATAGTCACCTATTAAATATACGGTGTTTATGATTTTGAATCCATCCGATGAAAGAATGGCTGTAGGAACTTTTATATGTATACGACACCTTATGTTGTGAAAGTTGTTATAGCTACATGTGCAAAAGGATTTATGAATTTTTAGAAATGCTTCATATGTAGAGGAATGACTTAATGAAGCTTAAAATATTGTTAATTATTTATGGGTTGACAATGCTCCCTTTTTATTTGTTACTATGCTTGAGGTAATTATTTGGAGATTTTTTTAAGCAATTAGTGTTTTTGAAGGATCTGTTCATCTTAGAAAGGATAACTTAACTTTCACTTTATTGAGTTTCGAAGTATACTTTTACCTTGAAAAATTAAAAGAGCTCATTGAATGGATTGGAAAGAAAATAACATTGATTTTCCATTCTATAGATTTGAGTTTGTGAGCTAAGATAAAATGAATTCTAGAGAACGTGTCACAATCCTGTTTTGTTGACATGCTATATAAACATAATTCAAATGATATTCCCATTATGATTTCCTAAATGAACTTCATAGATGATGGTTTTTTCAATCAACATAGATTTCGTCTTTATGTATATAGGAACATAGTAAACATCTTCAATGCGATTTTCTTGTTTCTCTTGTAAGAATACCAAGTAAGATAAGTATGTAAGTAAAAAATGACTAACAAAGTCATGAGTTGGAAATCACAAATTAGAGGCATCTAAATACAATTGAAAATTGTCCAACAACGACCTTTTATTTTAATATGCTTGTTATCTAAAAATAATGGACTTAAATAGTAAAATTTTATTAAAACAAAGTAATCAATTATCTCTTGTACTAATAGAAATCATTATGAAGGATAGCAAAGTTCAACTAGCATCTAAGATCAAAAAATTTAAAGGATCAAAATAACAAAAGAAAGACTTATGTTAATAGTAATCAGCTATCTCGTGAAACATATTCTTGATAAATTCAACAAAACTGCAGAAGCTATGTTAACGAAATCCACAATATTATATAAAAGAAGACTAGATTTTTTGCCATTATCTACAGTACCAACACTTAGAATTGAGCTGCTATGTGCATATTAACAAAAGAAGGTTGTAGTTTGCTTGACAAAATAAAACTTTGGTTGCAATTGTAGGCTAGTGTTTGCTTCAGATTAACAAAAAAAGAATAGACTATGATGCACATGTGGTCCATGGACTTCATTCCGCTAAGACAATGGGATTGTCTATTGTATTGCTTAACCTACGATGGAGTGACTTCCCTGATGCAATTAGCCGCTTGCTACTCCAAGTATGTTGTTGCGATGGATCAAGTGGCTTCTTCCTTACACATCCCTATGGCATAGTGAAAGAGAATTACAATATAATAGCCGGTGCATTTGCTAGAGTATCAATCTTAATTCTTAAATTTAGCATACAGAATACCCTCTTGATTTTGAAAGAAGGAGACTGCGATGTTTGAGCCTTTTTTCCTGATTCCTTGTGATAAGATGTTGATTTTTCAATATTTACAACTACCTGCAAAGTTAACTGTCCTTGATATATGCTGCATAACTTAAATATGAGTCATGTAGCTAACAAGAAGGGGTAAATATGAGTGAGATGAAGAGCTAAATACAGTTAGGGTGTCATAGTGGTTAACAAGAATGGGTAAATATGATTCTTACTTGTCCAACTTCACCATCTTGACCACCAGCAGTTAAAACATTCCTTGAAGGAGATTCTTTGGCATTAGTAGTCATTTGTGTTGTGTCCATCTCATCAGAGGTATTATAGGTATGCGGTGGAGAGGGGATGTACACTTAGTGCCAAGGAAAATCATCGCCTAATGAGTCAGCTGGATGCTCCTGCATTAAGACATTATGATCTTCATCGACTACTAGTTCGACTTGTCTAGATATAGGTTGAAGCCGTAATACATCTCTCTTTTAAGATGTAGTGTCTCCATACCTACCACCCTTATCGGCAAAAATCCCATTCATAACAATTGATACGAATCGTGCCAAGGACAGACAAGGTTGGTTGTAGGGGTAGGTCCAATCCTACCGAAGGAACGAAAGATAGAGTGGGTTTAGTGAGGGTTTTAGCTAATCTATGAGCCACCTAAACGGATATGATGCATTAGCTGAGCCCATAAATAAAATAAAAATAAACATGTACAAAAATATAAAACTATGTGTTTTATAGGGGGGAGTCGACATACGGCCATTCGGCATACCTTGGAAGTAGTCTCACATTGCTTGGTCGAGATACTAAAGGGGTCGACCCATAATTATCAAGTTTTGAAGTTAGTTGGCACTAGTCTCTCTCGACCGCACTGAATGGATCCAACTCTTGGCAACGCGATCTCTTAGCTACTAAGTCGACGACAGACTTTGTTGAGTGAATCCAACTCTTAGAAACACGATATTTCGACATATCGGCAAGCGTGAAACCGAGTAAGTAATTGGTTAGGCATAGGTAAAGATCGGTTGTTGTCTTGGCTTTCTACTTCTCGGCACTCTAGCTATGAGAAATAGGGTCACTTGACTCAATAGACAAAATTAGTTGGCAAGTAGATGAGCTCGGCTTTAGCAGTCAAGTTAGGTTGATACCTTGAATCCTATTAGCAATACCGTTACTAGCACTACCCCTACTCCTACTAACACCTCTAAAGGCACCATGCATACACCTAATAGCTCCCTTAGCAGAACCACCCTTACTCCCAGTAGCAAACTTAGCAGAACCACCCTTACTCCCAGTAGCAAACTTAGCAGAACCACCCCTACTCCCAATAGCAACAGTAGTAAAACCACTCTTACTCCCAGTAGCACCCCTAGCAGAACCACCCTTACTCCCAGTAGCAAACTTAGCAGAACCACCCCTACTCCCAATAGCAACCGTAGTAAAACCACTCCTACTCCCAGTAGCACCCCTAGCAGAACCACTCGTTCTATCAGTAATTCCCTTAGTAGAACCACCCTTACTACCAGCAATTCCCCTAGCAAAACTACCCATAATCCCAACATCACCCTCAGCAGCACCACCCTTATTTTAAGTAACCTCAGCATCACCCCCAACAACACCACCCTTACTACAAGTAGCCATAACATCACCCCCAACAACACTAACCTTACTCTAAGTAGCCCCCTTACCGACACCAACTTGCCTAACTACCAACATTACCATGATTAGAACTTCTCTTACCAGCCTCCACTAAGTTTCCAGTATACATTCTAACGTTGTGGCCAGCTTGATGACATCTCAAGTAAGTAATTAATGTTACTCGCTACTTAGTATTGCTTAAGGGTTAGGATAAAAGTGAAATGAATGTAAACAGAGTAGTATTTACGAGAGACAAATGTCTAGTGTATTAATGTTCAAAATACAAGGGTATTTATACTTGAGAATCTAGGGCAACATGCTTAAAAAGGAAAAGACAAAAAAGGTATTACTCTAAAGAAGTAATGTACAAGAATATAAAAGGGTAAAAATGAACATTAAAAAAAAGTAATGGTTGGTAGAGCAGATTTTACACGTAGTAATGATATATTGGTAAGGTCGTTGGAGGATGCGGACAAAAGTGTACGGTCAGTTTGCTTATCCGAGAGGCAGTAGCTAAAGATCAGTCCGGAATCTCTCTTGGCATTTCGGTAAGATTGATGTCATATAAGTGGTCGGTTCGGGAATGAATGTGAGAGAGCGAGGATTGGCAGTTGTCTCAATGATAGGAATTAGGTTACTGAGCTCGAGGACTAGAAAGCCTAGCAAAGCGAATTCTTTTGCCCTAATTGACTCCTGCTAAAGCCGAGTACTTCTTTGCCGAGTCACCCTTCATGCCTAGCTGAATAACTACCTATTTCTTTGAGATTGAGTGTCAAGAAATTGTATGCTAAGAAAACTACCAACCCTCATCCTCTCACATTCATTCTCGAACTGACCACTTACCTGGCTTCAATCTTGTCGAGATGACGAAGGAAACTCCAGACTAATCCTTAGCCACTCTTGCTCAGACAAGCAGCCTGCCCGTATACTTTTGTCCACATCCTCTAACAGCCTCACTAATGTAACATTACTATGTGTAGAATTTACTCCACTAACCATTACTTTTTTAGAATATTTATTTTTATCCTTTTGTATTCTTATACATTACTTTTTTAAGGTAATATCCTTTTTGTCTTTTCCTTTTTAGGCATATTGCCCTAAATTCTTGAATATAAATACCCTTGTATTTGTAGTTGTAAGAAAAATAGATTATCATTAATACACTTGAGTATTTTTCCTTCTTTGCGTAAACACTACTTGTTTACTATCAGCATTCACTCTTATCCTAATCTTTGAGCAAGGCTAGCTGGTAAGTAACCTCATTGGACCAATTCATATGTCATATTGAATTGTGCCGTGAGTCCTTGGAAGTTCCGTTGGTGCATCATATCCTCTAGAGCTGTTCGTGGGTTTTTACTTAATCTTCATTTACATTTGTCCTTTCGCCGATTCCTCATCACTTCCCTTTTCGAGTTTTCTGCAAGCTTAAAGCCATCCAATAACTAGCCTTGTATGTTCTTGGTAACAGTTCACATCACTCGGCATATTGTTTCTTGGGACACGATCTCCGAGTAATAGATAGTCAATCGGTTCAGCATGCAGAACAGATCGGCAAGGAGATACTCGGTTTTGGCAAGAGTCGATTGGAGTAAAAGAATCCTCCTTGCCAGGCTTTAAAGTCCTTAGGCTTGGCTACTGGTTGACCAACCCAATAGCTTGATTCTTGCCATTCCCTCTATGTTGGTTTGGATTTAGGATCAAATCCAACGATCTTCGATTAGCTCTCCTAGCTAAAAATGTTTGGCCATCCTGCCCTTAGCCCTCTTTCACATATGTTTGGTGGCTTGATCAATGTGTCGAGTGACTTTATCATAGATGTACAGAAGTGATCGTGCTCTAGCTTTTGCGTCAAGGTCCTCTTATGCGAATACAGGTATAGGGGTATAATTGAAGGGCAACTCGAGGTTGAAACCATAGACAACCTCAAAGGAGGTTTGCTTAATAGTGTCATGTACTATTCGATTGTAAGCAAATTCGACCACTGGCAAACAAACGTCCCAATTGGCCAAGTTCTTGCCTACTGTAGTTAGGAGTCATGATCCTAAAGTGCGATTAACCACCTCTGTTTGGCCGTCGATTTTAGGGTGATAGGAAGTACTGAATAGTAGCTTGGTCCCTATCTAACGCCACAAGGTCCTCTAGAAATGGCTCAAGAACTTTAAGTCTTTATCGGAGAGCACTTCTCGGTACTCCATATAACCATACAATCTCTTGCAAAAAAAGAGAAGTGATAGCTGAAGTGTCATTAGTCTTGGAACAAGGTATGAAGCGTGTCATCTCACTAAACTTATCTACAATAACCATTAGAGAATCTTTACTTCAAGTAGTTCGTGGTAGTCCGAGAGCCAAGTCCATGCTCAATTTAGTCTAGGGCTTTATCAAAACAAGTAATGGCATTGCTTTCCTCTTTTCAGCTTAGCACTTAGCCTTCTTATACACGGCACAGTTTTCGACAACTTGATACATATCTTGCCTCATTCTTGGTGTAAGTCCCACAATCAGTCCCTCAAGGTTTCGATCGGCTAAAAAATCCGATCAAGCTTAAATTATAAAGTAAAGCTATAAATATTAGTAAAACTGACCCCGTAAGTTTGAATTTACGAAAATAAGCAATAAAATAAAAGACTATAAAAATTCCAAATTTCAAGTATATGACTCGTCATTTATCGAAAATGCGTAAAATGCATTTCGATAATTAACGAATCGCTAGAGATAAATTATATATATACTAAAAATCATAAAATAACCTAAATAATATTGAGGAATATTTATTTGTACTATATATGAATTTATATGTAGGTATAAATATGCGTAATTACTTAAAATACGCGAAATGTGCTAAAATAATACTAAATACTTAAAGAAAATTCATAATTAATTAAGGAAAAATCAATAAAAATCAGGAATGATCCAGAATTGGGTCGTGGAAGCTGGGAAAAATAAGAAAAAATTTGGCCAATTAAATTAAGACAACACAAAAGCCAAAAATTAAGGGATAAGGCAATTGTAGTGTCCAATTTAATGCACAATAATTATCCTAAAGCTCTATAAATAGCAAGAAAAATCCAAAAGCTCATTTGGACAGTTAGAAATCAGAGAAAATTTGGGAGAGGCGAAAATTGAGAGGAAAATTAAAGTTAGAAAAAAAATAAGAAAAACTGTGTAATTAGAGCCTTTAAAGGGAATCCCCACCAAACAGCAGCTGAGAGTAGAAGGCCACCACCACCACATGGTGGTAGCAGCATCCAGGTTGGCCGACAAGGCCACGGCGACCAGTGGTGGCCGGAGCCACCCAAATCGGTAAGTCCAATTTCCAGCCCGATTTTTGTGTAATTTTGAAAAAATAGTAAATATTCTTAGAAAATTATGAATTTTGTTATTCTGGAATATTTTTGTATTTAGTTTTTAGGAAAAATATTATTTTGATAAAAATATGTCCCGTAATATATGGTCCTTAAAAAATCGTGCAAAACCAAGCATGTTTCGGTTTAGAAATAAATGACCTTAGGAGTGTAGTTTTGAACCCAAAATTTTTATGTAGACCACTTAGATGATATAGAACAGTGATATGAAGCCCCTTTTCAAAAATTAATTTTTGAAATTCTTAGATAATTTTTAGGCCTTAAAATGAGGCATAAAATGAGTAATTTAGGGTTAATAAAGTAATTAGATGGTTAATTACTGATTTAGTGAATAAGTACATGTTTTAAGATGTTGAAATCTGATGGAGTATGATACTTGTAGCATTTAGGGTGTTAGATGTAATTATTAGGTTAATTATGAAGTAAATAAGTAATATGGAAAAATAGTACATTTTAAGTTAATTTTGTAAATTAGGATAATTAGGTGCAAAATCTGATTTAAGATGAATTTACACATTTTGAAATGATAATTAATGTTGGGAGATAATAATTAGAGTAATAGAAATATTATAATTGTATTATATACATAATAGGTAATAATACATAATACATAATTATTGGAAATATAATAAATATAAAATATTAGGATAAAAATTGATATTATATAAATATTGGGGAGATATAATAAAACTAATAGAAAACTTGAATTTATGTAATTATATGAAAAGTGTAAAAATTTCTCATCTTAGAAGTGAATTCGGTACACTAATACAGATTTAAGTGTACTAGGTGAAATAAAATACTGACTAGGAGTAATGATGATATTTAGGAGATCGGAAAGTAATGTGATTAATTTCACATTATGAGTTAAAACGAATTTCTAGGGTTCGAGTATAAAACAATACTTAGAAATTGAATTAGAACCTAATTTAAGAATCGATGCGGAAACCAAACCCGAACCTAACCCCAAACTTAGAATATTGTAAAAGACTTAAGACCTAGATAATTAGGTATATTAAACCCTAAACAAAACATAACAATAAGCGTTATAGGATAAAATGAACCTATAATAGTTATATGAAAAAATGAAACCACATTTGTGTTATAGGGATGATCGGTGATGGCCTGAGCAAGTCGAACCTCGAGTGAGTGAGCGAGGAGTCGAGGTAAGTTGGGATTAATACGATGCTGCATTTTGGAGGCTTAAGATTATGCTTGGTTGTGCTTGTTAGATAGTTGGATGTGTGCATGTGCTTGATTATGGGTGATGTTATGATTCTGTTTGTTGCTTTAGCATGTATTGTATGATTTGTATGAAATGATTGATCACCCTAAACTGAACTTAATCAAATATACAACCAGTAATCATAATCGGACATGCATGGCAGCCCGTTAGGGGAACTTAGGACTCTCCGGCTAAATATCGACTTCTTCGAAAGGGATAGTGCAGGATTGCATAATGGTCCCTTCTTTATCCTTAGCCGAATTAAGTGACGGGAGAGGAGGTCGCGGCTAGAGTGAAGTCAGTGGTTCGAAGATAGTCGCGAAAGGAGTGAGATCTCTATTGCACAAGCCTGAGTTTGGTCGTGAGCTGTTACATTAATGGCAACTTCTCAACCTGGATTAGAGCAAGTGCAATTTCTCTAATCTCACGACGGGCCGGACAACGTTGTGCGATGGCATTTGCTTGCACATGCATTGCACCTAATAAGTTGATTGAGAACCTTATTGTGTTTATGGTATAGTTTTAAGTCCTCCATCCTAACTTACTGAGCTGTGGTTGCTCACATCCCTATAGACGTCATGCAGGTGCTGGCTAAGAAGCGGCAAATAACTACTCTGAAGCTAGTAACTGCTGGATCCTGGAGAGTGAGGAAAAACATTGAAGAATAAACACATATTTTTAAGGTCTAAGTTTTTATTCTAGAATTATTTTTCATTTCTGAATAATGTAATAACTAGGAAATATATTACAAAGAAATATTATAAACTTTAATTACAATAATTGAATTATAGTGTATATATATATATATTTCCTCACTTTCTTAGGTAAATGATCTATTTAAGTTATAAATTGTTTACTTCAAAGCGAGTTAGTCGTGGACGCCTTGTGTAAATTAGGTCTAAGGTAGTGGTTGTAAGGCCAACTTCTATCTTAGGATGGTTTACACGGCGGGGCTGTTACGACTTTGCCGCTTCGAGGCGTAACACTTGGCCAAAAGAATCAACTACCCAACAATTCATATGTTCTTTTCTCCCCAAAATGTTCGGATAGTCCTCTACTATGGGCTTCCCTTATTAGCAAATCCTATAGTGAACAAGTCGACATACATAATTTTCCTCCTCGACACAAGTATCTCTCTTCCATATGATACTCGTCTACTATCTTCCCATTAACATAACGCACAAGTATGAGTGCAAAGTGTGGATCCTCAGAATATTGCTCTTTGATACTCGCAAACCCAAACAGCTTGGTCTACAGTTCGGTTAAAAGCGTATATCTCCTTGAAAGAGTATCTGCAACTATGTTGCTCTTTCCTTACTTGTATTTAATCACAAAATTGAATCCCTTGAAGAATTCAACCCATCTTACCTATCGCTTCAACAACTTAGTTTAACTTCGAAGGTACCTTAGGGATTCATGGTCAGCATAGATGACAAACTCTCTTGGTAGTAAATAATGCTACTATACTTACAATGCTCGAATCAGCACCAACAGTTTTTTGTCATACATGGAGTAATTTAACCGAGGCCCCCTGAGCTTCTCACTACGGTAGGCAATTGGTCGACCTTCCTACAATAGGATAGTGCCTATTCCAATGCTTAATGTGTCACATTCTAGTTTAAATATTTTCTCGAAGTCAGGTAAGATAAGTACAAGGGTGGAGATCAACCTTTCATTTATCTCGGCAAAATTTCTCTCCTCCTTTTCTCTCCATCGAAAGTTGATCTTCTTCTTTTTGAATTCAATAAGTGATGCGGCGAAGGTGCAGCAATTCCCTATGAACCTCCTGTAAAATGAAGCCAGTCTACAAAAACTTCTCACATCGGCACAAAAAGTAAGAGTCAGCCATCAACAATTGCTCGGATCTTCTCATTATCTACTTGTAATCATCCTTCACTTACTACGTAGCTCAAGAATACCACTTCCTCCTGGTAAAAGCAGCACCTCTTGAGATTGCCGAATAATCTCTCGGCACGAAGGATATCTAAAACTGCTTCAACATGTTCACAGTGACTCATCATATCGGCATTGTAAACTAGGATGTCGTCAAAGTACACCATAACACACTTCCCTATTAGATGTCACGCTCCAAAGTGGTAAAGTCGTAACAATTCCATCGTACAAACCATTTTAAGACAGAAATTGACCATACAGTCATTACCTTAGACCTGATTTACACAAGACATCAACAACCAACCCGTTTTAAAGTAAACAGTTTATAATTGAAACATGATATCTACTTATGAACTTAAGAAAAATATATACTTATATTAAAATAATCTAAGTATATTTACAAGATTTAGCTACTTAATCATAATCTACCTAAGTAATTCGTAATCTAATACTAAAAGCTTTAAATATAAACTTAAACTTGAGAGTGTATCCGATCTTCAGTTTATATTCTCACTCCCCAAGATCCCACAGTTGTTAGCTCTAAGGTAATTGTAAGCCACTTTTTAGTTAGCACCTATAACAAAGGTTACAAGGATGTGAGCAACCACAATTTAGTAAGTTGAGATGGAGACTTAAGCCATACAACAAACACAAATAGGGTTATCAATTGAATCATTAGGTGCAATGCATGTTCAAACAAATGCCATCGCATAACGTTGTCCGGCCCGTCATGAGATTAGAGAAATTGCACCTGCTTTAATCCTGATTGAGGAGTTTCTGTTAATGTAACAACTCAAGACTAAACCTAAGCTTATGCAATGGAGACACCACTCCTCCTACGACTACCTTCGAACCATTGACTTCACCCTTACTGCGACCTCCTCTCCCATCACTTAGTTCAATTAAGGATGAAGAAAGGACCAATTATGCCATCCAGCACTATTCCTTTCAAAGGAGTCGGTATTTGGCCAAAGAATCTTAATATTCCCTTAATGGGTTGCTATGCATATCTGGTTTATGATTACAAGTTATATATTTGATTAGATCCAATTTAGGGTGATAAATCGTTTCATACAAATCATACAAATACAAGTCAGACAACATATCACCATCATAATTAGTAGCTCAGAACAAGCACATACATATAACCAACTATTTAACAGGCACAATCAAGTACAATTCAAGCCTTCAAGTACTACAAATTAATACTCTAAAATACAGCAATGTATTGATCTCAACTTACCCGGTATCCTTGGTCGCTCACTCAATCAACTACAGGTTGATTCGTCTTTGTGTGTCTTATAATATATAATATAAATGCGTTTTTAGTATCTATATTTTGATGATATGTATATGTATATATGCTTTAGGTTTTGATTTAACCTAATTATTCTTATATACACAATAGTTATTATTAATTCATCCTAAGTTAGTTTAGGGTTCGGTTTCCGAATCCGGTTCTGATTTAGGTTCTAAAACGGTTTCAATTAAGGATATTATATGTAAAGCCTAAAAATGCGATTCGAACATAAATATGAAATTCATCACATTAGGCTTGAGTATTCTAATTATCACTTTTAGTTCTAAATCAGTATTCTATTTTACCCGGTAAACTTAAATTATTATTAGTGTATCGAACTTACTCCCGATGTAAGAAAATTTTGCATTTTTAATTTAATTATCTAAATTTAAGTCTATTACCGGATTTTATATATATTCCTATTATTAGTATAATATCAATTTTTATTCTAACATTTTCTATTTATTATATTTCCAACTTTTGCATATTATGTATTATTACCTATTATGTATATAATACACATCTAATATTTCTATCTCTCTAAATATCATCTCCCAACATCACTTAACATCTCAAAATATCTAAATTCATTTAAAATCAGATTTTATACCTAATTACCCTAATTTGCAAAATTAACTTAAAATATATTACTTTTACCTATTACATATTTACTACATAATACTCTAATAATTCAATCTAACACTCTAAATGTTACAATTAGCATACTCTATTAGATTTCAATATCCTAAAATGTATAATTATGTATTAAATCAGTAATTAACCCAAAATTATCCTTTTTATGCATAATTTTAAAGCCAAAAAATTATCTAAAAATTTTGAAAATTTATTTTTGAAAAAGGGCTTCATAACACTGTTCTATAACCCCTAAGTAGTCTATAAAAAAATTTTAGGCTCAAAATTACACTCCTAAGGTAATTTATTTCTAAATCGAAACATACTTGGTTTTGCATGATTTATTAAGCACCATATATCACGGGACATATTTTTATCAAAATAATATTGTTTTCTAAAAACTATATAAAAAGATATTCTAGAATACTAAATTTCATAATTTTCTAAGTATATTTAACATTTTTAACAAAATATATAAAATCGGGGGAAAAATTATACTCACCAAAACTAGTAGCTTTGGCCATTGTTGGCTACCAAGGCCTTATTAACCACCTTAAGCGTTGTCACCACCGTGTGGTGGTGCTAGCTGTCTACTCCCAGGTGCTTGTCTGATTAGGGATCTCTTTTAAAGCCCTAAATGCACAGCTTTTTGCTAATTTTTTGAAAACCTTAATTTTATCTCAAATTTTCGACTCTCTCGATTTTCTACAATTCTAAACGTCCCAAATAAGCTTTTGTAAAATTTTAGGTATTTATAGAGGCCTTAGAGATTTTTTGTGCATTAAATTAATATGACATTTACCTTATCTATTCTTTTTCTCACTTTCTATTTATTGCAATTTAATTCGTTGCTTTTGTTTCTTCAATTCTAGATTGCCACACCCCACTTCTAGACATTTCCTTATTTTTCTATGTCGAGCCTGGAATTTCACCATCTCAGTTTTTTTTTTATAAAATTAGGTCTTCTTTAAACCAATCAGTATTAAACCCTACCCGTTTAATATTGATCCTCGACTAGGTTTGAAGAAAACCATTTTTTTCAACTTGAAAAGATTGGGAGTTGCTACTCGACTGGAGTTGGAAAAAAGGGATTGATTATAACTTAGCTACCGGTCTATCAATTAAAAAAAACCTATTTATAAATATGGCTTTTTGAAAACCAGAGATTTGAATTCAGGAGCTAATTTATTAAACTTTAAACGAGTACCATTTTTTAACTTTTTGAATTTAACTTCACTTTTCAAATATACCCTTTTTTTAATTTCTAAAAAAAAACAGCTAATCATGATACACGCGACTAAATTAATTAATTTACATAAATATTTAAAAATGAAAAAAAAATTTCCATATTTTAAGTTGCCCCGTGCTTGCATACTCGCTATTTGAGATCAAACTTCCATAGTTCGTTTTATGAAAACTTTAGTGGGTGGTTTTGTTTTAAAAAAAAACAATCAAGTTTACGTTTTACTCAATTTTGGTTTATTTAAGAAAATTTCTAAAAAGGTTCCTAAATTGAATTTTATTATTTCGAAATTCTAAACAATCTTAATTTGGAAAATGGTTGATTTATTTTTATTTCATTTTTGGAAAATCAACTTTTCTGAGTGACAAAATAATTTTATTTACTATCCTACCTATTTTATTTTGATTTCACTATGTCAACTTATTTATTTACTACTTATAATATTTTATCTAGTTTTATTAAACTAGTAAAAATAAAATAAAACAAAACAAAATTACCCTTTTCTTTTCTTTTTTTTTTTACTTTTTTTTCTTTTCCTTTCTTCTTTTTCTTTTCTTTGTGATTTGATTACACTTACATGGGATAAATAAATGAAACAAATAAATAAATAAATAAACAAATAAATAAATAAATAATGAAATCCGGTAAAGGTTCGGACCAAGGTGGAGAGCGCAGGTCGGGTCTTCAAATTTTGGGTAGGGTCGGACGCATGGATCGGGTCAGGTCGGATTCCATTATCTTTAATATAGTGGCAAATTGGGGTAAATTCCGACTATTTTGGTGGCCAAATCGAGAGGGTAAGCAGTTTTTTATGAGTTTTAGATTAGGAATGGAGGGGGTATAGAAAGAGTGTTGCGAGGTTTCAGGGTGGTTTGGATGGTGTTCGAACGCGGTGGCTGGCAATAGTGTCGTCGAGAGTTGCTGGAGTTCAAAGGGAAGTGTGATGTGGGGTTCTAAGTTGTGGGGAATTCAACCGTGGGTTTGGTTTGGGTTGAAGAGGGTTGGAAGTGGTGGTTCGAGGAGAGGGGGTAGGGCAGTTAGGGTTTCAGTGGTGGTTGTTTGGTAGTGTGGTTAGGAGTCACGGTGGAGGTTCAGAGTAGCTGGGTTGGGGTACCTAAGTTGTGGGTAGTCTCCCTAAAGTGGTGGTTCAGCTCAGGTTGGAGTGAAGAGAGAGAATCGAAGAGATATAGAATGGGTTAGAGAGAGAAAGTGATTGCAGGGAGAGAAAGGGGTTGTGTCGACCGATTCTGCTGGTTGTATGTGATTGTGTGTCCCTGTGGATGGTCCGTGAGCTCCAATTTATAGTCGAATTCAAAGCTCGGATCGAAATTAATGGGAATGGCTGAATTTTTAGTTTTTTCCCAATCTTTGAAGCTTGATTTTGATGCATAATCGAACGAACTTGGACGTGCTTTTTTTACTGATTCATAATAGGCTATGTCTAGTTTGCAATTTCGCCATTGATTTGGTGAAATTGCAACAAGAAAGGGTCAAAAAATCATGTTGAAGTGAGTAGTCCGAAGAGGAAAGTGCTGGAAATCTGGGAAAAATGAAGAAAGAAGGGGGAAAAAGAGGAGAATGAAGGGAAAAGGAAAGAAGGGGAGGGAAAAAGTGGGCTGACGTGGTGCCACATTAACCATGCCAGCCAACCTCGACGTGCTACGTGTCATTCCTGACACGTGGTAGCTGACGTGGCACACCATGGGATGCTATGTGGTTCTACGTCAGCAAGGTCGTCGAATCTGAGGATGCCACGTGTCAAGACACGTGGTGCAAGCGGATCTTGACACGTAACAATCTTTGATATGATTGAAAACAAAAAATAAGAAAAAGGCTTCCCTGCCTTTGCTAAGTTTCGAACCTAAGACCTCATACTCAATACTAATGTTATGTCTATATGCTTAACCGTCAGGTCGTTGGCTTGTGCCTTGTCTATATGTGTAATTGCACATATGGACTTAGTCAGCCTAACATGGCACCACGTCAACCATGCCAGCCAACCTCGACGTGCTACGTGTCATTCGTGACACGTGGCAACTGACGTGGTACACCATGGGATGCTACGTGGTGCTACGTCAGCAGGGCCGTTGAATCCGAGGATGCCATATGTCAAGACATGTGGCATAAGCTGATCCTGACACATAGCAATCCTTGATATGATTGAAAACAAAAAATAAGAAAAAGGCTTCCCTGCCTTTGCTAAGTTTCGAACCTAAGACCTCATGCTCAATACTAATGTTATGTCCATATGGTTAACCGTCAGGCCGTTGGCCTGTGCCTTGTCCATATGTGTAATTGTATATATAGACTTGGTCAGCCTGAACTAGATTTAAATCAAAACCCAAGTTTAACGGCCCAACTTCTAAACCAAAATTAAAATCTATCCTCATAACATGCTATTTTCTAAAATCTTTTACTTGACTAATTTTTTTTTAATTTCTAAATTTTTAAACTTCATTTTCTAACATTTTATCTTTTTAGGGTTTTTTTTTTTATTTCTTTTTTTTTTCTTATTATTGAATTTTTTTTTTGTATTTTTCTATGATCCTTATTTTTTGTAAATTTCTTAATTTTTTGGGTTTTTTTTTAATTCCTTATTTTTTTATTTTTTTCTAATTTAGGGCCTACTGAGAAAAGAAGAAAAGAAAAAAATAAAAAAAAACAAATAAAGTGGGCAAAAATTAAATATCTACAGCTGCCCATTTTTGTGGTAAAGTTTTTGTGGTAAAGTTTGAGCAAAACTTTACCACAAAGACCAAACAGACGCTATTTTTGCCCCTAAGATGATTAAATAGCTCTCCCAAAATCGATTTAGATGAAGAAATGAACCTTGGTTGTACTTCTCTAGGCTCACTAACTTAGGTGGGAGCGTCTCTCGAGGACTAGCAACCCTAAAATGGGATCGATCTAAAACCTAATTGTGCTTCACAAGGCTTACTAACTTAGGTGAGAGTATCTCTCGGGGACCAGCAACTCTAAAATGGGATTGATCTAAAACATGGTTGTGCCTTATTAGGCTCACTGACCTAAGCTGAAGCGTCTCTTGGGAATTAGCAACTCTAAACTGGAATCGATCTAAAACCTGGTTATGCCTCGCTAGGCTCGCTACCCTAGGCGGGAACATCTTTCGGGAACTAGCAACCCTAAAATAGGGAGTGATCTAAAACTTAGCTATGCCTCATAAGGCTCACTAACCTAGGCGGGAGTGTCTTTCGAGGACTAACAACCTTAAAATTGGTGGTAATGCTGTACTAATAGTAAACTATGAGGAGAAGTACCCTATAGGACTCAGTGAATAGAGGGAAAATGACGTATGGGCTTGCTTGAAAGAAATTTGGTGAATAAAGGGACCCTATGGATTGGAAAGATGAACCGAGTTAGGATCGTGTCTTCATAGGTTGGCCAATCACTAAATGCAGAAAGTAAATCCCTTATGGGTTGGTTAAAAAGATTGTTGGAAATAAAAATTAGTCAAAATGCAAGTGCAAGAAAAAATTGGTGTGTTAACACTGTATGGAAATACTTACCTGGTCTTTGTCAATAGCACCCAAACCGTCAAACCTTTTTGAAAAGCCCCCATTAGAAAATTACTAACTCTTGTTTTAGTCCTTTGTTATCAACCCGGATGTTCTTAACATACAACATTCGAGACTTTGCTAGTTCTTTTTGGAGAAGTCGTGGAAATTAGCCCAAGATAGGAAAACCACCTACTATTTTTGTCTCTCTGGAACTTTTATGAACCTACAAGCCTTATTCCCATCAACTGTGATTATTTACTTAAGTTTCGCATTCCCTTAAAAAACAGACAATAAAACTCTCCATTGAGAGGGATCAATCCGTAGTAAAGAATTTTAAAGAATTTTGTCAATTACCAATGTTCTAGATCTCATTCCTTAACTCCTCTTGTATTTGCAGTGTATGGGTTTGATTAGATGGGGTAAAGGGAATTAGACCTTTCCATGGAGAGGGTGATTATTCCAATGACGACAACAGCCAAGAATACCAAATTTGCTTGTAGATAATGAAAATTGGACCACAATGACATTCAAAATGACTAGCATTTTAGCATTTTGAGCAAAATTCCCACTGACTTCTTATGGATAGTATAATTTTACAATGTCGGCATTTATAGGGTCTCTCAAAACTGGACCATCCATTTGGGATAAAATCAAAGCCCCTCCTGATAAGACTCGCTTCATAACATAAGGACCTTCGTAATTGGGGGCTGTCACGCTCGAAGTGGTAGAGTCGTAACAGCCCCGCCGTATAAACTATTCTAAGATAGAAGTCAGCCTTACAACTGCTACTCTAGACCTAATCTACACAAGGTGTCCACGACTAACCCACTTTAAAGTAAACAGTTTGTAATTTAAATAAATCATTTACCTAAGTAAGAAAATATATATATACACTATAATTCAGTTATTACAATTAATGTTTACAATGTTTCATTGTAATATATTTCCTAGTTATTACATTATTCAAAAATGAAAAATTCTAAAATACAAGCTTAGACCTTAAAAATATATGTTTGTTCTTCAAATGTTTTTCCTCACCTCCCAGGATCTAGCAGTTGCTAGTTTCAGAGTAGTTAAAAGCTGCTTCTTAACCAGTACCTGCACGACGTTTATAGGGATGTAAGTAACCACAGCTCAGTAAGTTAAGATAGAGGACTTAAAACTATACCATAAACACAACAAGATTATCAACCAACTTATTAGGTGCAATACATGTTCAAGCAAATGCCATTGCATGACGTTGTCCGGCCTGTCGTGAGATTAGAGAAATTATACCCGCTCTAATCTAGGTTGAGGAGTTGCCGTTAATGCAACAGCTCACGACTAAACCCAAGCTTATGCAATGGAGACATCACTCCTCCCGCGACTACCTTTAAACCATTGACTTCACCCTCACCATGACCTCTTCACTTGTCACTTAGTTCAACTAAGGATAAAGAAGGGACCATTGTGCAATCCTGCGTTATTCCTTTCGAAAAGGTCGGTATTTGGACAAAGAATCCTAGGTTTCCCCTAATGGGTTGCTATGCAGGTTCAATTTGTGTTTACAAGTTATAACTTTGTTAAGTTCAATTTAGGGTGATCAATCATTTCATACAAATTATACAATACAAGCCAAAATAACAAATAGAATCATAGCATCACTTATAATCAAACACATGCACACAACCAACTATCTAACAAGCACAACCAAGTATAATCTCAAGCCTCCAAAATATAGCAACGTATTAATCCCAACTTACCTAGACTCCTCGCTCACTCACTCGAGGTCCAACTTGCTCAGGCCATCGCCGATCATCCCTATAACACAAACTTAGTTTTAGTTTTTTATATAACTATTATAGGTTGGTTTTATTCTATAACGCTTATTGTTATCTTTTGTTTAGGGTTTAATTTGTCCAATTGTCTAGGTTCTCAAATCTTTTACAATTATTCTAGGTTTGGGGCCAGGTTCAGGTTCAATTTCCGCATCGATTTCTAAATTTGGTTCTAGTTCAATTTCTAAGTACTGTTTTATTCCCGAACTCTAGAAACTCGTTTCAACTCATAATGTGAAATTAATCACATTACTTCCAGATATCCTAAATACCATCATTACCTCTAGTTAATATTTTATTCCACCCGGTACACTTAAATTGGTATTAATATACCGAATTTACTCTTGATGTGAAAATTTTTTACATTTTTCATATAATTACATAAATTCAAGATTTCTATTAGATTTATTATATATCCCTATTATTTATATAATATCAATTTTTATCTTAATATTTTCTATTTATTATATTTCCAATAATTGCATATTATGTACTATCACTTATCATGTATATAATACACATCTAATATTTCTATCACTCTAATTATCATCTCCCAACATCAATTATCATTTCAAAATGTATAAATTCATCCTAAATCAGATTTTACACCTAATTACCCTAATTTACAAAATTAACTTAAATTTACTATTTTTCCCTATTACTTATTTACTATATAATTAACCTAATAATTACATCTAACACCCTAAATGCTATAAGTATCATACTTCATCAGATTTCAACATCCTAAAACATATAATTATTCACTAAATCAGTAATTAACTATTTAATTACTTAATTAATCTTAAATTACTCATTTTATGCCTCATTTTAAGGCCTAAAAATTATCTAAAAATTTCAAAAATTAATTTTTGAAAACGGGCTTCATAGCACTGTTCTATATCATCTAAGTAGTCTATACAAAAATTTTAAGCTTAAAACTACACTCCTAAGGTCATTATTTCTAAACCAAAACATGTTTGGTTTTACATGATTTCTTAAGGACCATATATCATGGGATATGTTTTCATTAAAATAATATTTTTTCTAAAACTACATACAAAAATATTCCAGAATAACAAAATTAATAATTTTCTAAGAATATTTACTATTTTTACAAAATTACACAAAATCAAGTTGGAAATCGAACTCACCAGTCCAGGTGGTTCTGGCCACTGTCGGCCGCTATGGCCTTGTCGGACGGTCTAGGCGTTGCCACCACTATATGGTGGTGGTGGCTGTCCACTCCCAAGTGCTTGTCGGTGTGGGTTCTCCTCTAAGGCCCTAATTGCACAGTTTTCTTTTTTTTTTTTTTTTAACCTTAATTTTCTCTCAATTTTGCCTCTCTCTATTTTTCTCACTCTCCAAACTGACCAATGAGCTTCTGAAATTTTCTTACTATTTATAGAGCTTTAGGAAAATTATTGTGTATTAATTTGATTAGACAACTACCTTATTTTCTTCCAATTTGCCTTTTGTGTTGTTTTAATTTAATTGGCTAATTTTTTTCTTATTTTCCCCAGCTGCCACGACCTATATCTGGATCATTCCTTATTTTTTATGATTTTTCTTTATTTTTCCTTAATTAATTATCAATTTTCTTTAATTATTTAATAAGTTTTTAGCCAATTTAAGTAATTTCACGTATTTTTATCTACACGTAAATACATGTGGAGTACATGTGAACATTTCTAATTATTATTTAGGTCATGCTATAATTTTTAGTATACATATAATTTATCTCTAGTAATTTATTAGTTATTAGATTATACTTTTTGCCTTTTCAATAATTAACAATTATTATACTTAAAATTTGAAAATTTTATAGTCTCCTATTTTATTACTTATTTTCTTAAATTCAAATTTAAGGAATCATTTTTACTAATATTTTTAGCTCTACTTTATAATGTAAGCTCAATCGGATCTTTCAACCGATCAAAACCTCAAGTAACTGGTTGTGGGGCTTACAGGGGCAAATTTCCCTTTAGGGTCTTGTGCGTTGGGGAGAGCTTTTCTTAACACCAAATCTCCTTTTTTGAGGTTCTGGGGTCATACCCTTTTGTTAAAGGCCCAAGTCATCTTTTGTTGATAACATTGATTATGATACAGGGCTGTCAATCTCCTTTCATCAATCAAATTTAGCTATTCAATGTGTTTCTTTACCTAATGGACTTCATCCAAATAAGTTTCTGATAGTACCCTGAGCGATGGGATCTCGACCTCTACTGGTAATACTGCTTCAGTACCATATACTAAAGAGTATGGTGTTACCCCAATCGACGTTTCGATGGAAGTCCGATAAGCTATGAGTGTGAAAGGTAAGATCTCATGTCAGTCCTTATATATGACAACCATTTTTTCAATGATTTTTTTGAGGTTTTTGTTGGCTACTTCGATGACTCCATTCATTTAGGGTTGATAAGAAGTAGAGTTCCTGTGAATGATTCGGAACTACCAGCACAATTCTATCATAAGCTTATTATTGAGATTAGTGCTATTATCAGTGATGATTGTTTCAAGAGTCCCATACCGAGCTAAAATGCCTCTCTTGATAAACTTAACTATGACCCCTTTTGTAACACTTGAGTAAGACGATGCTTCGACCCATTTATTGAAGTAGTTGATGGCGACTAGTATAAAGCGATGTCCATTGGATGCTTTTGAAGTGATAGAGCCAATGATATTTATGCCCTACATTGAGAAAGGCCATGGTGCTGAGAGGGCGTTTAATTCTTAAAACAGGGCATTTATCTTATTTGCATAAACTTGGCATAAATGACAGTACCTAACATATTTGATTCAATTACTTTCCATTGTTGACTAATAATACGCTAAAAAAGTAATATACAAGAATACAAAAAGGTAAAAATGAATATTTCAAAAAAGTAATGGTTAATGGAGCAAATTCTACATATGGTCTTGTATACGTGGCAGTGATACATAGGTGATGTTGTTAGAGGATGTAGGCAAAAAGGTATGATCAGGTTGCTTGTTTGAGCAACGGTGGCCAAGGATCGGTCTGGAATCTCTCTTGGCACCTCAACAAGATTGAAGCTAGGTAAGTGGTTGGTTCGAGAATAAATGCAAGAGTGAAGATTGGTAGTTGTCTCAGCATACTGTTTCTCAGCACACGATCTCTAAGAAATAGGCAATCATTCGACTCAGCATGGAAAATGGGTCGATAAGGAGATATTCAACTTCGAGAAGAGTCGGTTGGAGCAGAAGAATTTACCTTGCTAAGCCTTCCAGTCCTCAAGCTCTACTGCGGATCAAAAGCCCTGTAACTTGATTCCTATCAGGATGTGTTTCGGATTAATTTTAAGTGAATTGATAATTATATATATAATATATTAATATTTATCACTTATTTGTTACTTACATGCACATATTCCATATACATATCACGTGTAACACGTATTTGTACTCATATAGTAATGCTTCTAACATATATTTTATTTTTAGGATATATTTCTTAATTATTTTTTTGAATTCAACACATAATAGATACAATTAAGTAATTTAGGGTTAATTTATAAGTATAATTATTATTTATACCGGGTATACTCATAAAAATACACGTATATTTATATAGTAAATTATACTATATTATCTCATTTTATAGCTCAATTAACTTATCTTTAAGTTCTTATTACATTTTAAGCTCAATTTTAGCGGTTCTGAACAATTTGGTACTATATTAAATTATTATACTTATAGCGGCAAAATTAGGATTTTGGGTCAATATTTTCAAAATCTAACTTCACTGAGTCACTTCGACTAACTTTTCTATCTTAGTCAAAAAATTTGGATGCAATTGAATAACTTTTTCCTAAAGACCCTAAATCTAGACTTGATTATTCTAAATACAATTTTAGGGGCTTATACAAGTCAGACCAAGTTGTGGGTCGAATTTGGTTACATGGGTTGGACTCCATAGGTCAAGATATGGGTTATAAGGGGAAGTGAACAACAACTGTCAACGGGCTTCACTTGGCGACTTCCAAAAGGTTTTTCCAAGTGGTAATCCTAGTTTTATGTGAAACTCATTGACAAGAATTTGAATGAGGGTGGCATTTCAGTCAACAGTGGTGTTTTAGTGTTCATCAGAATTGGGTAGCGGTTGGTTGGTGTGAGAGGGAAAGGTTGATTGGGACTTGTTGTGGTGGAGTTGAGAATGGTCATTGAGATGGGGGTTCTGTTGCAACATGTGTCTCTATACATGTGTGTGCGAGTCATGTAATGGTCGTGTGTACATGGGGTTGCGTACATGGGTCGAGCGTGGGTTATGTTGGTAGATTTTAGGGTTGTGTGTTATTGGTTTAGTATGAAGGAATGGTTAGAAGGGTATTTTTACACTTAGGAGTAGGTTAAGTGAGAGGATAGTTCTATGCAAAAGGATGGGTATCGATGGTAGAGAGGGCTGATGCATCGTGAATATGGCTGTTGGTGGCTGCATTTGCCGTTGTGTTGGGCATGTGTATTAGTTTGTACCATCAGTATTATGAGTTGGTGTATTGGGGAGTGTAATTTCTTGGCCATAGGTTACCTAGAGTGCTGAAGATAAATAGTAGGTTGCTTTATCATGAGATTGAATGTTGAGTCAAAGTTATGCTCTCAACATGTTATTGGTTGCTGTATTATGTTTCTTGTTTCTCCTCATGGCTAATTAGATAATCCTCCCTTTAACTTGATTATATCAAATCTTTATTTAGTGAATATTAGTACAAACTTTGTAGGATTTTTTCATTTTGATAATGATTTTGCAAACTTTAAACCTAATTCATAAAAGATTACTAAAGAGTGGAGTAAATCCATTAAAGGTTGGAGCTCTAGAAGCCTAATCATGTCCTTCCTCCATGCCCATGTTTGTTTACTGGAGAAGAAAGTTCTCACATGCTAGGTACAAGTTTCAGTAAAGCAAAAAACTTTTGTGTACGTAATGTTTAGCTTGAACATGTAACCTCCTAATCGTTCTTAAGTATGCCTACTGACTAAGCTATGTTCAATTTCTCATTGTATTGTGCATTTTAATTATATTTAGCTTTTCTAAACTGCCCAATCTTTAAATTTGCTTTCAAACCTAAGCCTAAGTTACTCTAACTTGTTTTAAAATTACCTAAACACATTAAAATGACCCTAAAATATACATGCTAAAGATTCTTAACACCATTTTTATATTTAATAAATTCAGAGTCTTATCTTAGTTAATCCAATTGGAATTATTTTTATTTGGACAAAAGTCCATTTTATGAGCCCAAATATTTTACTAGACTATTTTTCTAACAAAGCTTAAAGACTTCAAATTTTATTAAATTGCATGTATATTTTTAACTATTACCCGATACAACCTTAAATGACTAATTGACTTAACTTAGATACTAATGATACTTTGTATTTTTTTCCCCTTTTCAATTTTTTTTTTTTGTATTTTTTCATTTTTTTCAACTTTTTGTATTTTTAATATTTTTTGTATTTTTTTTAATAAACTTAGTCCAAAATAGAAAATAAGGGGCAAAATGAGGCATTTACACATAGCATTCGATGATGTTCCGGTGTACCTATAGTACAAGTATGACTACAGCAAGGAGAGGGCATATGAGGTGATAATAAATATTGATCTTCGACCTCCATGTATGAGTTGCCCTATGACTATATTTGAGAATGAGGAGGATGGGATTGAAATATTTTTTGAGACTAAGGAGCAACAAATGGATTAGCCATTTGGCGGTTCTAAGCCATTGGGCTCAAGTAAGCCCTTAGACCCAATAAGCCTAATTTTTCACTATACATTTTCGTAAAGATACAGATGAATGAGGGAACTTATGAGTATATTGCAACGCGAGCTATGCTTAGAAGATGGGGGAGGGGTACAGTACTCTCAACAGGCACCTGAGATAAAAGCATCCCAGGGAGATTGGGATAGACAAGAGGTAATAATAAATCACACGAGGCAATGATTCGTTTGCACAAGTGTTAATGAGGTAGGATTAGGAGAAGCGTAAGTACATTCTTGCATAGTGCCTCGTTAACATGCACTTATCCTTTAACATAAGTGCGTCAAAGTGGTAAAGTTCATATGAGTAGGAGACATTCAACCTCAACATATGCCAGGTAAGCTATAGCACGCTAAGCAAAGTTATGTAGAAGCTCTACCACAAAGGTAAATAGGAGCTCGTAGGTAAGTTCGCTTTACTCGATACGTAAGTGTCTATATGTGCCAACATATGAATAGATCTTTTCTATAACAATTTATACATAGACATAATTGTTCATGGGATTAAACATAATTGGCAACAAAGTAAAAGATTGTTAGCATTGAGGGTATTTAATGATTGCCACACGATGCAAAATATTTGTAAAATTATTATTGCGATTCTAAATGAGTACGACTTAACCAAGAAAATTTTTATATTGGATTTGAAAATACAAGTGTAAACATGGCGTCCATAGTGGATTTGCAAAACCTTTTGTTAATTGATGCTGGTAGGGGGATAGATATTTTTTCATATATGTTGTACATGTCATATTTTTAACTTGTGTGTCAAAGATAGTATTGTAGCTTTGCAGGACAAGATGGCCCTAATAAAAAATATGGTGAAGATAATAACGGAGATACCATTCCAACACAAGAAGTAAAGAAACTTCCACATGGAAAATGGGAAGAGACTTCGAAAATTTACGATGGATGTGAAACATTATTGAAACTTGATGTATAAGTTGTTGCATATCATCATACCATACGACAAATTGCCATGTGCCTTTGCAATGTATAACTTATGTAAGGTTGAAATTCACCCCAACGACTGGCATATATGTATCCAATTATTAAAGGTTTTCAAAATTTTTTATGATGCAACTAAGACTTTCTCTCAAGTATATAGGCCCAACGTCTATCTGTTCGTGATGTCAGCGGTCAATATTCTTAGCGTACTACTTAAAGCGCACAAAGACCCCAACCTGCATAACTGTGTGCTTAATATAGCGTTGAAGTGGTTATCTTATTATAAAGAAATTTCCCGTATTTATTTTATTAGAACCACATTTTAAAACTAAACTGCTATAAATGTATTTGAAAACATATTACAATTATGTTGATCTTATAACGGATTAACAAGATATGTACAGCTTAAAAGCACAATAAGAGGTTTCAGCAGTAACAACTGACCTGGAGAAGCATTTCACACTTAATAATGTTAATATTGTGGCCAGTCATCGGTCTCTTAATCACTACCCCCTATGGAACATCGTTATTCATTCGTGGGTGAACAATTGTTGGTGTAGAAATTAAACTAACAATGATATGGGGGGCTAATGTACAAGCTACAACATTACATGAATATGAACTTTAAGTTCTTTAAAAGTATCTCTATCAAAGAGTTCGACATCTTGGAGTAGTGGCAAAAGTATGTAAGGGACTACTCAATCTTATCTCGAATCGCCTAATAAGTATTTGCCACTCCCACATCAATTGTAATCGTTGACCAAACGTTCAATACACTAGGCCTTATCCTCAACGATCGGCAAGCCTCCCTTTTTGTCGTCAACATCAAGATAAGCTCTTACATAGAAAATCGGTACAAGGCGACCTATAAACAACAAGAACCATACGGTATGTTGAACGAAGAAGACGAGTGCTTTAGTGATTGGAACAAATTGGATGGAAGTCTAAGCTTGAGCACGGGTTTCACTCTTGAACATGCACCGTCAATACAAGGTCATATGTAGTAAGTACTAACATTCTTCTCTCTTTTTTCTTTTTTAGCCTTAAAAATGTTTTGTAATCTAAAAAAATTGTTTTTGCAATTACATAAAGAAAAAAACCTAAATGGTACAATTTTTTGAAAAGTAGTAATACAATATTAGGCTTCTCAAATCTTACCAACGAAAATTATTTTTCTTCAAAAAAATGTAAATAGATAATGACGTATACTTGGCCTTTTTTTACCTAATTTAAAATTGATTGACACACTAAAAGTTTTCTAAAAAATCATATTGTATTACGACAATTTGATTTCGATTTACGGATACGTAAGCACCTTTGAGGCTATCTTAAAATCCTTAAAATTAACAAAAAAAAAATTTCTTCTACTGCACTACCCTTAATTTCTCTAGGAGTGAATTGTTTAAGGGCTTTTCTGTTACATTATTGTATGGCATTGTAATTTTTATTTCTATTTAGTAATTGTACGTCGATTGGAGTTATAATATTTTATAACTTATCATCACAAATTATAGTTAATACACATGTTATAATTTATTTCTTTGCACATTCTCTTGCTTTGCTTAACATTACCTAATATTTAATATTAACATAACATTACACTTACACGATCCAAATCAATTATTTCGGAATCGAATGAAATTTGAACTAAACATAATGTTGAATTATTCACTCATCACTACATGTAATGTACTTGTAAATTGTTATAATAATTTGGGGAAAAAATTGAAACACTAGAGAAGGCAAAAAATTATTTACATTAGTTTACGGTAATGAGAGGAAAAAAATTGAAAGAAACTAAAAAAAAAATAGCAAACGATTCAAGGGTCGATTAGGCTCGGCACTTAGGTCTACCTTGACTTGCTTATTCGGGTTTTAAATAGGGTTTCAATTAGGGATTGTGTCAGGGGATCACCGGTGGCATTGATTGGGTTATAATCGGGGCTTCGTCGTGTTAAGGTTTGTATGTAATTTGGGGATTAGGGTTTTTGAGTGAGAGAGACTAGATAATGTATCTTAATTTGAATCACCAATACGTTTTTACTTTGTAGGTTTTGTGTTGGGTACTTTTTTATTTTAGGTATTTCTTTGTATTTTTTTTCCTTTTCCATGGCAATTAATTGAAGTGTCATGTTTGGGTGTTAACACAAAGCTACATTAACTTCCACCTATCCTTCTAACGACCACATAAGCTTCAGTTAACACCGTCGTAACTGCTCCATTATAGAGTCTTTTATTTAACCATGCACCAAAATGTTTTATCCTTTATTTGATCATTTTAAAATGTTGGTATTTTATTTGAATTTACTCTCGAATGTTAATGACCTTCGATATAATTTTTCCATTTTACATACCAAATGCTTCATCATAGGCATAGTGGGGATAGGACATTTGAAATTGATTCATCCGAGCTACAAGCGTTTTGGTTTGGTACAACTTTCATCTCTCACCATTCAAAATTTTCAACAATTTAATGTGAAATAACTGTATTAGTTGTATAGTGGAGGGGTATAGTAAAAGTGGTCCCATATGTCTTGTGCTACACTAACTTCAGGGCAATGACATGAAATAACATATAAAGATAACTAAGAGCAAGATATAGGAAGGAAAAGCGGACAATTTTAGAGAGTTCATATGCATGTATGATGGCTAAAGAAGCTAAATAATATCAATCCAGCTACTCTTGAGAAGAGGAGGTATATTCTTTGTTTGGAGCTTAGTTTTATCTTTCATGATAGTAATTTATTGATACAATGTGACTTATCTTAATTTATAAGTTATCTCAAACAAGGAGGAACTCTTCAATGTTAGAGTTTAATCATTAACGACATTCGTTAAATCATGCTAATGATTAACAACAAGGTAAGTCATCCTATTGATGGTTTCTTTCTTCTATAGGCTCCTTTTGCATTTAAAGTCTTCTATGCCAGTGCATAAGCTCGACATTTATTGTATTTTTTTTCTTTTTATTTATTTATTATTATTTTTCTTAGAAGAGGAGCAAAACGTAGGCATCTACATCTTAAATCCAATAGCATTTTCATTAACTACGAGAACATTGATACCTTGAGTTTACATGAGTACTTATATAAGATGACTAAATTGATTTAATCAAAAGCTTTATATAGAACCCTAAAGCATACTTTAGTTACATAAGCTTTTAAATAGTTGATGGTGCATATGCTTGAGCTACTGGACATATCTTATACTTGGATCATCACTTTGGTTTTATATTCTTTCATTGTCATAAAATGGACTTAAAAGTGATTTGGACTATCAATCAAGCAAATTTAAGAATAAAGCCATAAGAATTACTCGAATTTTCAATTTTTTTTATTTTAGTATCTAAATTTTAAACTTGTTCATTTTAGTATTCAAACTTTTAAATAAGATAAATTAGTTTTTCTATTATAAGGACCGTTATAAATCATATTTATTTGTTTTATTTTAAAATGTTGAAGTACCAAAATGAAATACAAAATAAAGTTTGGCCATTAAAATGGAAATAAAATGAATGTTGATATACTTATGTTATTATTCTATCATTTTATAATAATGGCTGTTATAACGGAAATATCGATTTGTCTTATTTGAAAAGTTATGGTACTAAAATGAATAAGCGTAAAATTTAGGTACTAAAACGAAAAAATAAAAAAAGTTCAAGTATCCATATTGGTTTTATCTCCGCAAATTTATGAAGATTTAAAAGTTGAAGGAGAACTATTTTATAAAATTGAAGGGGGTATTGAATAGATCTTACCAACTTTAAATCTTATCATTTTCTTTATGTTATTTACGTAAAATTTGTTCGATAAGTATGGATTGAATGTCAGTCACAAAAACAGAGAAGAAGATAAGACAACATAAAGATATATGTAAGTTTGAAATTGAGTTCCAACTACCATGGTTTGCTCTCTACTCTTCCAACTTGTAGGCCACTAGCTATTACCTACAATTCTAAAAGCTCTCAGGAAGTTATACTCTCCAGTCTCCTCTAATGTCATACAGAAGTTACAAAATATATATCTCTCTACCAATCGCATATAAAATATAAGTTAATCTCTTATGATTCCTCATAAAAGTCGTCCTTTACGTTAGACAGCAAGTTAATCTAACAACTTTAAATACGACTCAACATTAGTGATTATACATGCTTGGAGTCGCAAATGCATATAACATTTACGCAGGATGTGTCCATTTCACATGATGTTAGAGGAATGATGCTCTGAATTTGAGAAAGCTTTGGGGAAAAGGAATAGTTAATTTCAATACGCTCATGCTAGTGAGATAAGCGAAGGTAGATAAAAGGTTAAACTTCGATATTTTAATGAATGAAGAAGAATAGCTTCAATCTAGAAGATTCTAAGCTTCGTATCTTAAGAGTGATCTTCGAGTTATGAAACTTGACATTTGCGTTGAGTTATTGGTAATGCAACTTTTTAATGGTTAAAATAAAGATGATCATTAAAAATACAAATAGAATGCTCTATATATATAAAGAAAATTATATATTGAAATGTGAACGTTTCTATATTTAATGTGTTACATTACCAAAATCTAGTGGCATTACACAAGAATCATAATATTTACCCCACTTTATATAACATTCATCTTTGATTTGAACAGTAAAAAATTTCATCTTCTGTACAAACTTGACTCAAAACATTTATGTGATTTTTCCTTTAAATATCATTATTACAAAAGAGATTGTCTAATTAAGATCCAATAAGTAAATCTTTGAGAAGTAGGACAACACAAAATACTTTTCTCTTACTATTCCAACACTAAACTTCAATTCAGCAAGTCTTTTATTTTTCCAAAGAACTAGTTAAAGAGCCTACTGTTCGAATAAAAGTTTCAATAATTATTAAAATTCTTTTGGAAGCGTATAATCTCATGTTTATATGTATTATAGGAAAAAACACATTAAAAATTATTTAAGCAATATAAGGACCTAAAAATGAATGAATCTTTATGTATGATTTATTGAATATTTAATGGGAGACAACGAATACACAAAATAAAAATCCTATTTCTCTCTCTTTCTCCCATTAACGTATTTTTATAACCAAATTATAGAAGATACGTAATTTTCACATAAAAAATAACTTAAGATGAATTACTAAATAATATCTTATTTTGAAATTATTTAAACAATTCAAAATAATTTACTATAATAGAATATAAAAAGCAAAAACTTTTGAAATTATATATTATAATATGATATGATATGATAATGAATTATAGAAATGAATTAATGATATCATAAAAAATGAGATGCAAAAAATAAAAGAGCTTCTAAGACTATGATATGATATGATAAAAAATTATGAAAATGCATTAATGATATTGTTGACAGTAAATTTTCGTCAAAGATTAAAATCTAATTACTAACTTGAAGCTTAAGCGTTTGAATTTGGATTACAAGCAAGAGTACCTACAAAAAAACATGCCACTGTTGGGTTAGCACTTAGACATGTTCAAGTCAATATCTAAAGAAGAAGGAGCAAGGTAATGAGTAAAGTAGTCAGGTTGAGGTAAGTTATATCTTCAAAAATATCTTTTTGAGTCGACATCTTCCTAATCAAGTGTCATCCTAAATAGGGCAGTGTATCCAATTGAATAAATACATATTTTTAGAAGTCAAAGTGTATCTTATATAAAGGTTTGTCTTATATGAGTGAGTTTGTATTTGTGCTAACTTGGTTAGAGAGTCAAGATCTACATGAGCTTGGAGGAGCTCTTAATAGGATAAGCATGGGGTTAGAGACAGTCTCACAAGGAGTAGCGCAAAGTTCCTAAATGGAGACCTGGGATATCTTGAGAGAAACTATTTAAGTTAGATAGGTTAGGTCTTTGTAGGTTGGGAAGAGCTCTCTAAGAAACAATGCTTTATGATGACCTAACTTAGGGCAAATCTGATTGAGTCGGGCAGATCAACTCACTTAAAGGTGGTAGAGGGTTCAAAAATAGATAAATGCCATAAGCTTAACCCTTGAGCAAGTCAAGTGAGCCCTTAAGCTGACCTGGTATCAAGTTAGGTTGCCTAGTTGGGTTAAGCCTACATCAATCTGTGCCTTCTTGTACGGTTTTGACAGTAAGAGTGGTGTTGGATTAAGCCTAAGAGCCTTAACTCAAAATTGACTATCAATAGATGGCATAAAAAGATGAGAAGAAAAAAGCTTTCGAAACTATATGTTATAATATGAAGTATCAAGTTTGAGTTGTTATGTGAAAACATTGTAAACTTTCATCTAAAATTTGATTCTCAAAATTGTGTTGATGTTTTTCATAAACTTGCATTTAAATACTTAAAATTTTATAGTTAGATGCAATGAGAACAAAAAGACTGGATATAAAATCTGTGTTAAATTAGATTCGTTTATGAAATGTTTCTATTAGAAACTTTATTGATATTGTATATTTCATTTTAGAAGATTCCTTAATTTAAAAATATTGGTTTATTTTATGAATAACAAATTAGACTTATTTTAGAAGGGTAAAATACATGTTTACAAACTTTAGAAAAAAAATTACATAATTATAAATTATATAAAAAAAAATACCAAAATATCGATTTTATGTTACATTTTAAAAATACGACATTATTATTTATATTAGTGTCGTATCTTCAAGATGTGATATATTTACGATACATAAAAAGTTAATGTTGCATTTTCAAAACATGACATAACTATTTATACTAATGTTGTATTTTCAAAATACGATATATGTATTATACAAGTGTTGCATTTTAAAAATGCGATATAAATATAAATAGATATATCGCATTTTAAAAATATTACATAAGCTTGATATTTTGATAATTATTTTTATATAATTTCTATTTTTTTTTTCTTATTTTGACTATAAACAAGTAATTTTCTCCCATTTAAAATTACTTAAATAGATGTAACCTAATGTTAGAGCGTATATTTCTTTTTCTCTTTCCGCGTAAACGCAATTCAAAGTAAAACCTAAAGTAGCAGAAAAAGAAAAATCAAAGAAATTACTTTATAATAAATTCCTATAGCGAGTATAGATACTATTGTCTTTTAACTCATTGTGTATAATTTCGTATCCCTCTCCTGATTTGTACGATCCACCCAGAAAACCATCTTCTCATAGAAAATGAATCGTTATTTTATTCCATTTTTAACTCGAATCATCCCTAAGAGGAGTACTTACTTTTTTTTTTTTTTTTCAATTGTACTAGGCTTGTTTAGATAAAAACTACCATACACTTGTATATCGGTCCACGAGCCCAAACACTTCGAACTTAACCAGCTAGGGTTTCCAAGTTGGTGATATCTGGATCCCTATATAAACCCTATTTTATTGTTCTCTGGGAAATAGCCGTCAGTTTTCTTGTTTCAATTATCGTCACAATTATATATATATATATACATGTATATATGTTTAGTTTAGGGCTATGATTGGTGGTAGGGTTTGGAGGTTCCAAATAGGAGTTTTGGCGATCTTTATAGCACGAAGCACACCCCGGGCTTCTCTGAATTTGTCTAGGTGATGAAAAAAGCCCCAATGCTCGTGCTAAAACGCTGCCGTTCGTGTTGCAGTTTAGCTTCAACCTCTTTCTCATGGCTGATCTGTGTCTAATCAACGGCCACATTCGCTCTTCAGTAAAATATAAATCAAAGATCACTTCTTTATGCTCTTTTTTACCCAGTGATTCGTTTTTATGGGATTGTTTTGTTTTGTGCAATAATCAATTTGTTGTTTTTCAATTGGCAATGATTATAAATTATCCGCGCTTCTGAGGATCAATCGATGAAGCATAAAAAAATAATGGTTGAATTTCTTAATATGAGCCAATCAAAGATCTAACTTTTATTAAATTCCAGAAAACATCTACTTTTGATTTTTTAATTTTACTTATTTATTGTTAATCTGGCAGGGATGATGAATTCACAGATTTAAATGCCAGTTCTGCTTCAGAAGGTTCATGATTGATAGAGCTGTATTATTATTCTGAGCCTTAATGGATAAAAAAAAATGTTTTTGTAATTTCCTTTTCTTTTCGTTTTTATTGTTCCGTGAGAGATCTAGGTCTAAAGATTCAAGCCTTATGCTATATCTATGATGATATATCCATGTTTATGAGGTGAAGATCACCCCAAGTCCCTGTTTACCGGGAGAACCTACTTGGGGTTCTTCGTTGTAATGAAATTACTGGATTGTCTGAGATTTTTCTGTATTTTGTTTTCTTAGAAAATTTTGATCCTTTTGCTGCTAATATTGTTTCTGAAAAATTGTTGTTTTTTTATGAACTATAAAACTTTTGCCGGGATGATATAATCCTCTTTGTGGAGGTATAGAGGAGCCAAGTCCCTGTTCTACAGGGAGAACCTACTTGGTTAAGCTACATTTCATATGACATTACAGGATTTAGCTGAGGCATTCTTGATATCGACCGATTTCTCAGTGTCGTGCGACATGTTTCGTCAGAAGAACTTATCTTAACGTGGTTTTTGAATGATCTGTTTGAGTGCGTTTAATGTCTTTAATAGTGCAATTGAGTTGCATAGGAAGACTTGCAATTGAGTTGCATAGGAAGACACGGTCATACCATTGAGTAGCTTTCCTTGTTTCACGTGAGTTTTATCTAAACTCTTTGTCTTTACATTGGGCATGGAGTCTGAAAAACTCACAAATCAATATGTTGTCTATCAGCTTCATCTCTCGGATAATTAACGGGTTTGGAGTTAAATAACAGCATGACAAGGGACGGTATTGGGTCCCTCCATTGCCGAGACACCTTTGTATTCAAGTTTTCCAACTTCTTTGTATCCTCGTTGCGGTCTCCTAATTTATGGTCGGAATTGAAATTATAATTTGTTCACTGCAAGAGAATCAGCATCCTGCCTTTATTACTTTTAGAATGGTTATTTCATTCTTTCCATCTTACTATAGATAAGGAACTTGTGTTTTTTTTGCCCCTTCACAATAGGAATGTGATCCCACGGAATATAACTGTTGTTGCAAAAATGTTCTGAGTTATAAAACAAAATAATTCTAAAGGGAATTGCTATTCCTTTTTAACCTTATTCTACATTGGGGAACCAAACTCAATTGAAGCTTAGGGCACTGTTATGTTAACCAAGTAATAGTTCAAGCTGTTTTTCAAGCTTATACATTGCTACTGAGTACTTTGTCTGTCATTTGAAATATGGAGTAGGAGATAATTGGATTTAATGATTCAATGTTGATCTTGATACAAATTCTGAAAGTCAACGAGGCGAAAGCATTACCTTGTTTTATGTCTTTTGAGTTTTGCTTTCCTTTTGGTTATACTGTTATGGTAAGAAGATGTGTCTTTTATCATATGAAATCTTACATATATTGTCATTTGACTCTTTCTTACACGAATACGTTTGAGTTATAGTTGTAGCATTCTCAAGTCTCTTATGGCATTAAGTGGATGCAGGTGTATTGGTTATTATGGGTTCTCAAAATACCATCTCATGTTAAGAGTGGTGTTGGTGCACTTGCGGAATCTAATGTGTTTTTAATGTACGATATGAACGATGATGGATGATGGACCACAGTTTTCGAATTAAGTGTTTTTAAAACTTGTTAAGTGGTGCCGTTAGTTTGGCTTAGTGATGTATCCTCTCTACTCAACTGTTATAAATAAAGCCTATGAGAAGCCAACGAAGATGCTTGTTTTTGGAATTATCTGCTGAGTTTCCCATTGATTCAATTTTGTTGAAAGCGACATCTTTTACAGGGGCTGGAGTTTGGCTCTTTGGCTCCCATGATATAATGCCTTGGAGATGAATGCAGCACCCTATACCAACATCCTGTACCTTTTTTCACTCATACGTTTGTTACTGATCTGCGTGTAACAAATCTTTTGAGAAAGGTTTACATTCAATCATTTTGTTATGTCTTTTGTGCTTATTTTTTGGGATTTGATTGGGACATTATGAACAGTATTTCAGGCAACTTCCCTGTTTCATTGATAGCAAGGGCGGTGTTTAACTGTTCGTAAATTGGTATCTTTTGCTCTTCAGACTTGCTGAGATTACTCTCTGAAGCTGGTCTAGTAAGCTCAAGTACATTGGTTACTTTTGCCCAAATACTAGCTAGATATATTTTGCAGCTTTTGATTTTTATGATAATTTATAGGAATGTAAATATCCGATCAATTCGGCAATTGGGAATATGTTCATGGTCTGAATCGGCTTGGTTTTTGGATTAAGCTGCGTCTGAAATGTTTCTGTTTAAATTTTTGTTGTCTTGTAGTCCTTTTAACGAGGTTTTGAACTGAATCACATTTATTAAGCATCCAAAATAACATCAGCGATCACTGGGAATTTCAACCAAACGTTGATATTTAAACTTCGGAATTCTATTTTAAGAATATAATTTTTATATATGATGACGTTGCATCTTTGATGATAACAGCGTGCAAAAATGAGTGATTATTGTGTATAATGAGTGGATGGTAGATGGCCAGTGTGAAATAAGAGATTATAAAAGGGAATAGGTAAATAGGGCAGATGATAAATAAGAAAATGTAAAAAAATTATGTATCCTTCATTCATATTAAGAAGCAATTCTGCTTGGATTTGCGCAGTTTTGTTTGGTTTCTCTTATCTATTCAAATTCTATTCAAGCAGAATCGTGAATAATCGTATATTTGGAAATTGGATTTTTCTTTTCATTTTTCTCTTTTGCCAACCGTGAAAATTGTATTTTACTGTTGGTTCTTGGTTAAATTCGGTTAGATGTGGAATATGAAATGGATGTTAGCAGATTGTAGCCTTAAAACAAAGCTGCATCACATTTCATTTGAATTATATGGTTGGTCGTGTGTGGGGGCTCCAGCTCTGGTCCGTCCTGATCCACTCATGTACATTTAGTTGTGGGAACAAAAAAATAACGAATGGGTGGTTTGGCCAGATAGGCGGTTGGTTCCTAGATGGGTCTGGTAAAGTGTCGTGAAATACGATGCGAGGCAAACCTGTCCTTGCCTATGTGTGGGCATTATGGATAATTACATTGCTGTGTATTTACTATTTATTAACATCGTTGTAATATTTTGTTGTTCTTCCCATTCAGTAAGCAAACATGATAGTTTTATTTGATCTGTTGATGCTGTGGACTCCGGGTGAAAGACAGATGATGATCGTATAGAATTTGCATGCAAGATGAGCCTATGATACAATCAATCGAACCACCTTGTTTTAGAATTGAGAAGAGGTGGAATCCTTGGATGGAGTTAGAAGCTTATATGCGAGCTTGCTGTAGCTTGATGTTGGAGTAGGATGAATGAATTCCGATGGCAATGAAACAGACGCTGTTGGCAAACATGCCCGCCGTCACACCGTACCTGATCTGCTACCTTTCGAGACTTTCAATTAGATTTGTATTTCCCAAACCCTTTCGGCCAAAGAATAGGCCAAAACCTGGAGGTCTGCAGAACTCATATGCTGCAAGCATTATTAAGTTAGCATGTTGCTTTCGAATTGACTACTGTATAGTTCTTGTAAGGGCTTATCCCATAATAAGTGGTTTTAGAGCAAGTGCTACAAGTAGATTTTGTGAGGAGTTTTAAACAACCTTTACATTGCTGAACACGAAAGTATTCGAGATGATTGTCATGTTATTGGGTTGAAAGAAAAGCAAGGGCGAAAGATTTATCAATCTCTCTTGGCATTGGGTTAAGGAAGCGAAAATGAGGGTTGTTTAGGTGAAGCAGTAGTTTGTTAAATTCTATATCCACAGAAAGGGTTTCCAGGAGCATGCATGGGGACTTATGCCAGTCATAGAGGTGGAAGCATCGTCACATAGAGGAGATTGAAGATCCTTGAAACAACATGCTACCATCACCTTCGCTATCACTATTTGACTATCGTCATCTTTATTGCTACTGTCACTGATTACTGTTATCGTTACTGTCATTACTGTAGTCATAGTTGCTACTATCACCACCACAATCAACTATCATCATCGCCACCTTTATTGTTATTGTTATCACTGCAGTCATTGATCATTGTAACCATCGTAGTTATTGCTATTAATATCACCATTAACTATTGTTATTGTCGTCACCACTGTTATACATTACTCTAAGATTAATTAAAAAAGAAAATGGATCACGATAATTTAGTTATTAAAGTTATATTACATATTTATTTTTAAATTGTTTATAAATTTAATTAAATAAAATAATATAAATTATACAATTATTTTATTCTTTCTGTTCTCTTTCGTTCTATTCTATGAAGTGAATAAGCTATTAATTTTTGTGTTGATTTTGCTTTCTGTAGTATCCTTTGAAATTATTGATCGATGAATTCAGCTAAAACCTTTTGTTTAACATCTAGCTTAGCGATTTCTTTTTCTAAACATTTGATCTATTCTGTTGAACTAATATCTTTGGATATTTTTACAATTCTTATTAATACTACTGAACGCATTAGTTAACTTACCTCCGAATGTTGGGTCTATGCGAATGGGTCGATACCGATGTTTTTAAGAAATTTGTTGAGGGTTCTGCATTCTCTCTTCTAAAATAAGATTTGTCCTCAAAATGAAAATTGGACTTAGGTTTTTGAATAACTCAGGACTTTGCTTTTCGTCCCTTCTTACCTGATTGGCGAGGTAAGTGGACAATTCCTTATGAGAAGTGGCTGATGTCCTTTTTGACAAAGCAAATGCCCTGGGTAGATGAAAATTCTTGCTCGTATCGCTTAATAAAGAGGAAGGAGGCGATGAATGTAATTTCACCTTTGGTAGGGAACACTTTGAAAGGATTCAAGATGGTTCGGGAAGACAAGTTGGATATCCTGTTGGACAAGTTTACGGCACAATTGTCAATGTCCTACCAGTAGAGTGTCGAGCGGGGGTAAAGGGGATAGTCAATCACGTCGCACTTCTAATAAGCAGAGCAAGGGAACTCGTGCGAAATGTTAGAAATTTAACTGGGTTAGGAAATCTTGGTCAGATGCCTGAATGAAACAGAGAGGAACAGAGAATAAATAGATGATTTGAGTTTGAATAGCGGATGGGGACCCGCTTGATTGAAACGGGGAGAATATAGTTGGTATATTATTCATAGCTCTAATTTGCAACCCATGTGCACCCATTCATATTCATCATCTATTTGATTTGAGATGCACAATAGAGGTTATTATATTGTCTCATTTTCATTATCGTCTAATTATCATGTACATTGTGAAGAAGGATTGTGACGTAGCATACGGTATATAAATACAAATTATATGAAAAATAAACTTTGTATTCATTTAAAAAATCTTAATATAATTGATTCACAAGATTATCTTTAATTCTGTAACACTAGAATTATTAAGGAAATTTGATAAATTCAAAAATAAAAGGTAAAAGAAATAAAATAAACAAAAGTATACTTTTCCAGACTAGTAAAAATCTTCAATAGTTTAGTATCTTTTAAAGATTTAACCTTGAAAATACAATAGAACTAAATGGTAAAGCGATTTGTATAAGGTTATGATTAACATTTTATCATTCTTCAAAAGCTTTAACACTTTCGCAAACTCTGCTCTTCTACTTCTGATGGTTTCATACTTGACAGCTTTTGACTAGTTTCCATGCGTTTATGACAAGCTTTTGACATCTTATGGCTCAACTTCTAACCTAACACTCCATAAATTGTGATCCTACCTTGTTCGACCTAGTCTACTCGGAAAAATTCAACCTCAAATTTGGAAGTAAAGGATCTGCCGAATAAATTCGCCATGTTAAATCCTACCTTGCTCGATCTTAGCGCTCCATAAATTGTGATCCTACCTTCTTTAGCTGTAGAATTTATGGCCCATCAAGCACATAGAATCCATCAGTTGGTTGATTCTCCATATCTCAGCAAAGTTTTCATCATGTTCATATTCTCACTTGAGTATATAATAAAGTCAAAAATAAAAGATACAAAAAATAAAATAAATAATGATACGCTTTTCTAAATTAGTATTAATTTCTTAATAGCTTAGTATCTTTTAAAGACATGTAAATTTAAGTTTAAAAAACTATTCGCATTTGGTCATAGTAGACTCAAATAGATCTTTATTGATATATTATAAGTTCTGTAACTCTTTATAATCGAAAAGTTATGATTTTTTAAAGTTGATACTTTTGTAGTTTGCTTTTCTACTTCCGATTGCCTTTTGATAGCTTTTGATCAATTCCCAAGCGCTTTTGATATCAATTCTACTAGCTTTTGATATCTTATAGCTTTACTTCTGATCTCTTTTCTTTTTAAGAAATTATAATCTGACCTTGTCCGTTTTAGTTTGTAAAGGTGTTGAATGTACTTATGATAGGGTTATGTGAGGCTCATTTGTAGTTGTTGATAGGTCGAATCTTATTAATTTCATTTGAGGATGCCTCTTTGTATATATGTAAGACTAGGTCGAAATTGTAAGACATTTATTTACTAAGTCAAGGGCATTCTCTTAAGAGTAGCTTTCTCTACCTTTTTTCTCTAACATTTTGAGTGCTGCAAGCATTTAGTTCACTTGACGGTCTCATAAAGACATGTACTGCATAAGGGCATTTGTGAGAGCTTCTTCAATGGCATGTTATTTGGGTACATTCTGAATCTAATTGTGAAGAAGCATGTGGCTTTGATGATTGAAATAGCAAATTGATATATCTTGTGATAATGTTTGAGTTGTGGTCAGCAACTTCATCAAGGTTTGAGAAATTTGAATAGATGTGTAGGCGGCTATATTTTTCACACAATAGAAGCTTAATTTTTTTATCTGTAAAGCTCCATAAAATGTTACATATGACAGGTTTTTAATAGGTATTGAGAATTAGGAAAGGTAAAAAGTTACTATTTTTATAAGATAACTAATCTTTTCTTTACTACTTAGTCTCCAACATAAATAATATATATTGATATAAAAAAAAATTATTGCGAACCGAATATCAGTATCATGCTAGAGAAAATGTTGGGAGATTAGATAAAAATTGGAATGATAATAATATGCATATTGTCATGGTTGTTTATAGTGGTTTTAATCCGTGTTTTAAGATAAACGTGATGGATTTTGTTTGATAATGTTCATAGAATAAACACTCTAAAAGGTACAAAAGATCACGGCAACTTGATAAGGCAAATAAAAAAAACTTTAGAAAGCTGAGTTATTTTATATTAGAAATTAAAATTGGGTCAAGCTTATATGAAAAGAAAACTTTGATTGTGTAGTAGTTAAAAAGAAATAATAGTTTTGTACGTATTGAACTCTGAAAAGATGAGACTTTGTAGAAAATTTTATAACATCATAAATTTTTATTTCACAATGATAAAGTTATTTTTTTTATTTATTAATACTTATGTATAATATATATTTATATAATTTTCAAGTTTATGAAAACCAGTTATAAAGGTTTTCTNAGAATATTTTATCACATCATAGATTTTTTATTTCACAATGATAAAGTTTTTTTTTTTATTTATTAATACTTATATATAATATATATTTATATAATTTTCAAGTTTATGAAAACCAGTTATAAAGGTTTTCTTGGTTATGCAAGTCATAGTAGTGAGAAATAGCTGGATTTTAAGATAATGAGATGATATCTCAAGATGAAACTTATAAGCCTTTTTTCTATTTTTTAGGGCAACAACTTATGAGCCAGATTGAAAATTTTTTCCTAATTTTTCTTAAAAAAATATAATATAGTGTTCGACGTTCTTGAGTTTTTTAATGGAAAAAAGCTTCAATGATATTAATATATTATGTGAATCGCTGAATGAAAAGCAAGTACTAAAAAGGTTTTAACATTTGAAAACATAATTAATATTTTTTTAAAAATACGTTCCTTTATTATCGTATATTAAAATTTTATTAATATTTAGATACCATTTATTGATTCATGTAACTTATTATTATTGAATCTTTTTGCCATTTGGTAGGTCTCCACATTACAATAGAAATTAGATAATTTCATATAATAGTGATATTGTTGTGCATAGAGTTAGTTATTAAATGGAAAAAATGTAAATGTTTTAATTATGTACTACTATATTTTCTTAGAGAAAAATGAAAATTCGGTCCATAATGGTTTTTTTTTTTTTTAATTTGAGTTGTTAATAATTTTTTTTGGCTTCTTGAGTTCTTAACTTTCTAGGTTTTTCAAAGGACTTTTCTCAAGTTTGTTGAAAGTTTTGTCCACTCTTGATATGTATGTTTTCTTATAGGTTTCATGCCAATTAATTTAATAAAATAATATTTTTGAATTATATTAAAATAGATAGTATATAAAAAATTACAAAAATGAAAGAAAATAAGAAAAAATGACTGAAGAAAATCAAACCCCTTTTTGGGCATGGGCGACCGGCGACCACCCCTCTCCCTTCCTCCAACAATTTGCGATTTCGGTAATCATCGTCATTATTGTTAACACCTGAAAACCTGGTTGCCACTTCAAACACACAATCATCCCAAATAATCAGGGTCCCTCTAAAATTCGAACTGCTGACACGGTCAGCCACCCAGACTGAATTGCTGCTCGATAATATTCAAAACTCATCAAACAAGAAAATCCACCACCTGACCTGGCCATAGGCGGCCAGCCATGCTCCAAAAGGTGTTTGATTTTCTTTCTTTATACTTTTTTAGTTATTTTTATATAATATAATGGGAGAATTACACGTGCAAAGATTAATATTTGGAATCAAGTTCGAATAGAGATCAACAATAAATCAAATCTTTAAAATGTTAAAATAAAGACTCAACTTCATGACTTTACGATAAGTAGTTTCAAATAAAGAATTAATTAGAACTATTTATTACAATGTTGATCCTCTTTTTTAAACACTCGAAACTGTAATTATTTATTTAAACCACATATTATAATGTTGGTTCTTTATTTTGACTACTTAAATGTTTGATTCTCTGTTCGAATATGACCTTAAATGTTAATCCTTTTATGTGTAATTTTTTCCACGGTATAATATTATTTAACCAATATAACAATATTATTTTATTAAATTACATGAAAGCCTATTAGAAGATGGTACATGGAAAATTATATCGGAGATCAATATTTAAGAGTAAGATTAAATATGAGATCAATGTTTTAAATAGTTTAAATAAAATATTAATTTTCCAAAAAATGGTTTAAATAATATATTTTGTTAACTAATCATTATATCATAGTTGCTTAGTGGGTGAAATGACCAATTTTTCTAAGTGGATTACTATCCACCTAATATTTTGGTGGCTGATATAACCACCCAAGGACTTGAGGTGGCTAGTTATATATATAAATATATATATATATTCATATATTAGTAAACGATACACTTGTATTGCGTGTGTATAAATGAATAAAATTATATAATAAAATCAAATATATTATAATATTAATGGAAGATATTAATAGATGAGAAAGAGAAAAAGAGATGAGAGCTGTGGAAAGAGAAATAAGGAGCAGTGGGAATCTTAAAGGAGAGAGAGAGAGAGGGGAAAGTTATGTTTCCATAAAATTCCTAAATTACTCTATATCTATAATCAAATATATTAAAGAAAATTATTTATCAATAATCAAAATTTTATTTAAAAGATTAAATAGGTAAAAATAACTAAGATCTTGTTTTGGCTGTTACTTAAGGCTTTATCTACTTTAATAATATATATATATATATATATATATATAAAAGAGTAGATAATGTACCAATATTGCGTGTACACAAAATGAGAAAGTTGTGTAGTAAAATCAAATATATTATAATATTAATAAAAAATATTAATAGATAAGGAAGAGAGAGAGATGAGAGTTTTTGAGAGAAGAACAAGGGCTAATGAGAATATTAGAGAAAAGAGAGAGAGGGTAATGAAAATGTTAGAGGAGGGAAAGAAAGAGAAGAGAGTTATGTTTCTTTAAAATTCCCAAATTGCCTTATATTTATAATCAAATATATTAATCAATAATCAAAATTTTATTTATAAGGTAAATAAGTAAAACAACTAAGCTCTTGTTTCGACAGTTACTTAAGACCTCATTTACTTTAATAATATATATATATATATATATATATAATCTTTTTCTTCTGTTCCTATTAATTTCAAGCATTTTGTATTTTTAATTAATTAAATTATTTTACATATATATTTTATAATTATATTATTTAGTTTTTATAAATATTTTATAGGTTTTTTCCTTTTTTTTTTCAAAATCCTTTTTTTTTTAGTTTTAATTAGATAAGTTGCGAAAAATCAACTAAATTTAGATCATCCAAATCCAATTTTCTTATCATTAATTGCTCATAGGCTTAATTGTTGTTTTATCTTGTTATATTACTATGAGTAAAATCCATACGCTTATATGTCAATTTTTATCAACATTATAGTGCCATTATATCGAAGTTAACACCTTAAGGTCTTCTTTAATTAGTTCTACTAAATGATTCATGTTTCTATTGTTTTTGTATAAAAGTTTGAGAAGAGGAGATTGGGTAAGATGACAATAAAAGAGAGATAGTATAACACCTAGAAAAATTCTTGTTACTTGTGAAATAAAATAAGAAGGTTTATAAAATAAAAGGCATGTAGTATTGTAAAATTATAAATTACAACAATGGTATAATAGGAATTACAAAGGGGCTAGGATTATAAGACTTGACTTATTTTTATTGGCTATAGTGTGCAATAAATAATTCAAGTAAAAAGTATTCTTTATTGTACAAGCTCGAGTTTAGTTCCAATTTGCAAGTGTCCAATGTTAAACCTCTCAATTGGGATCAAAGTAAATGGAATTTCTCTACTCTCATGATAGACTAGATAATGTTATGTGATAACATATGTTTTACATGCATTACATCTAACTAATTTAGATGAAAACCCTGCTTATAATTTGCTAAACACATACATCTCTCTCCATCCTATTTATTGAGTAAATTGTCGCTCATTCTTCTATAACTGTTTTACAGGTTTAATGTAAATTTACAAGTACAACTCCAAATTCCAAAAGACTAGAATATGGGGTTTGCTAAGTCTTATTTTGATCGTCAATTTTTCTATCTCTTTGGAAAAAACTAATAGGGTTTCCTTAAGCGACTCTCTAGTTTTCTACTATTGATGTATACACCAAATATCATAAATTGTAGCTTTTACAAATTCTCTTCTTGGACTTGTTATTATTTTTCATACAAATATAATTTTGTAAATACTTGAGAGTTTTAAATTTTTTTATTGAATTTCACATATAAACCTCAATTCTTTTGAAAAGATTTATTTATAGATCCATCTTTAACAATCATTTTTAAACATTACACTACAAGTTTATAATAAACAGATATATAATTGGATACTTCAAAGTGGTTAAGTTGAGTTCGCCTTATGTTAACTAGGTTTATAATAGTAACTATGAGGACAACTTCTATTTTAGAATTATCATAAGGTAGGACTGTTATAACTTCATCTTTTTAGGGTGTGAAACTAGGGTTACAAGACTTGATCTAGCTATAAAATCTAATCTTTATATTAACCACAATTATATACTGGCAACAAAGAGAAGGAGGTATTCACTAAACAGCTAAACAACCTTACTTAATTCCCTAAGATAAGATACGTTATTCTTCTTGTTTTGTATTATTTTAACGATTGGATAAGTGGCTAATACCATTAAAATTGTAGATTTGTGGTGTATTGTCAAGTTATGGTTAGAAAGCAAGAGATTTATTGTGGGAAAGAAAATCAAAAGGTAAGAGGAGTGTATTAATCAAGGAAAATTTGTTTCTTGTTGGATCTAATGGGATTAGTTGTGTAGGATTGACTTTTAGCGGCGGTGATGATTGCAAGAGACAAGGGTTTACGAGATCTCTTAAAAATCTAAGGTAAGCAAGAATAGATTTATGCTTAATGGAATGAATTTATGTTTAATTGTTAAAAAAACAAAGGGGATGGGATTCAGGATGGTGGAGATTGTATTCTTGATTTAGAATTGGGAGTTAAAGGGTTGTAGAAAGAGGAAAAGAAAGTTTTTTTGGCATTATGGAGGAATACGGTTAGATAACATGGCTTTGGTGGCTAAACATGTACCTTCTAATGAAACTTGAAGTTGTTAAGTTTTGGTGAGAAAAAATTTAGGATGAAAGGATCACGATCTAAAATTACGGTTGTGTTCTCTAACCGTGGTCTTAGAGATGATCTACTGTAAGGACTACTACCCAAGATCGCGGGTGTGTTCTTGCCCGTAGTCAACCTAATGAGACTCCAGTAAGGAATACGGTTATGAATTAAGGCTATGATCCCCGGCATAAACCTTAAGTGAGATTTTCACTTAAATTTCACACTCTAACCTAGTTATAATCAACCTAATTAATCAAGATTAGCCAGTTTAAGGACCTAAGATCAAATTTGTGTAGACTCTAAACTTAGTATTTCTTGTTACTACAAGTTCTTTCATTGTTAATAGCTTCGATCCGATTAAATCAAGATATTTAGGTATACGACACATGTTTGTTGGTTGTAGTTGCTAGGCTTGTTGAATTGAAATGGACTAATCAATATTAGACTATAAACTATTGTGTTGCCTATGCGTGAGTTGGCCTAGGGGCCAGTGGTAATAGAACCTTAAGGGATGCCTTGATGGTCTTTGGGTGGTGATGTCTCTGGAGAGTTGCTTGTTGAAATAATTTAAGGTAAATTAGGAATCTTAGGACCAAAGGTGGCAATTCCTAGATGTGGTGTTGCGTATATTATTTATGTGTTTTTTTGCTATTGTGTAGATGGGGTCATAAGAACCCTTATGTGCTACTTGAAGGATTAAAGTTGAAGATAATAACCTATTGAGTGTTTATTTATTTATTACATTTTCTGCATGTTCTATCATATGGATTATTCATGCACACGTACTTGTGTGTTGCATATTGAACTCTAACTCATTCTTTTTTTTTTTTTTTTAGACGCAAGAGATATATTTGAATTCATTATTATGATTTTTAGAGACTTTTATCTCTATCAATAGAGTGGGAAGAGCAATGACTACGTATATTACTTGAAAATTGTATATGAGCATGAATATATGAAATGTTAGTATTTTAGTTAGTAATTATTGATAAGTATTAATTTTCTATTTAGGTGTTATTCTAGTTTATTTTGGAGAATCGATTTTATGAAATTATTTGAAGATTTGAAGACTTTATAAGAACTTTTGAGACTTTTAGTAGCAGTTTTAGAGTTTGGTGTGTCAGTAAAGGATACAAAAAATATAGCGGTCTATGACGTCTTGAGTTTAGGATATTATAGATTAAGCTCAAAGGCTTCAATTCATTGTAATTTGATTTTTCTTTCCAATTAATTCTTAGAATTGTTAGTAATCAAAAGCTATGAACTCGTAACTTATCATCATACACTATATTCGTATCGAATTCTAGGAAATAAATATTAAGTTTGATTTATCCTGGAAAACTATTCCATGAATACATCAAGCGAGACCTTATAGACATTCTTTGTATCGGTGCAATGAGGAAAACAGCATTAGGATCTACATGCATTTTTCTCTATTTAAGAAGCTAGTTATAGTGCAAGGCAACGCTAAATATGGTTATAGTTCACAAATATAAAAGAAACTTTTAGTTAGACAATTAAACCTATATTACTAAGCAGTCAAAAACTTTTTAATATTATGTAGGCTACTATGTACTGTATCTGTAATATGATTACAGTTCACAAATATAAAAGAAATCCAGCAAAAGCAGGTTTTATTTATAACTTAATTATTTTAAACATAAATTTAGTTAGACAATTAAACCTATATTACATCTCTAGTTTAAGTCGACATATATATATATATATATAATTATATTTTATTATGATTACGTATTTTTTTAACTAAACTTCGTTACGGTTGTGTTATATATAATTTACATTCAAAAGCAATATTGACTTGCAATTAGAATATTATAATATTCCATATGAATAGTTGTAATATCTTAAATGGAAGTAGAAGAAAAAAATTTACAGGTTAATAGGTTACCTTGAAATTTGTAGATTTTATAAAATACAAATGGCATGGAGATTTCAATGTGTCGTAGTGTGGGTCTTTATTTTAAATTTCTAGAACATGTGCTTATTTTTTTTCGATAATTTGGGAATTTCACTGAAAACAAAAACAAGTTCATAATACAAAACATCCAAATTCATCTAGGAGGCAAACCCTTGAACAAAACAAACGTTTTTCCCTTCTTCACATGATGGGTTCGAACCCTGACGTATCCCTTCAAGTTTTGCTTCAAAATTTGACACAGCATATCCGAAGGAACCACATCAAAAAACCCTAGCTAGTGTGTCTTGCGTTTGTGCAAAAGAAGCCATCTAATCGGTGACGTAATTAGTCTCGTGAGGTACCAATCTGCGTAATTAGACTATGTACTTGTTGAAAACCATTAAATCTCGATTCCTTGTGGTCCACAAATTTCTGATACCCTTGGGTAGATTGTGGATAAATCTAGACCTTTTTACAATTTCTACCTCCATCATTTTGGGAAATTATTATATGTACGGGTGAGAGGGAATAAATTGTGTGGGGGTATGAAAATTTAACTGGAAACGTCCCTTAAAGTATATATTTTTTAATTTTAAGATTGCAATAAAAACTACCTTAAAAGTTGTACCTTCTAGAACCTAGTGTACATGATACCTTATAAACTCTTGAAACATTTTATTATGTTTTTATAACCTAAAATTTTTAAAGTGATTTGTCTAATAACATCTCCATTTTTTATGTATTTGTAAATAGCACATTAATCAATTTAGTAATCTCAAATGATTCGATCATGTATTTTTTTATTACAAAATTTTTATAACTCTAAACAATTTATCACATAATGCTACAAAAAATTGTAATCTATCATGAGGTTTAGGTTCACTTGTTTAAAAGAAATATAATACCATTATCTATTACAATATTTTTACTAGTATAATATAACAAAACAAACTATGCTTCAAGCAACTTCAAGCAAAATATAATCATTCTTCTTCAATGAAGAAATGTCCTTTGTCGTGCGTATATGTTAAGTTAAAAAATATTTTTTAAAAGTTTAATATCATCGATAAGAATTTTTATAAAGTAAATATAAGATGCACTGAATTTTGTACACATTATACATTAAAGTATAGGTTTTAAGGATTGATGAAGGCTATAGAGATATTATACCTTGTATCCTATCCTATGGAGATGAGTTCAATTGGAATCAAAATCTATCCTATGAGATTTCATACATATCTAGAAACTACACAATCGTACAAATAGAGTATGTTTCAAATAAAATTACTAGCCCATCCTTTAGTGTAATCACATTGAGTGATTTTGGTTGTTATGTATATATATATATATGTCTTATTGTAGACAAATTAAATATTTTGATGATAGTAATAGGATTTTATAGAAACATTACATTATAATTTTACATCTACTTTTATACCAAAGACAAATGATTTTTTTTTTAAACTTTATTTTCTTTCCCTCCTTTTCTAGAATTCAAACAAGCCAAGACTTTATTTTTTTGTTACATCTAAAATTTAAAAGTATAAAATTTCATATATAATCAAACCATTTTACTAGCTAAACTTTATATTTAAAGTTTGAACTTACTAAATACTACACTGCATTTGAATTTGTACTTGTCAAATTTAATATCTTTATCATTTTGGAACGATATCCTGACAAAGTTTCATTAATTGTAAAGGATAGGTTTAAATGATTAGAAATAAGATAATAAATTTATAAAAGAAATATTTGATTAAATATAATATTTGATGACTTTAATCCTTACATATAAATTCAAAGAAAAAAGGGGTAAAGAGTCATTTTGATAATTAGGTTTTTTTTTTTCCAAATTAATCCATTGATTGATTTAATGGCTGGTGATAAGACCTAAAGGCCAAATTAGGAATATTTTAGAAAGATATAATTTGATAGACTTAAAATAAAGATTGTTTGGTTATTCTACTTTTAGCTATATTCAATTTATTTGTGCACAAAAATAAGGTTTGAAAGAAATATTTTTAGGCTTGATTAAACTTATTTAATCTCAAAAGAAGCTATTTGAACTTAAATAAGAGTTATAAACTTATTATATTATTGATGGATTTATATTCTTTTATCATAAGCTATTTAGACTATCCAAAGTCCAAGGCTCAAGCTCATATCCATATGAAAAGAAAAGTAAGTTAGTCATAGGATTATCTAAGGTAATTTAACAGCTATCGGTAATATCAAATCTCAATCATCCATTGGAGTAAATCTAACAATTGAGATTATCTTTAAAATCTATAAATAAGAGATTCCTCTTATTATTCTTGGCATTTTGAACATAAGCTAGTTTAAGACAAATATGAAATTTTTTTTAGTATTATTCTATAGATTATCAAACAAGTTTTTTAACGAAGAATGGATTATAAATATCTCAGAATGTAAATTTAATTTTTTATCATAATGCATATATTAATAATTGAATTTACCTATTCTTTTTCCACAGTGCCATTTGGATCAAATAATCTTCAAAATCGACTATCAAGCTTATAGCTTAAGATCGATCATCATCGGCACGATTCGTACTTAGAAACCACATAAATTTGAGGGAATAAATTTTAACATTGTTGTGAAAGAAAATCAAAATTTATCGAAAATAAAATAACTTGCAATTTTCTGAAGGGCTATGGTGCGGGCCAGAACCTGGGGACCACGCAGTACAATTTATTATTTCGTTGGTAGGGACACTTCTACTTTTCTGAGTCCCGATTCTTTTGGCGTTTGGCAATCGTTTTCTTCATCATTCCAGTGACATCATGTTATCCAGCACATGTCGAAATACTTTTTGAAAGTGCTCTATTAACTGGATAACTTTAAGGGAAAAAATTTATTTTCTTAAAATGATTATAATAAATTTAAAAAAAAATGTAAAAATACTTAACAGGTATACGGATACAAACAAATATTTCCTATGTCAATAGCTTTAAGGTTGTGCCATCATTCACAGATAAACAATTAATTTGGTAGAGCAAGTTTTTCTATTATAATTTATATATCAATTTTTGTATATACCATTAGTGATAATACACTTTTTTTTTTTAATTAAGAGAAAAAAAAAATTCAAATTTTAATTTATCTCAATAAAAAACACGTAATAGTAGCCTCGTGTTAGAACAGCTTTCAAAACCATTTATTTGAAATAGAAAATTTAGGACAGCAACAACTTATCCCAACTTATTTTAATGAAGTTTCAGGTTAGGAAAAAAAAAAAAGAAGAAAGAAAAAGAACACTCATCGTAACAGATTCCTCGAATGAATTAATTAATGAGAACGCTAATATCACATGGTAGTTATGGACCAAAGGAAAAGGCACTAGCATCTCTTGACAAATGAAATTAATAATATGGCCTGCTTTTATTACAAACTCATGTTTTAAAAGGAGGGGAATAAAAAAAAAAAAAAAACAAAAAGTAAAAAAAAGATACAAAGGCAATGTATAAAGTTTTATTATGATAATCGACTAATAAAAACTTAACATGTTAAGAAAATTTATCATGAAGTTACTATGTATTAAAAATTTTATTTATTTATACTTATTATTACATGGTTTACCTGATATAACATTCTTGATGAGACTCTGTAGGATTCTCGGTTGTTTTAATTACAACATCACGATCTTTGTTTATTTTCAAAGTGGTCTAGGAACCTTCTTTGAATCATTTGAGTCTTAGAAATCCTATGTATATTTTGTATTTTATAGAAATAGCTAAATTAAGCAGCAGATGTCTATTCTCTAAAATCTGTAACATGGAGATTCCAATAACAGCCACTGCAAATATCCATTTTTTGCTTTACTAAAAGGAAAGAAGCATCACAGCCTCGAGTTAGGGATTTATTTTGATTGTTAACATGATTCAAATATCTAACTTCTGCGCGGTGATTTATTGTTTTTTATCCTTTTACCACTATATTTATTTATTGCATTTACTTGGAGAGGATTTCAACTTGCTATGCTCCATTTATTAAATGAAAATAATGTTTGTATTGTATCGTTGGGTTATTAGTAACATGTTATGTTTCGATTAGGGGTCTATAAATCATTTGATATGAACTAAATCATACTTGAAATGATTTAAAATGATTTAGTTTAAACCTTTAATAAATTTTATTGTTTATTAGAGTTTAGGATTTTGAAATGAATTGCTTCAAAAATAATTAGTTTTGGTTCAATTGGGTCTAAACCTTTTTTTAAAGACACCTTGTTATAATTGATAATAGTCAATTTTCAACTAATATTGATGTTTAAATTGAGAAATAGTACGTAAGAATTAAAAATACATAATATTACATCATAGTGGCTTGAATCTTCGGTGATATTTAATGCATGCAAATTTGTTTGAGATGAGATAGAAAGCGAAGGAAAAGGAGTAAATAATAGAGGTTGAGAGTGAGATAAAAGACGATGAAAAAGAAAAAAATAAATAGGTTAAAATGAATGTCAATAGGGTTTAATACAAAAAATTATCATTTATTTTTATTGATACTTAGGGGTTTATTTATTAGCTTCCCAGTATACAGCATTTGATTAATTTACATTCACACATGTATATAATAGCGTTCCCACTTTGTGTATAAGTAAAAAACATAATAGAAATAATAGATATTCCATTTTCTTCCAACTTGAGAACAACACTTTCATTCTTGTCTGTTTTCGTTTTTCTCGTTCTCTCTGATATACTGTAACTGTGTATTGATTTCGGATTTAGCATGCTTCTATAATTTCTTCTTAAAAAACTGTATGGTTCGTGTTCAAGCGACTAGCAAACAATTTGATCCTATTTAAACTGAACTGAAAACCAAAATGCAATATTAAAGAATCATATTTATCTATTCAATTTTTGGTTTGATTGAATTTATTTGATGAATTATGAGTGTATAACATCCTAAATACTTATGAATGGACAAGCCCCTCCTAATATGAACAAGGATAAAATAGAAACCTTTTCTCCAAAGCTATTTTAATATTTTAATCATTATCTGATCTTGATATTATTAAAACTACTATCCATATTATCATTAAAAAATTATGATAGCTAATAGTTGTATGAGGAGGTGGCAAACAATAGGAGCAATCGTGATCCTTATTTACATAAGAAATTAATACATCAATATAAAAGTCTGTTCCATCAAATTAAATATAGGAATTTGATTAACCGTTTGAACACGTTTAAGATAAGATTCCGGACCAGCAAACACTTGACCTCCTAGGCGAGCTTTATAATGAATGTGCTGATCCCTGTAAAGCGTAAACTTTTAACCCTGATCTTCGGCTCAATATTCAAACGGTAAAGCTACAAAACTTACAAAAACACCTGACACCTGGAGGCATTGACTAAGCAAAAAAATAGTGAAACATGACTAATTAAAAAAAAGGAAAAAAGACCAGTTAAAAAGTGCCACCTCCTTAAAACCAACCAACCTTTTTTTATCCGTGTCCTCTCGTGTGCAATCATGTTTCTCTCTAATCTCACCTCGATCACTCTCCAGACATAGGAGACTGTTGCTTCAAGTTTAACCAGAATGACCATCTTGTCCTACTTAAACCGTGCTTCAACGTTCCTCCATAAATCTAAGCTCCTGGTTCTCTTCACTGTCAGGTTTCTGGGCTCTTCTTTATTTACACTGTTTTTAGCAGAATTTCATCTAAAGATTTGAACTTTAATGGATTTGAAGCTTCGTCTGTTGTAATGTTAATGACCCATGTTTTATGTTCGAATTACCGGTACAAAGGTTGATACTATTATTGTGTTGACGTTATCTGTTTTGTACGGCTTATCTACCAAACTTTCGAACCAAAAATATATGCCTGTATTGGAGCTAGCTTTTTGTTCTTTCAAATTGTTCCTGTTTCTTATTAATGTCATTTATACTTGTTTTTTTTTTTTTTTTTTCCTTTAAAGAAACAATTGGAGTGTGTCCATTTATTAGCTCTTCAAAACTCCAGAAAATTTTCACTAAAGAAAATGATTCTGTCTGAAAATTTAGCATCTAAATTTACTTTCCTTAATTTTTCTAAATTAATCTCCTCTAAATAAATGATGTTATAAGTATTTTAAAATTTAAAATAATTTCAACTATTAAATTGTAAAAAAAAAATATTTAGAAAAAATAAATTTAGAGATCCGGATCTGTTCTGTTTATAGTGTCCTTTGTCACTGACTCACTGGTTAGGCATTCTTACTAAGAAGCAAACTTTACGGGGAAATGTACAATTTCCAAAGCATCGATAATGCATTTTATAAGGAATCAAGTGCACACTGCAACAGAATGTTTTAAGTTTCTTTTTACAGAGTTTTAACGTGTGGATGGAAGATATTCGATAACGAAATCTTTTCCAGAAAAAGTAGAAGTTTTCTCAAATTCCATGGAACAACTTCATGTTGGAAAAAAGAAAAAAAGAAAAATTTTTTACAGTACATTGGCCAATTTATTTCCAATTTTTATGTCTGGAAAACATTTTCCATGAAACATATGCACCTTCACATTGAAATGTAACATTTAGCCCGCCGTACAAATTGAATTTTTACTATTCTTTCTCAATGCTTGCCATGAATGGAAGGGTCCTCTGCTGGCTTTTTATGCAGTTCTGAAGACTGTAAATAGGTAAAATGTTTTGAGATGGAGAAATTTGTACGAGTAACTGATGATTTGGATGTATTCCCATCTTGTGAATTTGCAGCGCTGGAGGTTTAGTGGCATATGCGGATTCTCAAGCAGAGAATGTTGTGCCTAAGACTGATCTTATGAAAAAGGAACCCAGGAAAAAAAGAATGGTGGTTCTTGGAACTGGATGGGCTGGAACTAGTTTCCTCAAGGACCTTGATGTTTCATACTATGATGTTCAGGTTGTTTCGCCCCGGAATTATTTTGCATTCACTCCCTTGTTACCTAGTGTCACTTGTGGAACAGTAGAAGCGCGGAGTATAGTAGAGCCTGTCCGAAATATTATAAAGAAGGTATAATTCTTTATTGTGCTGTCCGCAAAATGCATCGCATTTTGTTGCTTACTGTGATATAGGCATATGCATAGAAGTATTCGATGACCTAAGGTTAGTATGATGTTGGCTTCAAGGGTTTGGAAGTCCATTTGGATGATCACAGTTAGGGGCAAAATTGCAGAGCGATTGACCTTCTACATGCGGTATTTTGTTAGTCATTGAACATCCATTTAAGTAGAATGAAACGAGGACACCGTGGCTGAGTCAAGCTATGACATTTACCAGCTCTGCAGGTTTGGCTAAACACAGGGCTGACAGCTGTTTGTGTTGTTAAAAATTGCGCTTAAACTCATCCACTCTTCGGATACATTGGCTTAGTTGTTCAGATTTAGGAAGAATCGTGTCTTTATTTAAGTTACTCGATTGATTCCTTGATCTTATCTGTCCTAATATACTAGGCCAAGATCTTGATTGTTTTCCTTGTGGACTTGGGGTGAGGGGCATGGAGTGCTTAGATACAGTCACCAAAAACTATGCTGAATTTGCATATTTGTGCAAAACTTACATGGATATCAAGAGTTCTATTCAGGTAAAAAAATCTCATTGGCATATGTTATTAATCCAATCAAGTAAATATGCATCAATAACGAGGGAACATACATAATAGCAAAGTATAATTTTATAAGTGGTCAGAGCCAGATAAGTTTGATGAGCTTATTATGTTTTGTTTGTTATCTCCAAGCAATGGAGGCAGGAGGGAACCTGAGACTGCGTATAGGTAGGGTAATAGTTCCTGGCTATAGAGTCTGCGCTTACACTAGTTATAGAAGAACAATTAATAAAGTATCGAACTGTTACGCTAGTTATAGAAGAATGTGTTGGTATTCCATAATGAAAGAACTGCCGTTTCTTAGAATGTTTTACTTTATGGAACCAATGAGCATGACATGCATTTCCCTCCTTCAGGCCGTTAAATCTACTTGTATGCAACTGGCTTCTTATTTCATATTTAATAAATATAAAATTGTTAATAGTTTACTATTTACTTTTTTGCATTTGCTCTTGATCGCAGAGAAATGGGCAAATTCAATTCTATGAAGCAGAATGTCCGAAGATTGATGCGGCAAACAATAAAGTTCTCTGTCGCACTAATATTGATGAAAAGCTGGTTGGAAATGGAGAATTCTCTTTGGAATATGACTACTTGGTTATAGCTGTTGGAGCCCAAGTAAATACTTTTGACATTCCTGGCGTTATAGAGAACTGCCACTTTCTCAAGGTGTGTCTACCTTTCTTTTGTTTCACATAGAAGCCACTGGCAATTGATTTTTCTGACAATTTGCCGATGTGTTCTTGCGCATAAGTTGAGCTCATTCATGGCTGTACCCCTTAATATTATACTTGTGATGCGGTTAGCTTTTTCCATGACATAATGGCTCCTGCTTTTATAAAAGTACAAAGGAGAACAAACACACTTTCTTCTTCATTAAAGTGGAATTGCATTTCATGCAGGAAGTAGAGGATGCACAAAAAATCCGTGACAAAGTTATAGATTGTTTTGAAAAGGCTGTCCTCCCAGGTCTAACTAAGGAAGAGCGAAGAACAAATCTTCATTTTGTCATTGTTGGTGGGGGTCCAACTGGCGTGGAATTTGCTGCTGAGCTTCATGACTATGTTACAGAAGATCTGATAAACATCTATCCCATGGTTAAAGACCTTGTAAAAATATCTCTAATCCAATCTGGAGATCATATATTAAGCACGTAAGCGAAAAACATGCGTAACTGCATTGATGCCTATTCTGCTGCTTCAAAGGAATTGCATGCATTACAAATGACAATATTAGACGCTGAGAATCCTATGCAGATTATTTATTTATTTATTAGTTAATCCACTCCTTTGAGGATCTCACAGAAACATATTGCAGTGGAAAGTTCGTAAAAGTGATGTAAATTTCATCTGCACAATGCAATACTTCTCATTTTCCTCTTTCTCATGAAAACGGTGATGATTGATAAATTAGAAGGTTGCATGACTCTGCACATGGAATGTGTCCATCAGCTTTCACCTTTGTACTGTCAGAAGCTACATATATGCATCAACATTACATAGTTGGAAGGCTTGAAGTTGAGAATCTTTTCGCTGCAACTAATTCTGCCTTCCTTATGGTACTTTGTCATGCATAATATCTTTAGATATCCATTTATGTACACAGATTTCAATGCTTAACAAACCTTATTGGAGGCAGATTCTTCCCGTGTAATAATGGTAAAAGGTATTATTTAGACTTTGATTGCCTTTTTATGACAAGCATAGATCTTTTGGTGATTGGCTTCATTTACAATAAAATACCTCACAAAAATGGAGCTTTATGGTGATACTGGAACCTCAGAGCTTAAAGGGTTTTGTCTTCTTTCCAGGTTTGATGAAAGAATTAGTACGTTTGCGGAACACAAATTTAGAAGAGATGGTATTGAAGTTCAGACAGGTAGTCGTGTTCTTAGTGTTTCAGATAAGGATATTTCAATGAAAATTAAGGCCACTGGAAATATTTGCTCTGTACCTTATGGGTTGGTTGTCTGGTCAACTGGCGTTGGTACGCGCCCAATTGTGAGGGACTTCATGGAGCAGATTGGCCAGGTTTGCCTACTGTTGTTGTTGAGGCTGTTAAGCGATAGTTTTCTAGCTCCAATGTGTTTAATGACTTGCTTTCTGTGCAAGAAGCAAGTAAAGAAAAATGTTTTGAAAGCGCTTGCTTGATTAAAAATTTCTCTGATCACAACATTCTCCTCTAAATGCAGGGTAACAGACGTGCTCTCCAAACTGATGAATGGTTGCAAGTTAAGGGTTGTGACAATGTATATGCTCTTGGTGACTGTGCAACAATAGATCAGCGAAAGATTATGGTATGTAACAGTCTAAATAACTATTGAATATGTTTGGGATGCTCTTGATTAAATCAATACAAAAAGGTCATTTACCTATTATGTCTTTCCAGTTCTTATCTTTGTTGCATTTACCTATAGCATGATCTCTCAATCACTTATTATATAATTACTTTTAGGAAGATATATCCAGTATTTTTGAGGCTGCAGACAAGGACAACTCCGGCACGCTGACAGTAGATGAATTTCAAGATGTGATAGATGATATCCTCATTAGATATCCTCAGGTGGAACTTTATCTGAAAGACAATGACTTTAGTGATGTTACGGATTTGTTGAGAGATCCCGAGGGAAATCCTAGAAAAGAAGTGGATATTGAAGCCTTTAAAATAGCCCTTTCTAAGGTAGATTCGCAAATGAAGAGTCTGCCAGCAACTGCACAGGTAATAGTTTGTCTCAGAATTGATTTGCAGTTTCATAAAAAAATCTCAGTTCTCCTTCGCTGTTATCTGCTTTATTCTCCAGGTTGCTGCTCAACAAGGAACCTATCTTTCAAAATGCTTCAACCGAAGACAGCAGTGTGAACAAAGTCCCGAAGGTCCAAGGCGTTTCATAGATTCAGGGCAATATCTATTTCGTCCCTTTCGGTATGTTATCTGCTGCCACCCCTAACAATCATATATGGCTTCAGTTTTTAAAGTTAGTTTTTGTCAATATGTATAAAAGTTTACGCTATTTGTAAGCTTAAACTTTTAGATCAATTAGTTCATAAATTTAAACTCAATATGGTATTTTAGAAAAGAAGGTTCTCAATTGAAATCCCTGTATTGTCATTTCACCTGCTTTTAGTAAATCATCCATCAAATGGACTTTAGATAAAAGTACAAGCACATGAAAGAGGGAAATGTCGAGTAATAAAAACTCACTGTGTCTAGACTCTAGAACCTTGTGCTTTTAGACCAGTAGGTAGTAATGCTGATCTTAATGAGCTCTAATTTTTATGCATTGCTTTCTTAACGGTTTCACTCTACATGTGACCATAGGTATAAGCATTTTGGGCAGTTTGCTCCTTTAGGTGGAGAGCAAGCTGCTGCAGAACTTCCTGGTGACTGGGTTTCCATGGGTCGTAGCACTCAGTGGCTTTGGTATTCTGTATATGCCAGGTGAATATATTCACACACACGTTGGTTTCATTGATATGGCATCATTCTAAACCATTGATCATTTCCCTATCTAGCAAGCAAGTAAGCTGGCGGACGAGGATATTGGTTATGTCTGACTGGACTCGCAGATTTGTCTTTGGGAGAGATTCAAGTCGTATTTGAGACTGTAGGCAGTGTATGCCTATTACAACTCTTTTTCAACTTCAAACCTTCAGTCATGAGTCAGTTCCAGAGGGCGGTGGACCACGAAGATTAATGCCTCACAACATGAACTGGAAGACAGCTCTTAGATCCTCTCTCGTGCAAACCATAAACTTTGGAACACAAAGTTCTTATCATGTAGGCAAAGATCAATGACTGGTGTAGTTTTCTCTTTGATCATGTGTTCACTTTGCATGTTCAGAAAAATGGTGGGAAAACTGAGTTTGATCTCGTTTTCAAGAGTTCATGTACATGAGCTCTTGGATTTTACTTTGAGATAAACATTTCCAACGTCATATTTCCCGTCACTTCTTCATCATTTTGCATTTATATAGCTTCAACTCCGTAAATTAATTAGGGGAGTGAAATAAATCCTGCTGCACGAAATTTAAGGGGGATGATAATATTGGATCGTTTTAAAATTTATATTATAAATAATCTCAAAAAGTACCTTATGAACGGTTTTTTTTTTTTTTTTTTTTAAAAAGTAGAGGTACACGGTTAGTCCTCATCGTTCAAATGATAATATTAGACCCTTGTAAAGTTTAAATTATGGATGATTTACAAAAAGTATGTCATCAAGCTTCTTTCTTTTCTAATTAATCCCTCAACTTTTTCCAACTTTTATAAAAATAGTACTTCTCAACTTGATTGAATTTTCTGTCCATTTATGGCATACATTAAATTTTGATTGGTCCTAGAGTGGTTAATCAATCGGGCTAAGCTCTGCACAATCTTCTGCCTTTTTTTTTTTTTCAATTTTTATTATTTTTTGTTATATTATGTAATTGAACGGGAGAAGGAAAAAAAAATTGCAAAAAATAAAAAAAAAATCTCAAGAATATCGGTTCTAGAAAAATAATTTTAGGACTAAGGTATTTAAAATTACCTTTTAAAAAAGTAATTTTAATTTGAACTAAAATCGTCTCTTGAAAAGGCGATTTTATTTTTATCATGATAAAATCTCATTTTAAAGAGATAATTTCTATATTCATAAAACACATATAAAGACACTTATATTAAAATTGAAATCGCCTTTTAAATTAAAATCTCTTCAAGAATATCAGTAGTAGAAAAATAATTTCAGGACTATGGCATTTAAAATTGCTTTTTAAAAAGATAATTTTAATTTAAACTAAAATCGCCTCTTCAAAAGGGGATTTTATTTTGATTATAATGAAGTTGTATTTTGAAAAAGTAATTTTCATATCCATAAAACGTATAAAAAGACACTTTTATTAAAATTGAAATCGCCTTTTAAATTGAAATCTCTTTTTGAAGAGATGATTTCGGATGTCATAGTTTTTTATTATTTTCTTAAGATCGGTATTTTTAGGATTTTTTTATTTTTTACCTTTTTTTTTCTTTACCTTGTAATTAAATATGTTAAATATTACTTTTTATGTTATGCAATTAAGTATATTTAATACTATTGCTTTGTTAAATTAATTATTGTAGACTAATAAAAAGCTAACATATATTAAGAATAGATGGAAAATTCAATTAAGCTAATATAAGTCCTATTTTTATGAAAGTTAGACAATGTTGTGACTTGAATAAAAGAGGGAGAAAAAATTGATTATTCAAATGAAAAAGAAAGCAAAATTATGGATTACTAGCAGAAGCTTGCACTCATGATGTATGTGCAAAAATTAAACATAGCCATATAATAGAATTTAGAACATGCCACATTTATTGAATCAAATCATATATATAATCGATGATTTTATAAAGAAAAAAACATAAGCAATCTACAAAATACATATATTAAAAAAAGAAAAAAAATAATAAAATAGTATATTAAAAATATGTTAGTTGTTGTTAGTTTACTTCATCAAAAAAAAAAAAATCATCATTTGCCTATAGAAACAGCTAAAGAAATTAATTGAGGAATTTTTTACATTGCAAAGAAATATGTATAAAAAGTTATCTAGTTTTATTTTTAATAGATTGTGTTTATTGAATATACTAAACCAAAGAAAAGATCGTTAAACAATTCTATTGAAATAATCAATTTTTTATTAAAAAAGAAATTAAACCATTAAAAACTTTATCTTTAGGTGAATTTGTTAAAATCTACAATGAGTTGTACAATTAAATATGTTTAAACATTTATAGGACATTAACTATACAAAAAAGTGTTCAAAACCTTTTAGAAATAAAGCATAATAGGTATCATTTTTTACATTATAAAGAAAATTAAGAAGAATTGATTAATTTTTACTTATGAAGAAATATATTTTGCTTAAAATGATGCTAGCAAATTTAAAACTAATCATAAAAAAAAAAACAAAAAATGGGGAAAAAAAGAGAGAGGAAGAAACGAAAAAGAAGTAAGCAAATAAATAAGAAGAATGATAGTTCAATTTATTTATTTGAAAATTTTTTTCCATAATATCAACCAAACTAATCAAACAAAAATAAGGAAGCCTTTTTATTTACTTCTTGCCTTTTTATAAGAAAATTGCATAAACACAATTTCAGAAACTTAAAATTCTACTTTTAGAGACTTGAATCTCTTAACTTTAGTATTTCAACTACTAATTGATGATCTGGATATAACTCTAGAGTAAAAAGCAACATGTGTGAATCAAATTGCGACCATTCGAAAGTAAAACCAAAGGAAAAGAACTTATCGAACAGAATGAAATCAACATAAGTGTAAATAACTTTTTTCTTTAACAACTAATGTTTGCATTTCAATAATTGCATTATTAGACACCAATGCCATCTTGAAAATTGTTATGCTCATATGACAACCTTAAACATGATTAACCTTAAACATTCGATTTAATTGTCACATTAATACAACATAAATTACATGACATTACTAAGAAGCAAATATGCAAGGGAATTGGACTTATCTTTCCTCCTAACTTTTGTTAACATATCAAAGAATATAATCATTTAACATTCAATTTTTTTAGCATATCTTTTGTCATCCAAATTGTGTGTAATATATATATATATATATATATATATA